>LR754754.1:6048-32475 GCA_902729485.2 Mus minutoides | reverse complement strand
GTGTGTGTGTGTGTGTGCACGTGTGCATGTGTATGTGTGTGTGCGTGTGCATGTGTATGTGTGTGTGTGTGTGTATGTGTGTGTGTGTATTATGAATGTGAATAACGCACTGTACAGTCTTGGTTGTTGGAGAACTATATTGTTGAAAGCACACTATAGAACCAAAAGTTCTGGACTCTATCAGAAAAATAGGCCACAAAAGCAAAAAACAAACAAACAAACAAACAAAACCCCTCCAATTCTTTCTGAAATATAATCCATTTCATTTTCCTTCTCTTTCAAACACACAAAGCAATTCCCCTGAAATTCAAGTACATTTATGATGTCCATAGCAGCAGGTAACATTAGAGAATCACATAAATTCTCCTGAGGACAAAGAGATGGCCATTAAATCACTGCTGAATTACATCTATGTTCATCTTATAGAGATGCAGAGACAAGCATTACAGCCAGTAACTATGTATGTTGCTGGCTCTGGTTCAATAATTCTCAGAAGTCAAGCCTGCCCTTAAACAGACTATTCCAAGAGCAAACTCTTCTGCAGTAGTTGTGCATGCCCGTGTGTCACCAAACAGTTCTCTGGAGCCCCTTCTGCCCTCAGGAATAAATAACATTCATGTGCCAAAAAGAAAAAAAAAAAAAATAAGGCTCACTGATTTCTGCTAATCCCAGAGAATGCCTCCTGTATCTCATTTTTATTGTTTTACATGTTTTGATCTTTATATTATGTTCTGTCCTATTCATTCTAATGTCAGTGTTCAGGAAACTCTCACAAAGCATATTGTGAGCTTCACTAAATATTTCTGGCAATGAGAAATACATAGAGAGTATGAGCTTATATCTCCTTGTCCTCGAAACTGCATATATTCCTCTGTTGTCTCTTTTATACTTACCATTTCTCATATCCTAAACAAACTTTTCAATACCCAGACAGATTGATTCCCAGTTTTCATGGTGATTAGTGTTATTTGTCACAGGTCTACAGTGAATTAATCTTATATCCAAGAACTTAGTCCTGAACAACATGGTCAGTACTATAGTACGACTTGTGGTAAAAAGAGTGTGCAGACTTATCACCTGCACATAAAGGCATAAAGTATGAAGTACTCACCTCATTCATGAAATAATTGGGTCAGTTCCTATAGCAATCATTTTCTGCAAACTGAGTGATATTTCAAGGACATGAAGAAAGTGGCTCAATGGGAAACTCTTAGCAGAAGGCAAACTGAGATGAAAATGCATAACTCACAGTTTCTGTTCTCAAAGAATTTACTAACACATTTATGACAGACTTGGTACATTTACCTCTCAACTTCTCTACCTGCCCCCCCTCTCTCTCTCTCTCTCTCTCTCTATATATATATATATATATATATATATATATATATATATATATATATATATACATATATATGCTGAGAAGAGTCCTGAATGTGTACAGGTGTGAGCTTGACAAGTGCTTCTGTAGTGAATCGATGTTATCAGAATCTAACTGACTCTTCTAGTGTGTGTGTGTGTGTGTGTGTGTGTGTGTGTGTGTGTGTGTGTGTGTATGTGTGTGTATTAGATGATTGGATGATAGACATATAAATACAGTTATAGATATTTGTATTTAGTTTCTTTTCTGAGATATCATGAATATCACACACCAAATTAACTTGTAGTTTTATTTCTGAACAGTATTTACCATTCATGAAAATAAAGTTATCTATTTTATACACACAAGGTTAATATTATGTCTTATACCCTATTTATTGAAATTCTGAACTCTTAGTACAAAAGTAAAATGTAATCATAATTGTATATTACTATCCCTTAATTGGTAATGTGATATAATAAAAGATATTTGCTTTACTGTGACAATAAACTCTCTGGTAAGATAACTGATTTGAAGCATCACAGAATTTCCTGAGGCCACAGACTTGTAAATATTCTTTATTCACCAACAATTCTAATATTACATAATCTCTCATTGAAAACTATGTCTCTTAAAGGAAACCAACTTGTTTTACATGGTTACAGAATTTATGAGGTCCCTTTTATGCTGAGAAGAGTCCTGAATGTGTCCAGGTGTGAGCTTGACAAGTGCTTCTGTAGTGAATCGATGTTATCAGCATCTAACTGACTCTTTTATCTTCCAAAAATACCATTCCTTTTCCTAATACCCTGTGAGAGAATCTTGTTAATTTAAGGCCATTAGATCCCATGAAATATAGGGACAAGCCTGACCAAATCCCCCACTTATCATTCAGCTCCATTTTTCCAGAACTATTGTGTTCATCACTCAACCATTTCATTAAAACAGCCTTTTCTAACATGTGGCTTTGCTCCTTATACTACCATTAAATTCATCAGGTGGGTTTTTAACAAGATTTATTATAAATTAAATATAATTTTACATTAAACGTCTAAAGAAGTCTTCAAATCTTCAAATAATTTCTTTCAATATACAAATTTATCAGGTTTGACTGTTCTTTAAAATCTGAAAACACGAACTGTCTAGCCCACACTGTTTTACTTCTGAACACAAATTGCTTTCCCAGTGCGACAGAGTAACCTAATATACTGACATGCATATTGGGTGATTTAGTTCTTGATGATTTATGTCATTATATCACAACTCTTTAAAAAAAATAAGAACAGCATGAGTTTCCTATTTTATATTACAGAAGAAGAAAGCAAACTCCTAGAACTTATGTTCTTATTTACACTCATTTATTGAGGACTTACACACATTTATTTAAACCTGGGTATTCGTTATCACTCTGATGTGCAGCATAGACTTTACTTTTAGATCAAACTTATAAAATATTGAAGAGCATGTCAAGTGGAATGTGTTAAATTTCAGACAAATGCCTTAAGAACTGGTGGCTCCTATGAAAACATGAACCAGCAACAAGGAAAGAATTACAGCTTGTATCGGTCTGTCAGGGAGTACTTAGCTCCTGGCCCTAAAGTGAACTTTTTGATAGATCATGGCCTCATTGCCAGGTATGAGTGGTTTGTAGTAATTTAGCTATGGCCAATAGAGCATATGCCCCAGTACCGGGGAACGCCAGGGCCATTACGTGGGAGGGGGTGGGTAGGGGAGCAGGGCGGGGATGCGGGAGGGTAAGGGAAAATTTCTGGATAACATGTGAAATGTAAATGAAGAAAATATCTAATAAAGAGAAAAAAAAAAGAAAAAAAAAGAAAAAAAATTCTGATGAGAGGATATATTGTCTTTTCCCCTATTTTTGTAGGTTAAAATGTCCTTGCAAATAGAATACTGTTACAAAAAAAAAAAAAAAGAATCAAAATGATATCTGCTATGAGCTGTAACTGTGTGCAGTATGAGGGAGATGGAGTGAGAACTGGGAGAGAGAACTGGAATTAGTGAGATGGGCATCTCTGGAATGAACTAGGAACCTGCGATAAGGGAAACTCCATGGAACATATGAGAATGACCCTAGCTAAGATTCCTAGCAATAGAGGATATGATACTTGAAATGGCCACATCCTGTAACCAGACAAGACTTCCAATAGAGGGACAGGGACATCAACTCAACCACAAAACTTTTGACCCACAGTTTGTCCTGCCTATAAGATGTACAGCCATAAAGATAGAGCAGAATTTGAAGAAATGACCAATAAATTACTTGCCCAAGTTAAGACCCATGCCATGAGAGAGGGTTCACCCCTGACACTATTAATGCTATTCTGCTATACTTGCAGATAGGGCTCTATTATAACTGTCCTCAGACAGGCTTTACCCAGCAGCTGATTGAAACAGAGGTCCATAGCCAAATACGTAGAGGAGCTTGGGGGCCATATGCCCCTTGTTTTTTGTTTTTTGTTTTTTGTTTTTGAATGTACGGACTCTCAATACATAGGGACAGCCTACTAAATATTTACAGTGTAGTCTGTACATGTGTTTCCACTGATGAGCATTTGGTATTGAATAGCCAATCTGTGTTCTCTTCCCTTGGGAAAACTGTTTCTATATCTGTCAGCACTTCTGAGTTGCCTGCTATTCTTAATGATTTTTTCTTACAATGTTTTCATAAGTTTCACCTATTTATTGTAAATGACATTGTCCATGTCATTATAATACAGAATAAATACTACCCTGTTTCATTATATACTTAATTATGTCACTATTAATACCAAGGTTGTCACTAACCCAATCATAGTAACATTATTGTATTAAGGTTTTTAATTTGATCTGTTATATTGATGGAGAAGGCAACTACTTCATTTTAACTATTTTGACTCTCACATTTCAAAATTAATTCTAATATCCAAATAATGACTATCAATATGTGAGTAATATTTTAAACAAAAATTATATTATCTGTTTTTTCAAATAAAACCATGAACAGTTATGTATAAATTTGAAATGATTGTGGATAGACCATCAGATAATGGATAATATATTTGAATGCATTCTCATGCCCTTTAGTTTGTCTTTGTATCCATCAAATTACCACCCAGATAGAAAGTCTGCTTAGTCATTCATCATCTGTCAAGTAGTTGATACTTTTCTCCAGTAAGTTTTGTTTTTTCCCATCATAATCCAGTTCTGCTCTTTTGCACACAGTTCACACCATAGATCTCATGCTGTTCTTTTTAAAATTTTAATTTGTGTGTGTGATGGGAGTAAAAGCATATGAGTACTGGGGAATTAAAAGCAGTCACCTTGCTTTTATAACAAATATTCCTACCTAGTGAGCTACCTTCCTACTACAATAACCAAACATTTTAAAAGAAGTTCAGATAATAAGTTTATTGATTTTTGCACCATGCAGTTAATTTCAAACCTATTGAGTTTTGTGAAAATAAGTACTCTTAAACACTAATTAAATGAGTGCAGTTGTGCTCCAATCAAAATATATTTACATATGCACATGATAAAATGGTCTACTCATTTGCAGTGTCTTGCTAATCTTTGATTTGACATTTTCTAAAAGAATACCACAGTCTATTACCAACAAAAATTAAAATTATAGAATTTTTTTAGCAGGGCTAAAAGATTGAACTCAATATACAATTAAGAATTCTATCCCTATAAAGTGACAATGATAATTGGGTTAAGAACCATTTGCATTGACTCTTAATAAAAGCCAATAATTATATATATAAAATTTTAAAATCCATATCTTCTTGTCTTCTACTTCATATCATAATCCCATGTCTCATACCCTTCTAATACAAAGGTATAAAAAAATCTTTCTACTTAACTTTCAAGCAAATCTTTAAAGAACAAAAATCTGTGGATTTATTGCTTTCCTTTAACTTGTAAGTTAATCACAGTCAACAACCAACTAAAAGAAACATAGTAACTTCATTTCCAACATTAATAAAGCATAATATATAGACTATTGAATTCTGTCTTCACACAACCATTAGAATGCAATTGGTCACAGAGTGCTATCAATTAAATCACTTGGCTCATAAGCCCTGTAATATATGTATAAATAAAAAATCCATATCTCCATGTCTGCTCCATACATTTCTAAAGACTTAAAATCCATGCAGAAAGAAGCGGGATGCAGTTATGATGTTCTTGCAAAGAAGTTCTATTAAGTGCTCAAAAGTATTCCAGAAAGTTCTACAGATTTTATGACGTAGCATAAGCACAGGGATATGTAATAAGGATTTGACCACACAAAGGAAAATCAATCTCCAGTTTATTGAGTAAAAATTACACTAGAGACTGTCTTGGGACATGTACCATTGATGTTGTACAAGGAAGAATAGCCACTAATACTTGGGGAAGTCCTCATTACAAAACAGACTTAGATTAAACTGAACATTTCTGCCAAAGAATTATGCATACATCTCATATGATTGTTGAATTGGAAAATTTGGGTTTACCAACAGAAGATAGAATCAATAAGGCATTTTTCTCTAATGCTTGTTAAACTACAGCTCTGGTATTAGTTAAAAACTATTAAGTGTCTATCATATGTGAAAATTCCTTCTTCCTTTACAAACATCAGAAATATAGCCCCAACCTATTATGGTGAAAAATAAGAGGTTACCTTTAAGTTAACTTGAATCAAAGCAGATTTCCTATTTGGTGAACCTTTATTTAACTGAATGATGTGGACTATGAATCATAAAGAAAGCTGTTGCCCCTTCATACAATTGTTAAAAGCTGGGAGAAAAAAAGATTTTGTTCATAATGCCTAAAAACAACACAATATATATTTTTTAATAATCAATACACAAAATCAAATTTTAACCTGTAGAAAGATATTCAGTTTACTCAGAAGATTTAAACAATGACAATATAAATTAAGTTATATCATAAAAAGGTAGGTCTCCAGCTTTTCTGGCAAGTTCCACTGTATGATCTGAAAATTAAACATAGGTATCAACTCATGACAATTACTCATAGTGTATCTGTCACTCTAGTGTGTTTCTACAAGAAAAGGAGAAAATAGCCGGGCCTGGTGGCACATGCCTTTAATCCCAGCACTCGGGAGGCAGAGGCAGGTAGATTTCTGAGTTCGAGGCCAGCCTGGTCTACAAAGTGAGTTCCAGGACAGCCAGGGCTATACAGAGAAACTCTGTTTCGAAAAACAAAAACAAAAACAAAAAAACAAAACAAAACAAAAACAAAACAAAAACAAAAAAAAAATGAAAAAGAAAAGAAAATGAGAAAATAGTCGGGAAATGGTGGTACATGCCCTTAATCGCAGCACTCAGAAGGAAGGGGCAGGTAGATTTCTGAGTTCAAGGCCAGCCTGGTCTGCAGAATGAGTTCCCAGACAGCCAGGGCTATACAGAGAAATGCTGTCTCAAAAAAAAAAAAAAAAAAAAAAAAAAAAAAAAAAAAAAAAAAAAAAAAAAAAAAAAGGAAAAAAAGATGGTTATATTTTTGTTATAACTGTTTACCACCAATTCTAGAATACCCATGATTCAATTTTCTTAAATTATTTGCATGTACCACCTCACCTTCAGTAAGACAAGGAGCAATTTCTGTATCTTGTTGTGTATGAATTGGAAAACATAACCTTAACTTGATATTACCAGGTATGAAAATGTTTAGTATATTAAAACATCATTTATTCATTTTGCTAATTTACAGTGACATGTTTCCAGCAACACAGGAGTCACTCCATATGAAGAAATTTAAGTAACGTGATTATTAAACACCTTTTATCACAAACGTTCTTCGCTTAACAACACTTCTTTCACAAATGTTGCTACTCCTAATTACTGCATGTCTTTGCACTTGAAACATGACATGCTAATTACACATTGCATGATTTTGTGACATTTTCCCATTAGTTAAGTAAACAATGTTAACAAAAAGTGATATTCTGAAGGCTTCTGGAAAAACAAGTATATTATAACCTCAGAGTTAGATAGGAATACATGCAATATCTTATTTTCCAACATTGTCACATATTATATGAAACCATGATAAGAATTAATATGATGGAAGTATTTGAGCACAGACATAAAATGGTAGCTAGGGAATCAGCACAGAACAATAACATACTGACTGATAGATCACTGCCTTCTGAATATTTGTCAGTGAAATGCAGATAAACAAAACAAGACAAAGATAAAAACATTTTAACTATAAATGCATCTGTTTGTATGATATACAATCATTGTGATGATAACTGAGTAGATATGTGTTTTATAGTGAAAGACGTGACAATGAGAAATAAGAGAATTCAATGACAGAAAATTAAAAATATCAAATTCATTACTTCTTTTTTTCTTTTCTGTTTTTTTTTAATACAGAAAGCACAATTTCTATGGCAGTCATATTGTTAGAATAAAGAGAAAAATTAAGCTGAATTGCTAGAAGAGTAAGTCAACTAGAAGCAAGCTTATAATAATAGTAGAATAATTTGGAGAAGTGAAAACTGAGGACTGCACGATAAATGGTGCTAATAATTTCTGATAACAGAAGAGTTTTCTGAAACCTTACATACACAGTAATAGCACAAGAGACTACCCTAATCCTATCTAAACTAACACCCTTAAAATTTTGGTACAGAATTCTGTAGATACAGGAATAATAAACATAGATGAGTACAGGTTTGCTACATAAAAAATATGGTGATTGAATATTGTTCTAGATTGTAAGCAATGAATTTCCTTGGGAGGAAAATGAAGAATATATTTATATTTTCTCTAAAATGAGAAAAAAAAAATAGCTAGTGTGAAAGTCATCAGGAAGTGGTGATTACTGGCTCCTAAGTTTGTAATCATGTTATGATACATGTATTTTATGATGTGGTTTGTGTGAACTTAGATGAGTATTTTCAAGACTTTTTGCATTGCACAGCAGGAATGACACACATATAAATTCAGAAAGACTGCGGCAATGTTCATAGGGCCTCTGTGTTGATGTTCCAGATGAGGTCCCAGCACTGAAAAGAGAATCCTACACAAGCCCATCCCAGAAGCTACCACCACTAGCAAATGAAAAATTAGAATTTTTCTAATGAAGTGTCTTTCCTAGTATAAAAATACTCCTAATGCCAGTTCCTATTCCCAGCATAGATGGCCAACAGAAACCTAACTCAGTGGCATCTTCTGTGATTTTTGTATCAAATGATTGTTTGTCTCTTTGTTTCCTTTTAAAAGATTTATTTATTTTACATAAGTGAGTACATAGTCACTCTCTTCAGACACACCAGAAGAGGGCATTGGATCCCATTCCAGATGGTTGTGAGCCACCATGTGGTCACTGGTAATCGAACTCAGGAACTCTGGAAGAGCAATCAGTACTCTTCACAACTGAGCCATTTCTCCTGTGGTTTGTATTGTCAGGGGGTTGTTTGGTTTGCTCATTTGCTTGCTTGCTTGTTGGCTTGATGGTTTGCTCTGTTTTTGTTTTTTGCTTGTTTCTTTTAACTCACATGTCTTTTGTGCTCATCTTAAGGCCCCCAGTTTTATGTATTCAGGGATTCCTGTGTGGATGAGTATGCATGTCTCTGCATCTATATGCATTTCTTATGCTTTTCTTTTGATCTTTTTCTTTTTTTGCTTGTTTTTTCAAGTGTGGTAAGTTTGTTTTTCTTCTACATAGATGCCTCTTTTGTTTTTTCCACCCAAGAATAGACAGCAAGGATGTGGATGGTATAGATTCCGGAGGAGAGGTAAGGAAGATTTTGAATAAATTGGAGGAGGGAAATGTATAATCAAATATATTGTCTGAAAAAATATTTTTTCAATTTTTTATTAGATATTTTCTTAATTTACATTTCAAATGCTATTCCAAAAGTCCCCTTTTCCCTCCCCGCTCCCTGCTCCCTTGTCCACCCACTCCCACTTCTTGGCCCTGGTGTTCCCCTGTATTGGGGCATAAAAAGATTGCAGTACCAAGGGGTCTCTCTTCCCAATGATGACCGACTAGGCCATCTTCTGGTACATATGGAGCTAGAGACACGAGTTCTAGGGGTTCTGGTTAGTTCATATTGTTGATCCTCTTCTAGGGTTGCAGATCCCTTCAGCTCCTGGGATTCTATCTCTAGTTTCTCCATTGTGGGCCCTGTGTTCCCTCTTATAGATGATTATGAGCATCCACTTCTGGACGAGACAGCTATATCAGGGTCCCTTAAGTAGGCACTAGCTGTCCTATGCCATAGTGTCTGAGTTTAATGACTGATTATGGGATGGATCCCCCGTGGTGGGGTAGTCTCTGTATGGTCCATCCTTTCATCTTAGCTCTAAACTTTGTTTCTGTAACTCCTTTCATAGGTATTTTGTTTCCTCTTCACAGGAGGAAAGAAGTATCCACGAGCTGGTCTTCCTTCTTGATGTTCTTGTGTTTTGCAAATTGTATCTTAGATATTCTAAGTTTCTGGGCTAATATCCATTTATCAGTGAGTGCATACCCAATGACTTCTTTTGTGATTGGGTTACCTCACTAAGGATTATATCCTCCAGATACATCCATTTACCCAAGAATTTCATAAATTCATTTTTTTAACAGCAGAATAGTACTCCATTGTGTAGATGTACCACATTTTCTGTATCCGTTCCTCTGTTGAGGGACATCTGGGTCCTTTCCAGCTTCTGGCTATTATAAATAAGGCTGCTATGAACATAGTGGAACATGTGTCCTTTTTACCAGTTGGAACATCTTCTGGGTATATGCCCAGGAGAGGTATTGCTGGATCCTCTGGTAGTACTATGTCCAAAAAAAGAAAAAGAAGAAAGAAGTCAATTTTTATTCAACCTAATTGAACTCTAAATAATAGAGAATGAAAAATCTGATGTATTTTGGGTTTAACTTGTAAAGTGGCAATCATAAAACAAACATAAACAACACCCATCACAATAGTCACAAATAATATAAAATACCTTGGTGTGACTCTAAGGAAGTGAAAGATCTGTATGACAAGAACTTCAAGTCCCTGAAGAAAGAAATTGAAGAAGATCTCAGAAGATGGAAAGATCTCCCATGCTCATGGATTGGCAGGATTAATATAGTCAAAATGACAATCCTGCCAAAAGAAATCTACAGATTCAATGCAATCCCTATCAAAATTCCAACTCAATTCTTCACTGAGTTAGAAAGGGCAATTGGCAAATTCATCTGCAATAATAAAAAACCTAGGATAGCAAAAACTATTTTTAACTATAAAAGAACCTCTGGGGGAATCACAATTCCTGACCTCAAGCTATACTAAAGAGCAATTGTGATAAAAACTGCATGGTAGTGGTACAGCAACAGACAGGTAGATCAATAGAATAGAACTGAAGAGCCAGAAATGAATCCACACACCTATGGTCACTTGATCTTTGACAAGGGAGCTAAAACCATCCAGTGGAAAAAAGACAGCATTTTCAACAAATGGTGCTGGCACAATTGGCAGTTATCATGTAGAAGAATGCAGTTTGACCCATTCTTAT
This sequence comes from Mus minutoides, assembly GCA_902729485.2. Taxonomy (NCBI): domain Eukaryota; kingdom Metazoa; phylum Chordata; class Mammalia; order Rodentia; family Muridae; genus Mus; species Mus minutoides. Next base: position 21,606 of record LR754754.1, on the reverse strand, counting down.
TTCCGTGTACAAAGCTCAAGTATAAGTGGATCAAAGACTTCAACATAAAACCAGAGACACTGAAATTTATAGAGGAGAAAGTAGGGAAAGGCCTCGATGATATGGGCACAGGGAAAAATTCACAAACACAACAGCAATGGCTTGTGCTGTAAGATAAAAAATTGACAAATGGGACCTCATAAAATTTCAAAGCTCCTGTAAGGCAAAATATACTGTCAAGAAGACAAAACGGCCACCAACAGATTGGGAAAGGATTTTTACCAATCCCAAATCTGATAGAGGACTAATATCCAATATCTACAAAGAGCTCAAGAAACTGGACTCCAGAAGAACGAATAACCCCATTAAAAATGGGGTACAGAGCTAAACAAAGAATTCTCAACTGAGGAATTCTGAATGGCTGAGAAACACTTGAAAAAAATGTTCAACATCCTTAATCATCAGGGAAATGTAAATCAGAACAACTTTGAGGTTCCACCTCACACCAGTCAGAATGGCTAAGATCAAAAATTCAGGTGACAGCAGATGCTGGCGAGAATGTGGAGAAAGAGGAACATTCCTCCATTGCTGGTGGGATTGCAAGCTTGTACAACCACTCTGGAAGTAAGTCTGGCGGTTCCTCAGAAAAATGGACATAGTAGTACCAGAGGATACAGCAATACAGCAATACCTCTCCTGGGCATATACCCAGAAGATGTTCCAATTGGCAATAAGAACATATGCTCCACTCTGTTCATAGCAGCCTTATTTATGATAGCCAGAGCTAGAAAGAACCCAGATGTCCCTCAACAAAGGAATGGATACAGAAAATGTGGTACATTTACACAATGGAGTACTACTCATCTATTTAAAACAATGAATTTATGAAATTCTTGGGATCTGGAGGATATCATCCTTAGTGAGGTAACCCAATCACAAAAGAAGTCATTAGATATGCACTCACTGATAAGTGGTTATTAGCCCAGAAACTTAGAATACTCAAGATACAATTTGTAAAACACAAGAAAATCAAGAAGGAAGACCAGCATGTGGATACTTAATTCCTCCTTAGAATAGGGAACAAAATACCTTTGAAAGGAGTTACAGAGACAGTTTGGAGCTAAGATGAAAGGATGGACTATCCAGAGACTAACCCACCCGAGGATCCATCCCATAATCAGTTACCAAACTCAGACACTACTGCATAGGACAGCAAGAGTTTGCTGAAGGGACCCTAATATCGCTGTCTGGTATGAGGTTATGTCAGTGCCTGGCCAATACAGTAGTGGATGCTCACAGTCATCTATATTATGGAACACAGGCTCCCAATGGAGAAACTAGAGAAAGTACCACAGGAGCTGAAGTGGTCTGCCACCCTATAAAAGGAACAGCAATAAATATGAACTAACCTGAATCCCCAGAGCTCGTGTCTCTAGCTGCCTATGTAGCAGAAGATGGCCTAGTCCGCCATCATTGGGAAGAGAGGCCCCTTGGTATTGCAAACTCCATATGCCCCACTACAGGGGAACACCAGGGACAAGAAGTCGGAGTGGGTGGGTAGGGCAGCAGGGTGGAGGGAGGGTAGAGGGAACTTTCAGGATAGCATTTGAAATGAAATAAAGAAAATATCTAATAAAAAATAAAATAAACATAAATTGTTCACAACCCTAAGTATAATGAAATGTCTTTCAAATCAAACTGGCAAAGTTTTATTTGACAGGAAAAGAAATTTATCTGCACCTGAGATCTTATTTAGTAAGTTTATATGCTTTATCCAACATTGGACAACTTTGTGTAAAACATCATTTAGTAATAGAAGATATAAAAAAATACATGGATGGCTCAGTAGTCAAGAAAATATATTTCTCTTGTAAAGAATAAAACTTTGGTCTCAGCACCAACTAAAGGTTTCTTACAGCACTTTGTATCTATAGGTCCAGAGTATGTGATGCCCCCATTAGGCCTCTGCAGACAAATGAACTCACATGCACATACACACATACAGAACCATGCATACACATTTTTTTTTAAAGTTCTAAAGATCTTTTCCCAATTTGTTGGTTACAGTTTTGTCTGATGGACAGTGTCCTTTGCCTTATAGAAGCTTTGTAATTTTATGAGGTCCCATTTGTCAATTCTTGATCTTAGAACCTAGGCTATTGTTCTGTTAAGGAAATTTTCTCCTGTGCTCATGTACTCAAGGCTCTTCCCCACTTTCTTTTCTAGTTCCAAAGTATCTGGTTTTCTGTGGAGGTCTTTGATCCACCTGGACTTGGGTTTTGTAAAAAGAGAAAAGAATGGATAAATTTGCATTCTTCTGCTTGCTAATCACCAGTTGTGCCAGCACCATTTGTTGAAAATGCTGTCTTCTTTCCACTGGATGGTATTAGCTCCTTTTCAAAGATCAATTGACCATAGGTGTGTGGGTTCATTTCTGGGTCTTCAGTTCTTCCACTGATCTACCTGCCTGTTTATACAATGGACTCAAGAAGTTAGATTCCAGAGAACCAAATAACCTTATTAAATCTGGGATACAAAGCAAAACAAAGAATTCTCAAGTGAGGAATAATGATTTCTGAGAAGCACCTAAAAAAAAATGTTCAACATCCTTAATCATCAAGGAAATGCAAGTCAAACAACCCTGAGATTCCACTTCACACCAGTCAGAATGACTAATATCAAAAACTCAAGTGACAGCAGATGCTTGCCAGGTTGTGGAGAAAGAGGAGCACTCCTCCATTGCTAGTGGGATTGCAAGCTGGTTCAACTAATCTGGAAATCAGTTTGGTGGTTCCTCAGAAAATTGGACATAGTAATATTAGAGGACCCCGCCAGTGGTAACTCCTGGGCATATACCCAGAAAATGTTCAAACAAGTAATAAGGAAACATGCTCCACTATGTTCATAGAAGCCTTATTTATAATAGCCAGAAGCTGGAAGGATCCCAGATGTCCCTCAACAGAGGAAGGGATACAGAAAATGTAGTACATTTATACAATGTAATACTACTTAGCCATTAACAACAATGAATTCATAAAATACTTAAGCAAATGGATGGAACTAAAAAATATCATCCTGTGCAACATAACCCAATCACAAAGTACACACATGGTATACACTCACTTATAAGTGGATATTAGCCCAGAAACTTGGAGTACCCAAGATGCAATTCATAGACCAAATGAAGCTGAAGAAGAAGAAACACCAAAGAATGGATATTTCTGTCCTTCTTAGAAGAGATAACAAAATACCCATGGGAGGAAATACAGATACAAAATGTAGAACAGAGTCTGAAGGAAATGTCATCCAGAGACTGCCCCACCTGGGGATCCATCCCATATACAAACACAAAACCCAGACACTATTGAGAATGTCAACAAGTGCTTGCTGACAGGAGCCTGATATAGCTGTCTCCTGAGAGGCTCTGCCAGTGCCTGAAAAAAACAGAGGTGGATGCTCTTAGCCAACCATTGGACTAAGTACAAGGTCTCATTGGAAGAGCTTGAGAAAGGATCAACGGAGGTGAAGGGGTTTGCAGCCCCATAGGAGGAACAACAATATGAACTATGAGTACACATGGAGGGACCCATGGCTCCAGCTGCATATGCAACAGAGGATGGCGTTTTTGGACATCAATAGGAGGAGAGGTTCTTCGTCCTGAGAAAGCTTGATGCCCCCGTGTAGGGGAATACCAGGACAGAGAAGCAGGAGTTGGTGAGCAGGGTGAGGGGAGATGCAATAGGGGTTTTTTGGAGGGGAAAATAGGAAAGTGGATAACATTTGAAATGTAAAGAAAGAAAATAACTTTTTTATTTACATTTTTAAATTATTAATTATTTTCTTTCTTTACATTTCAAATGTTATCCTCTTTCCTAGTTTCTCCTCTGAAAATCTCCTGCAATAATAAAAGTAAAAAAAAAAAACATTCTAAGTGCTTAAAACAGAAATAAAATATGAACAATAAATAGCAAGCAAAAATATCGAACACACAATTGCATGGCAATCAACTCTAAAGACATAATCTACCAACTACATTCTAGGTCTCCAGTGAATCAAAATGCAGGATTCTGAAAAATTCCATATAGGAAATATGATATAAAATAATATGAATTTGACAAGAATTGTAATGAAGTTGAAGCATCACCATTTATGTAATTTATTCATGCTTCTAATATGAAACACTGAGTGTTTGCAGTTTACAGACTACCAAAAAACAAACAAACAAACAAACCCATAGTGTGATGTAACTTAGGTGAGGTTTTACTGCCAAATTCATTTTTGTTCACTCTTTATCTTCCCAGTTTTTTCAAAATTTAAAAGGTAAATCAGGATTTTTAACCTATATGTTTTTAAAACCATCTACATATCATTCTTGGCAGAACACAAATCAATTTATAAAACATAAGTAGATAAAGAGGAAAACCATGGTACAGTTGGAAAAAATGAAAAGTCTTTTCAGACAAACCTATATGGTTATAAATATCACAGGAGAAGAAATGCAAAATAAGGCAGAAGATGCTCTAGGTTTTACAGCCTTCGTGATAAAGTAACCTAAAACTGAACAGCTAGTGTGGAAATGAATAAATAAATATGCAAATCTGAATGTGTGAAAGTACATTTTTACAATGTTTTAATAAAATCAATTTATAATAAAAAGAAATGTTTAATTAAATGTTAGTATAATAACCTTATAATGAGAGTTACCATAATGAAAACATTGAGAATATTTTACTAACTGCCAACAATCTCAACACATTTTTCTCCACTTGATGACTTTGGAGATGCTATGCTGTGTCTAATGCAGTAAATTTGCAGCAGTTCCAGTTGGCTTAATATTTGAATATTGTAAAGAAAGATTATTTTTAAAGGCATACCCAGGTCTAACTTCTAGAAGTTGAGCCATAAATTTCTGGAAAGTTTTGTGTATCAATAATTTTCTATATATGCAGGTTTGAACCATGGTCTACTACTATGATATTTAATATTGGTTATCAACTTGAAGTAATCTAGAACCAAGAAGACAAATCTCTGGGCCTGGAATTGCTTTGTGGAAGATGAAAATGTTTGGAACTTTGAACTCAAACTGTCCTTGAATATTTCAAGCAGAGCTTAATGCACTATTCTTGTCAGAGCTTGGGAGACAAGAAGGGGGAGACAACTACAGGGAATGGAAGCCCAGCTCACAAAATGCCAATAGAGAGCAATGACTCTATCAGGAGTAGAGTTAGAGGCAATCCAGGTTACATTCTGAAAAATAATCTGGTTTCATTTTGCCCATATTCTGAAAACTGTTAAGACCAAACTTCAAAATATTAACCTAGCATGTTTTACAAAGGGAATTCAAAGCAGGATGAGAGTCAGTCTCATATATGAGCTACTTTTCAGTGCTCTAATTTAGATTTACAATGGGGGGAGGGGAGCAAAAGATAAGAACACTGTGAAAATCAGCATAGAAATCTTTGTGAAGTTTAAAATTGCATACGAGAAGACTCAAGAGGAAAAGGCATCTGCAGTTGTTAAAAAGAAACCTGATGCTTTCCAGTGGGAACGCCATCAAAAGCACCCACTCATAGAAATAACTTTTTAAAATGGCTGCCCAGGAAAGGGAGGCTCCAGATTTAGCCACCAAAGTGAACAGAAGCCTTTATAACAGTGGTTCAATGGGACTAGGCCCCATAGGAAGATGAAAGTAAAATCTCATGGTATCATACACTCACAGCAGTTATTTGTAGGTATTAAAGGCATTGGAATCAACAAGTCCGACTCTTGCTTCATGGATTCAGAGAGTCATTGGAGCCAGACAATGCATGCCAGCATCAGAGTAGCTCCAAGGAGAACTTAAGAGGCCATTAAATGAAGCTATGAAGATGAACTCTGGATGTTGGCGATGTCAGTACTGAGAGATATGCACTGAGGATAGTTGTAGGTCCATGATGAAACTTCCCAAGATAACAGCTATATGTGTACTTATGCTATAGTCAGCAGAGATGGAAACTAGGCTATCTTAGTCATTTGAGTTCAGATAATTCTATTATGAGCTCCAGAAACCAACATGGAGCAGCAGAATTAGGATTTTGCCCTTTTTGCATTTTAGTCTTGCATTTTTCAGACCATTCCTGGATATACATACTCTGAATCTTCCCATTCAAATTAGGGGCATTTACTCATTGCCTTCATATATTGGAAATACTCTTTTGAGGTTACAGAGGCTCATAGTTAAGAGATTACTTGAGCCTCAGAGGAGATCTTGAACTTCTAAACAGTTTTAGAATAGTTTCAGATTAAGGAGACTTAAGTCTGGAAACTGTGGCTGAAGAGGTTTGGAAACTGCTGCTGACCTATTTTCTTTGCCTCATGCCAGGTGACTAGGCAGCTTATGGGCCTGGACTTAGGCCCAGTCTCCTGAACTGTCAATTTAAAGCCTGTCATGGAGTCAGCCTGTCTGTCTCAATATGCAGATATAGAAGTCATAAGAGTCCAGACCTAAGTCTCTCAGCAGGAAGGCTGGCAGCATCACTGGAGCAAGTCCAGGAGGGAAGTGATGGTATAACTGAGAACATGGAGAGCAGACAAGTGTGCTCCTCTTCCGTTACTTTCTATTTCATTCTTTTTCATGAGCTTTGTAACCATCAGAATAATATTTAAAAAATAAAGGTACATTAATGAAGAGATAGAGAGTGTGATTAGTGCACATTAAGTGAGTAAATATTATGGTAATTATCTAAGACAGCCCTACTCCAGTAAAGAAAAGAGTAAGAGGAAGATATGGCCATAACCAAGTTTACATAAAATTTAAAGGACCAATATTAAAAAGGAAAGTGTTACTAACTGTAATAATAATAGAAATGAATTTTTCTTTCTTAATAAATTACCTTCATTTATTTTATATTATATGGATGCCTTCAAACATAATTGACAATTATATTCATTATGAATCAGATACTCTTAGCAAAATAGATTAGAGTCTCTTTCATGACAGGATTCATGTTTTATTTGGAAATGCACATGATAAATAAACACACTGAACAGTTTTCTGGAAAGTACCAAGTACTTAGGAGGAAAGGCAGCATGGTTATTGTAGCTGGACAGGGTAGCATGCTAGAGACTCTGGGATGGGCTCACATTGGACCTGTATGGTTTCCTGCTGATGCTAGCTTTCTGTCTGAAGGAATCGGGTGATGTTGGGTTGTTAACAAGATGTGTTACAGAATCTGCATTAAGCATTACTTAACGACTGCTGTGGCATGAAATCATAGAATGAAAGAAAATCATTTGCAACCTCCATTTTTTCTTTCTTTTAAAAGCCTAGGGGAAATACATTGTTTATGTTGTTAAGCATGAAATGATGGAGTAGGTTAGCAGGCTAAATTTGAAATCCTCAGAAGCAAAGAATAACTTCTAATATGACAATATTAGGTGAGGCAATCAATTAGAAAACACGTCACAGAGGCATCAGGAAATTGTGTAAGGAGATAGAACTTGTGTGGAGAGAGCCCACTTTCTGCTTATTTTTGCTAAAGAGCCCTTCTTTGTTGTCACCTCTTAGCCCCATGTCCCTTGTTGCCCTGAGGGCTGCTCTTACAAGAAGCAGAAATGCATCAGACTTCAGAAACCTTCTATGAACAGGCCACTTCACAAACATGTCATGCCCTGCCTCACGACTCAGCCCAGCCCACTCCATTTACTGCAGTTCTCATTGCTATGAAGTTTCTAAACTGCTCTTTCAAAGGCTTTTCTCTCATTTCCAAAAGCACTCCTGAGTATTACTATATTGTGACATCTTCACAGGCATCTTCAGTGTTGAAGAGTTCTGATGTGGTCGGTGAAGAAAAAATGAGCAGATGAGTATCTGCTTGTTAAGAGGAGAGGCCTACAGAAAGATTCAACCTGCCGGCCTATTGATTGACTTATCTTGAAGAGTAATAAAAAGAAATTTCTTCTGTTATGTTTCAGAAATACTAGTCTATAATATTTTCTTACAATAGCTGAAGGTGACTAGTTCAGAGATATTGACAATAGCAATCATGTCAGCAAATACATTTAGTTCATAGGATGAACAAGCGATTGGAGAAAGGGTATTGGCTGGCCCTCACTACAGAATGATTAGTTGCTGTTAGATCACAAAATAATATATAAGCTTAAATGGTCTGGACTTGAACAAGTTTAAGGACATGCTCAAAAACATGCAACTAATAAGGAACAGGTTTAGGTGCCTGTAAAAGTCTTATGTTTACCCTACTCTACCACGCCTGCCTCCTCTGCAATGGGGTGAAATTAGACAGTGGAAATTTAGATTAATGAGAATGTAAGGAGGGAGACTCAATATAGGATTCTTTCTTCCTAGCAACAGAAAAAGATTTATAGGTTTTGTGTGACCCATGAACTATAAGGATATAAAGGAGGATGCCCACACGGTAGTGTGAGTTCTCACCAGCTGCCAGGTCAGCCAAGCCTGAGCTTATGCTTTGCCTCTCCACAACTATGTTGTCTAAACTTCCCAGTACATACTATTCTGTCACAACAGCATGAGCAAAGAAAAAACTATTTCTGGAAATGCTATAAAAAAAAGTACACATATTTTAGATAACATGTTTCTGCATGAATTGTGTCTCAGTATAAGGTGAAACTTAAACCTGAGTGAAAAGCATCGATTTATGAATTAAGAATAATCTCTTCAAGTTTTAATTTTCTGTCTATTCTGAGTCTAATTCTTGTCACACTTTTAATCATTGTGATTATTTCCAGGACAACTATGTAAAGGAATATATCTAACATGTAGTAAATAATTAACAGTTAATAGAGTTAGAAAATAGATACAGAAATAAATAACACTCAAGTAAGGGAAAATCAGTGGGATCAGTAGGTCTACCTCTCTTGTTTTTCTATAGAAATGGAAGTGAGGGGGTGTCTATGCAGGCCAAAGGTAGAATGGCATTCAGGACAGTGTTAGGACAGGACAGTGGTTAGAACTCAAGGCCAATCTCTCACCACCATTGTCAGGCTAACAAGCAAACAGGAGCTGTACAATCACACATAGCACTGCAATTTAACCCTTGATATCCAGGAATGATCATTCTGCTTGTCTTTGTTTTACAAATGAATGGATGGAGGGGCAGGTGTTAGATTAATGAGATAAACATCACAGATCACCCTTTAGTATATGTATAGACCTACATATAATATTTAGCTATGTATTTACATGGGGGGAGAGAGAGAGAGAGAGAGAGAGAGAGAGAGAGAGAGAGAGAGAGAGAGAGTTAGAGAGAGACTAAAGAAAGCAAGTAAGATTTTCTGGAGATGGTCCACTGTCTTGCATGGCCTGCGATGGGTGAGCTCTGAGGCAAGGCCCCATGAGACTTTACTCCATGATTCCTTCTTTTATTGTTATGTCTCCTCTGTCATTATTACATAGTCTAATTGTTTCATATGTATTTTCCTACCCTACTAGGCAGATTTTCTGCAGATCAATGAAGATGCTCTCTTGTAGTAATGCTATGTAGACAAATTGATTATTTCATAACTCTTAATCATAATTCTGTAGAATTTCTAAATTTATACAAATAAATTTGAGCCCTTTATAGCATGAAAGCAGCAAATATGGCTCTGTAAACCTTCATGTGTCACAGGCTAATTGCAGTAGAATAAGGAAGCAGGCTTGGAAGAAATGTATGATCAGGGAAAACAGTCCTCCTAAGTTAGGTATGGAACCATTTTCTGATAAATAATGGTCATCAACTGGGAATGAACAATTTATTGTAGGTACAAGGACAAAAATAAAATATTGACTGATTTATCTATATGAAACTTCAAAACTAATGAATCAGTAGGCAGATGATTTTCCTGTTGGCAAAACTGAACTAAACTATGGAATGAGAATTATTGCTTTAGACGTTTAATGAACGTATAGAGCTAGAGGATAGATAATGAATGTTTAGTTAGGTACTAGTCATAATGGAAACACATGTAAACATTTTGCTGTTACTCCTTTTCATTTATAACTTAAACTAGTATCTTAAACTTGATATAAATTTTTGGGATGTAAACATGCTTGGATTACCATATGATCATATATACTAAGAAGAGTATAAAAACTAAGAAAGACAGCAAGGGAAAGGACTTTTCTGATATGGGGCTGGATTCTTTTCTTTCACAAATAGAGAGATGAAGCTTTTTTTTTTTTTAACTTTCAGCAATAAAAAGGTAAAGGGCTTTTTTCCTTCCATGAGCAAGAAAGGTTGGAGCTTCTTTTTCATCCAAAATAAATGAAGATTTTCTGCTTTGGCACTTGCACATTGAAACTTGCTCCTGGGAGATTTTGCTCCATCCACAAAATGTATATATACATATGTAAGTCTAGGTGTGTATGCCTAAGTATGCCTGAACACTTATGGAGTTGATGAGACAGGTGGTTGAGCCCAACCAAACTGTGTATATGTATAAATATGTGTGTGTAGGTGTTTGTGGGCCAAGATGTGGGAGCGGGTGGGTAGGGGAGCAGGGCCAGGAGGGGGGAGGGTATAGGGAAATTTCTGGATAACACTTGAAATGTAAATGAAGAAATTATCTAATAAATGTTGGGAAAAAAAAGAAAGGGGATTAGGCAGCTGATCACACTGGATCCCCATGTCAGCAAGCAGAGTATGCATGCTGATTTTAACTTACCCTTTTATTTTTCTGTCTGAGGTCGCAGTCCATGTGTCATCACTACCCAATTCAAGATGTGTCTTCCCACTTCAGTAAAACCTGTCTGAATATGCCTTCACACACACACACACACACACACACACACACACACACACACACACACACACACGCATACACACATACACACACACAAATATGTCTACTGAGTGATTATAAACCTAGTCATGATAGGAATGACAATTGCTCTTCACGCTATATGCTAAATGGTTGCTAAGGGCCCTATCCAATTTTAATAATGTATATTCTTCACATTAGTCCACATTTTATACATATACTTCTATGAGTAAATCTCAGGGCCTTGCATAATCTAGGTGAGCACTCTACCACTAAGTTACATCCTAGCTCTAAAATTAGCATATTTTATTTATAATTACTGCACATTATATTCTACATGCAAGTCAATTTGGCAAATTCTCAAATATAGAGTAGTACATTAAATGTAGACTACACTTGAACTCATACATCAAAAACAATTTATAGTGTGTTCAGCTATTAAGATAGTTAAAGCACGTTTTAGAGAACTTGAGCAAATTCAACACAGCTTTCAAATTGTCCTTCCCCATAGGACAATTCATACTGGGAAAGGCAAATTCAGCCAGCCTTTCGGCAATATGGTTTGTTGGATAAAATTTTTGTTATATATTTTTATTTAAAAGCTTAATGCACTCTATTAGAACTAAGTTTTCTATTTTTTCTACATGTATCCATAGATACTTAATACAGAAATTAAGATGGACTATTCAAATTGAGCATGCTAGAAGAGTTACCATTATTAGCCACATTTCTGCTCTCTTTTATTCACTTTATGCTAACTTATAAAAGAACTTGAAATCATTCTATAAGGACACACACACACACACACACACACACACACACACACACACACACAAGCATGCACATTCTCAAACACACACATATTCACACATACCCAGAATGAGTTTGTGTGTGTGTGTATGTGTGTGTGTGTGTGTGTGTGTGTGTGTGTGTGAGTGAGAGAGAGAGAGAGAGAGAGAGAGAGAGAGAGAGAGAGAAACTAAATATCCCTCACTACTTGGAAAATTTGGAGAAATTTACTTTAGTACTAATCACTATTATTCAAAAAAATGTTTTTAGCTATCTCACTTATTTAAAAATTCCTCCATTTTTTAAACTTGATTTTAAAAATTAGTTCAGAGGTCTTGTGCTTATAAAATCACTTCATTTATTTTAAGTATTTGTATAATGAAAACAGAATTTTATTCACAGTGGGTCACATAGATGGATATTTTGTTTCTGAACTTGAACTCTGAAGCTTCCATAGACTCTTCCAGAGTGGATGTATATTTTATATGTAGGGTATATAATTTTATTCTTATAGATTTTTTTTAGAGACAAAATTCTCAGCTTTTATGGGGTTTCCATGGAGATTGGTGGTCTAGATGACTTGAGAATCCCATGCCTCATAAACATCACTAATGCTGTATATGAGTAAAGAAAGTTAGGTTTATTAATTTTTCTCTATATATTTATAATGACCCATAGATGAATACAATATAATATAATTAGAATATCCTAAAAGCAAAATAAATACAATTTGCTTCGAGTCAATTCATTCTGTCAATGTATCTCAAGATAATTAGCCAGGTAGACATTGAGTGCAGAAGTGTGTTATAAAATAGTGTAGATTTAGATCTAACCTCTCCCAGGTTACTGCAGAGACTTGGAGAAGTGAACTATATTTGTCATGCACATTCTGTCACTAACCCTCTGGGACATTGGCTGGGATTAGAAACATCTCAGTGTGGTTGTCAAACAGAATAAAGCAATTGTTCCAAAGGGAGTGCCACTTGAGTCCCAGCACCCTGTGTGATGTGAGCCTGGAATTCTGGGACTTTACTACGCAGTTACCCTCTATTTTTTTTTTCTAAGTTTTCTGTTAAGCAGGTCCTTGAAAGCTGCTTGGGTCCAATTTAATCTGAAGCAGGAAGGCAGCCTGTGCCTCTGACTTCCGTTTTGTTTTTCTCCTTTACTTTGCTCCACACTGTAGTTAAACTCTGCCAGCCTCACCTACCTCATTCCCTTGCAAGGCTGAATGAAGATGTAAGTCACTGTGCTAAATCTGCAATCACCTGGGATTATAGGAACAGCAAAACCTCACAGGCAGATTGACTTACATATGAGGGCATTATCTAGGAGGTCAATGATGCTCCCTGGATCATCTCCTGAGAATCAGCTCAAGTAATCAGAAGTTCTTCAGTCCACCTTGCAGGATCAAAGCTGAACCAGGGATGGATGCCACCACACCCAGAGTTGCTTACTTATAAAGCACCTTCCTCCACTTCTGATTCTCATGAGCTTGGTCACTGGACATCTTTATCAGATCCTCTTGCCAATGTGTCCTCCCCAGGTAAGTCTCCTCTCTCTGCTTATCAGCAATATTCACCTCTTCATGTCACAGGTAACTTGAGTCCAACCTATTGTTTGCTTACTGGAGCCAGAACTTTTTCCCTCAAACACAGTATTACTTTACAGTATTACTTTCTGACTTCTAAGTAAGCTGCTGCTTTTCATTGGAAAGGATGAGAAAGGAAAAGGAGGACAGAAGCATTATCACTTCCATTCTTTCTCTAAAGAGAAAAAACACAACCACTAGAGCCAATGAGTCAACTCAGTGAATAAGTGTACTTGCTGCCAAGCTGTATGATCTGAGTTCAATCCCCAGAACACACATGATAGAAGGAGAGAGTCAGCTTCAAAACAAGTCATCCTCTGACATCTGCATGCGTACAGTGGTGCACATGTAAACTCACAATTAGACATAATACATACATACACACATACATATAAGCACAGACATAAATATAAATTAATACATGTATTCTTTGCTAACAACATACTTGTATTGGTCCACCTTACATTGTTTAGTTCAACTGCATTTGTAAGGACTCCATAAAAAAGACATGCACCAAAACACTTCTGGTGGCATGCTGCAGCTTCTTGCTGCACCCGAGGACTCAGGCTGATTGGCAGAGTGATGTCAGCTGAGACAGATGCATATGCTGAGGCATGTGCATGTGCTGAGGGAAGACCCATGAAGGAACATGTGATGTTTGGAGGGCATAAATAGGACTCTACAGACAGTGACAGAGGTGGAGCTAGGCTTGCTAATAGAGACAGCTGTGTGAAGCTTCGAGGGTCTTGAGTCTTGAGCTGATCTTCAATTCCCTGAGAGAGGCATAGCTGAGAACTTCTCCTGGTGCTCCTCCTGGTCTGTTCTGCTGACTTGCACCAAGGCTGAGTCCTGGCTGTCCCTATTGGGTAGCATCATCACCGCCGATTCAGTGTTTGCTATCCCTATCCTACTGAACTGGACTGCTAATATAGCTGTGAAATGTTTGAGAGTGAATCGAGCTGCCTCGGCTAACCTGTGAACTGAACTGCTGATTTCCAGCCAAGACCAACAGGAGTTGCTCCAAAGAACCATTGCTAAACAGGTCCACTTCCCCTGTATCCTTTCTTTTCCACTACCTCTGTCCGGTGGTGGGCTAAAGTGGGTGTGTTAAATCCTTTAAGAGCCATCATTTAAAAACAGGTTTTAAAAATGTTATGGTCTGTATACAAGATAAAAATTTTCAGGCAAATTGAAAGAGCTCAAATGTAGAGGTAGTCACCATAGCAACAGTATTTGAATATATAGACATATGTATTTAGGTATATAAGTATATATGTTGAGTATTAAACTCAGTCTTGAGCATGCCTCCTTTTATCATCATTTTTTGTATTCATTCCTTTTTAGCATTTCTGTTACATTTTTAAAGATATTTTAAATAAATTTTGAGGCTTTAATTTTCAATAATTGTTAGTCTATTGAATTTAGTCTATTGTAATGTAATTGTGCTGATACATGTAAAATTTTTCCTAAGTAATCTGCTATTTCTTAAGTTAGTTTTCCTAAGATAGATATTCTATACTGTAGTCTAGGCTGACTCACTGCCTCAACATCTCTGCTGTGGAGATAGGAGCATTATGCTGACTGTAATTTATTGTCACACACCAGGATAAAATAATTACTTTTTTCTTTTTCTCTCTAATATTTTAATAACAAACCTTCTCCTTTGGTCCTATAAATTCTAAAAAGGTGTCAAGCCCTGTAAGCGTGCACATGTCTGTCTCTACAGCGTTTCTGAAACTGAGTCAGATCAGGAAGATCCTAATGGTATAATCTGGCTGGGTCACATGATGAGTTAAAAAACAGCCTGAGATATGTAGAGATTTCATGTCTAATAAAATAAATAAACAAACAAAAGACACCCAGAAACATTGATAAGGCATTTGGTAGTATGACCATTTAATAAATTAACAATAACAGAGTCTACCCTAGTACATGACCTCTGAACCATGGGCTTCTGTTCATGATTCCAGTACGAAGGAAGAAATTTCCTATCATGAATTATTACTCAAATCTTATTAGAAAATGGTTAGTTTCCAAATAATAACAAACATGCCACTATTGTACCAGTGAAAATATCTGTTCAGCCCTATATCATGCAGGATCCACAATAGTAAGCTCAATTTCATTGTATGTATTTGTGAATTTATGTATTTATATATGTCTGTATTTATGAAATTTTATGAATAAAGAAAAAACTTAAGTGTGAGGAAACTGTGGTTGAGTTTAATGGTACGATTCAAGGATTTTTGCCTGAGATGATGAATACATCCATCAAGCTGCCTCTTCTCTTCAGCTCATATAACTCAAAGAAAAGCAATATATTTGTCTAGAAAGAAAATAGAGATGACACCCCAAAGTAGGTGGAGACCCCATATCTGGACCACCTCTCAAATAAATAGTAGATGATGCTTTAGAAAAAGGCTCTGCCCAGCACAATGGTTTCT
>LR754753.1:17695-32550 GCA_902729485.2 Mus minutoides | reverse complement strand
AGGAGGGGAAGGGAGGGGAGAAGAAGAGGAAAGGGGAAGGGGAAGAGAGGAGGGGAGGGGAGAGGAGGAGAGGGGACTTGAGGGGAGGGGAGGAGACATTTTAGACTTTTGTCCTCTGCTCTGTTTCAGCAATAGCATCACCACCTACTTCATGTGGCTGCTCCCAATATCCACTTTTTCTCTCCCACAGGGCTAAGTTTTTAGAATAGTTTTGAAATATAATAGTTTCAGAATAATTTTGAAATATAAAAAAATTCATAAAATATAGGCTCTACATCTTCAGTCCTTTAAGAAAAAAAAAAAGACACTGATGTAATACGAACTCAGAGACCTGCAAATGTTCAAGCTGATAAAGTCCTAGTATAAACAAAAGGAAATGGCACAAAGTCCCACCCCTGGTCAAGAAATGATAAATTTGCTGAGAAGTAGAAAACCAGTTTTCCCCAGTGACATGTCACTGAGAATTCCAACCACACTCCAGGGAAGGCCTCACATTCTCGAATAGTTGACCAGCACAAAATGGCCAGTATGGGTTTGTTTTGACTTGATTTGATTTGATTTTGTTATTCTTTGTGAGAGAAAAAAAACCATGATGTTGGGAGAGTAGAGAGGTAGGGAGTGTCTGGGAGGATTTGGGGTGAGTATAGTCAATACATTGTATGGAAAGCTTTTAGAATACTTTTGAAATATAATTTAAAATAGCCCAGGAAACACAAAATCCAAACTTTGAACCATACCATCTAGGTATTGGGGATTTATTCCAGTGAAGTGTCTTTGTGCACATTCCTTGTTATTCTACTTTTCAACACTGTAGTACAATACCTGAGACTAGATATCTCTGTGGAGAGAAGAGTATGGTTCTCGAAGTCCAATGCATATTAGTGGTATCTGCTCCATTCTAGGAAAGACTTCATGTTATGACAGTATCATGCTGGGCTTTGTGTTGGCGGTATTAAACCAACAGAGATCAAGCTATCAGACAGTGTGATCAGTGTGCTGTTTTAAATAAAAATGGCACCCATAGTTCCACAGGGAGTCGCACTATTAGGAGGTACGGCTTTGTTGGAATAGGTATGGAATAGGTATGGAATAGGTTGGAGGAAGTGTGTCACTAGGGGGTGGGCTTAGAAGTCTCAGAAGCTCAGAACCAGGCCTGCTGGCTCACAGTCTCTCTCTTCCTGCTGCCCACTGATCCAGATGTAGAACTTTCAACTACCTCTCTAGCTCCATGTCTACCTGCCATAATGACAATGGACTAGCCCCACTTACATGTTTTCCTTTATAAAAGTCGCAGAGGTATCGGTGACTCTTCACAGCAAGAGAAACCCTAACTACAACAACCAGGTTCACTCCTCTTGGGAGAATTAACCAACTCTTATGAGCACTGCCAAAACTCTTTCAGGAGGCAGCACCCAAAATGGTCTTCTACTAGTCCTCTCGTTTGCACACTGAAGTCAAGGCTATAATAAATGTGCACTTGGGAAACAGCCACATCAAACTATGGCACATTCCAGCCCACATTCAAGTAAGCCTGTAGCTAAGAAAAGAATTAATGATGCACATGTGGAGTCATCTTATTGTAGCTTCATTTCTGTTGCTATGAGAAGATACCTTAAGAAAAAGCAACCTGGAAGAGAAAGGGCTCATTGTAGCTCACAATCCCAGGTGACAGCCCATCGCTACAAGAGGCTCAGTGGTGGCAGTAGAAGTAACTGGTCACATCGTACCCATAGTCAAGAGCAGAGAGGTAAGCACATGCAGGCTTGTTCTGAGCTCTGTTTCTCCTCTCTTAACACAGCTCGAGACTCCCTAGAAGGCAGTGCTGCTCACGTAGGAGTGGATGCTTCCCCAACAACTAAGACAATTTCTCACAGGCTGGACCACAAGCCTATTCACAGCAGACAGTGCCTCATGAGACCATCTTCCACGTGGTGTTAGGTTGTCTTAAGGTGACAAGCTAACCAGTGGGACGTTCCGACCTTTGCTCTCTCAGATGCCTGTGAGGTGTCACTGTTTTAGTTAAGACAATCAAAGTCGGCAAGATTGGTTTCATCTTTTTCTTTCTTCCTTCCTTTCTTTTTTTAAATTTATTTATTTATTTATTTATTTATTTATTTATTTATTGTAGATAATGTAGCTGGGCTTCACAGAGAAATGGTGGAAGTGAGTAGAATAAAACTGAAAGATGACATAGGTCAAAGATGAAATACAGGCAAGACTTGGCTGAAGAACCCCAGGCTAAGATGCTGCAGTCCTGGATGAACTCAAGATCACTTCAGAGGGAATGCTTGTTCTTTTTTGCAATAAACATTTCATGGCAAGCCGATAGCTTCAGCTTCAGAGGCAAAACAATAGAATTAGCTGTTTTGTTTGGTTTTTAAAGCCCTATTTCTTGCCCAAATTTGAATTTTCCCTTTGTACTTTGCACATTATGAAGTAGAACATTTACTGAACAAATACCAATTTGAGCTAAAATGATATTAGATTTTGATGATCTACCTATTTTTAGCCCGAGGACTAAATGATTCTCTGTGTTCACAATTTCATCATTTTAATGAAAATGAGGTAATATGCTGAAATGGTGTTTCCTTAGAATGTATTCAGGTTTATATATTCGCTATTTTTCAGATATACTGTGTCATATACTTTTCCTCTAAGTCAGATGCATTATAAACATGCAGATTAACATTTTTACTGCTAACATCATGCTGCAGGTTTCAGAATTAATTCCATTCTTGATCTCTGAGAGGGTCTTGTTCTAATGCAAGCAACACAGCAGTCACGCCACAGCAAAGCTCAGCTCAGTGCATATGCTCGGTGGTTACCCTTGAAAGGTTTGTTGCTGCAGAACCGATTGACTGTGCAGAGGCTATGTCTCCACTTGCACCCATTCTTAGGGCTGCTTTGTTTACTCATCTTCTGAGTTTCTATCATTGACTCGAATATTGAAGATAGTCACAAAATGACAGTTTCAAGAAGGTGAGTGTACCCCCAAGAAATCTGCTACCCAGTCTATGCTAATGTCAGTATCTTTGCTAACTGCATGAAATCCTTCAGTATGGGAGGCTGGATGGCTCAACAGGATGGCTCAACAGGGAAGCCCCCTCCTGCTGCTGTGAAGGACCTGAATTCATTTCCTAAAACTCATGTAAAGCAGCTCAGAATCACCTGCCACTCCAGCTCCAGGGGATCTGATGTCCTCTTCTGGTTTCTCTGGGTACCTGCACTCATGCACACATACACCCACACATACATACCCATAATTAAAAATTAAAACCTAACAAAGAATTCTTAATTTTTCAGCTTAGGCCATAATACCACATTTTAAGTTATACTCCTTAAATACAACCAAGGATGGCTTTGTCATATTGTTAAAGAGAGATAATTCCACAGTATTTTTGCACGGCATAAGACAACTGCGACCAAATTTACTGAGAAAAGTGCCACTACATTTCTCTAAAGAAAACAGGCACAAGAAAACATCTGACATGATAAATATTGTCTCTCACAAATAATGTGACAAGCTTTGGATAAATCCCATCTGCATCTATGAGCAGCAGGCCTTTTGTTTGAGAATATCATTTCACATGGCCGTCAAGTGCTTCTAGATACACACCAAGATAGCATGCAAAGCTCTTGGCTGCCAATGAGTAAAGTTGGAATCTCATTAAAGACAAAAGCCTTTATCACATAGGACCTAATAGATGTTGAATGTCTCTTCATTGGCCATTCTGATGGCATCCTGACATGATTCTTAAAGTGTTTTACACTCTTTTGCACATCACAGTTATGTTACAAATATCTTGCCTGATTCTTGTGTACCATTAAGCTTATTTTATTTCTGGTCATGCTTTCCGGATTCAAGCATCTTGAAAAACAGGTTTAAATGGTCTCTGCAAATGGCCAAATCCCAAGGGACAAGGCCTAGTAAATTTCCTGCACCAGGTCTGACTCTCTCTGCCTATAAATATAACCCCATTGTTTACTGCAATACATTGTCTTGATTACTTACTAGTGTATAGATTGGTTTAGCTTTCTCTTTTCCAAAGTCGTCTTAACAGAAGACTAGTTTTGGAAAATGCACGGCAGCACAAGATACCATAGTGAGCTTGGTGTAGAACCAGCACATATTCTAGGCTCTTCCCCCGACCCCAACCCAGATTCCGGGGACTTTGTCTGGTTTGTTTTTGCCGTGGCAGACTGCACGCAGGGACTGCACGCAGGGACTGCACGCAGGGACTGCACGCAGGGACTCGCTGGTGTAAGGCAAGCACTGTGCCTCCAACGCCCAGTGTCCCCTCTAGATCACCTTAGGTCTAGACAGTTGTACAACTTTTACACACATTATTTTCTTCTCCAGTGTTGCCACACCACAGTGACAGGCACTGTTGCCAGCACCCTCTGTACATGTAAGAGGAACAATCACCAAGAACTTTCTCCAAATCAGTTTAAACTTGTTATGTCACTGATAAAAGACCTTAAGGTTTATTTCATTTTGAATATGATACATTTAGTTTTCTAATATCATAAATTATTTCAGTATATGTTATTTGGCAATTAAAGATGTGTGGCCTTTAATAAAACTGAATTATATTTGTGAATTACATGCGTACAGTTTGATACATGATGATTTCTTTGAAAAAAAAGACAAGTACCAAGCCACAAACATTGGCATCATCTTTTACCATCATTAAAAATATATATAAAATTAATTTTTTATAAAATTAATATTAATTTTTAGATATATTTCAAAGGTCAAATTTGAGGGCTGGGGAGACAAGGGCCCCGTGGCTGGGAGCACCTGCTACACAAGTATAGGTATCTAAGTTCAGATCCATTGCACCCCTACAAAAGCTGAACATGGTCTGTGTACCTGTAACCCCGACCCTTTTGAAGGGAGCAGGGGTCGAGGAGCCAGGATGATCACTTAGACTTGTTGGCCAGGGAGTGTGATCTGCTAAACTATGTGTTTGAGAGACCCTGTCTCATGGAATAGATGAAGAAGAATGAAAAAGAGAACCTCCACAGGCATCTGCAACATATGAGTGTGGGCAAACTCATAGACATTGTCTTAGTCAGGGTTTCTATTCCTGCACAAACATCATGACCAAGAAGCAAATTGGGGAAGAAAGGGTTTATTCAGCTTACACTTCCATATTGCTGTTCATCACTGAAGGAAGTCAGGACTGGAACTCAAGCAGGTCCGGAAGCAGGAGCTGATGCAGAAGCCATGGAGGGATGTTCTTTACTAGCTTGCTTCCCCTGGCTTGCTCAGCCTGCTCTCTTATAGAACCCAAGACTCCCAGCCAAGAGATGGTCCCAGAAGGGGCCTTTTCCCCTTGATCACTAATTGAGAAAAAGTCTTACAGTTGGATCTCATGGAGGCATTTCCTCAACTGAAGCTCCTTTCTCAGTGATAACTCCAGCTGTGTCAAGTTGACACAAAACTAGACAGTACAGACATATACACATATATGCACATATACATATACACACATATACACATATATACACACACACACATATATACATATACACATACACACATACACACATATACATATACTCATACACATACATAAATACAGACACATATACATACATATGCAAATATATGCACATATTTACATATATGCACTCACATACACAGAAGCACACACACATTCATAAATATGTACATACAGTCATTTCTATACCATTTGGTTGTCAATAAGAGAAGTCAAGTGTGTCTGTGTTAAATTATCCACTACTAGACTGGATCCTTTCATTACAGAAAATGTAAAAATTTATTATATTAGCAAATGATAAAATTATAAATTCCTAAAGCATGAAATTCATGTATGAAATAATATAATTGTTATATTATGTAATGATATTAAACTGTTGCTACTGACTTTTAGAACTGCCTTCCCATTCAATGGAGAGAAGCTGACAGTTTTCCTTTCTTGATCTGACTCTCACCAGCAGGTGGCCCTTCCCCTAGAGTGCATAGCAGCAAGAAAAACTTATCCTGAAAACATCTTCATCAAACTGAAAGCTGTGAAAACATCTTCGTCAAACTGAAAGCTCAGTGCAGCTTAATTGGTTGCCCATCTCTTCTTCTACTGAAATCAGTATTGTGTGTGCAAATACATGTGTAAAAACAAGCCAAATGATGAGATACCATAGGTTTCATGAGTTGACATTTTTATTATAGTAACTGAAGTAGGTTCACCATACAGGTGTCACATGGTAGAACATGCCATGGCAATGCCAACTGCACACTATGTTGGCATTTCAAGCGCATATTTGTAACATTTGCATTCACATACAGGAAACAAAGCACACGGGGATAATTTGGTCCATGATTCGTGTTAGCAAATGTATTCTCCCACCCTCAAATTCAGACTCCATTAAAATTCAGATGCTATAGCACATAGAGTAGTTGTTATATGACCTCATGGACCAAAACTGACTGGTAGCCTTTGAAAGAAATAGAATAATGATCTGACCACTTATCAAAGGCAAGCCTTCTTACTAATTTAGGAGTGCTTAGTCTGTTGAGTGATATGTTTGTCAAAGCAAGAGCTTTCGAGTTCATAAGTGGTGATAAAGCAGAAGTCTTATACAGATCTTCCAAGATGGCACACCCTTCTTGGTATCACAGTGATTACCTGAGTAAATTTCTCCTAACACACCACATACTACTTCATGGCAGACCCTCAGAAACAGAAGCAGTCTCCACAGGTGCCATTTCAACACATCGATTTCTGTTGCAAGACCGTTAAAGCGCACCTCACTTCACACAGAAGGACACTGCATGTGCTTTAGCCACACAGACTTCAACCTTGTTCCTAAAGTTCTCAGCAAATTGAATTGACCCAATATTCCATCACAGTGTTATTGTTGCTTGGGTAAAAACACCACTATAAAATTTCAAGGAAGATGAGCATTTAAAAGGCAATATTTCTCTCTTTTCTTTATTTTGTCCATGCAGAGCTAAAGCTTCAGAGTGAATTTAAAGAAGAAGAACAGGAGAGAGAGAAAGCAATGTGAAGAATCATTTGCTTTATGAATATATTTCTACAGTTTTCATTTACTTATAAGCCAACATTGAAATTGTTCAAAACAATTAAATATCTAATAATTAATATGTAGATATCATGGCCCTTTACACTTAAAGCTCTCAATTTAAAGAGAAAAGTAAATGTCCAAAAATCACCAGATCACAAGAATGTTAATTATATAGTTATATTTTTATTGTTGTTTAGTGCTTAGAACCGAGTACATGAGATTCGGAATGTAAACTAGCAATTGCTAAATAGAGAAGGAAGGAATTTTCTGTCACTTTTGAGGTATTTACTATTTTTAAAAGAATATATATTTAAGAATGAATAAGTGCTTTATAGAAGATTAAGTAATGGCATGTATGCAGCTATCATTTTTTGGTATTTTTGAATAGTGTGTATTGCATATGTTTAAGTTTTAAGGTAATGTTTTCACAGAATATCATTGACATGTTAAGGAAGAAAGCATTGAATTCCTATTCAAATATCTACAATTTCACATCAGCATGATCCCAGTCTCATCTGCTATCCAAACTAACAAAAGAATTTGAAGAAAATCATTTTCCTGATGTCTGGGAGGCACTTGTTCTCTACGTATGCATAAATAGCAGGTGAAAGAAAGGGCTTTGGTTTTGGTTTGGTTTGAACTTTAGAGACAAGTAACAAAAACTTCATCTAATTTAGGCAAACCCTGGCATTTTACAGACAACTGAGTTGCTTCCCCCTGTGTTCCATATACAACTTAATGTTCATATTGCAACAGGGTCTTTTACTAGATTCAAACCATCAAGGCTGGCTTCCTCGAGTGAAAACTAAACTGTACCTTTAGATTCTGTTTGTGGGTGAGAAACAAAACAAGCAAGTGACTACTTAGACAATTGGGGTGACATCTGGATCTTAGTTTGGGGAAGCATTTTAACCTGGCTGTGAACCAAACAGCCAGGTCTGTAGGTCTGTACTCAAACAGCCAGGTCTGTAGGTCTGTACTCAAACATCCAGGTCTGTAGGTCTATACTGCAGGTCTATACTCAACCCCTTCCTTGTAGGTAAACCAAAATCCATTCTAAGGGGGAGGGAAAAAACCCTGGTGAAATTAGCTAGCTTCTGGAATTTTCTCTCTCTTCTATTAAAGAGAGATTTGCACTGTCTCTACTGCAGATGTGTTTTAAGCATAAGCATAAGAAATTGATAAAAAGCTAAGAAATATTCTATACCCCTAATAGCTGTCTGTGGCCTCCTGAGACTTCCACGGTTCATTATCATGTCTTCCCGTGGCTGCTCATTAGGGGATGGTGCTATGAGAGCCGCAGTCCACAGCACCCCAGGTAATGCACATAAATAATGAGCACACAGCTTCCTGCACCACTTCATCCTACCCAACTTGTCCCAACAGGAAAATGTAGGCAATGAAATCCTAGTGCTCAAAAGAAGGCCTTGCTTGGATAGATAAGGAAATAATGGTCTCTCACAAATGCCTGGCAGTTTTGTATTTCCATTTACTATTCGCTTTTAATGTGTGTTTCTAGGTTGAGAATTCCTAATGTGAACATCTACCCCCTTTTTGAAGAAATGAAAATTCCTTCCTAGTATGTGATAGAAGTTTCGGAGTATATACTCTATCCGATTAAATGATCATTTGCAATTTAAGACAAAGTGAGTGGCCAACAAACTGGATTGGTATCACTCACCAGTCATCTTAAGTGACATATCCATGACTTTTTATGTTTTTTCTTTTATTCCTCTTTGGTTTTTAAATCATAAATTGAAAATAAATATGGCTACAAATAAACCCCAAAAGGGTCTGCTTTGTTTATTATTCCCACAAAAATCCTGAAGTGTTCCAGTATTTGCATCAGTTATTCTAAGAACTCTATGCCATGTTGAAGAATCCACAATATAGACTCCTAAGTACCACGCTCATCTGCTTGATCTGGAAGTTTTATTCTCTTTCAAGAACATAAGACAAAATCCTGTGAGATGCTCCCAGTAAGAAAGGTCTGTACTGGAATGCATGTGGGTAGGCAGCCATAAAGAACTTAAGGAGCTGCCAGTAATGCATGTGAGAAATGAATATTACAGCTTAAAAGTATAGTCTCCAAAGGTAGTTTTTAAAGCAAAATACTTAAATCTTACAACTTTAGGTCACCATACATCCAGCTTTGAATGAGACTGCTTTGGGGTCCTTTCTTCATTTATGGGGAACAGACATAAAAATATAAGAAGGTGGCAAATATTCTGAGTTTTACAGAAACTTAACATGTATTAGTAAAATCATTGGAGGGAAGTTTCAACAAATATTGTATTTTCTGAGTTCAAAAATCCATAGGGCATATGTCTCTATTTGTATGGAAAACCGAGATCACACACTGGTTTTCAAACAGCAGGGAAGATGAGGGAGAAGAGGAGCATGCCGGTCTGAAACACAGGCATGAAGCCTCTGGACAGAAAGACAACTTTATACTGAACTTTGAATAAAGTCTCCCTCCATATGACACCAATGAACAGTGACCTGGACTTGCTGGACTCTTCTCTTCGGAGTCTTTGGATTCTTTTCTGAGGTGAAATAAGAAACTACTCTTATTGGACTTGGCGAGATAAATCAGTCTCAATGCTGAAAGACTTAGGCCCATCAATGATATACTTTCCAAAGGAAAGTGACACAGAAGTCACACAACAAAATTTCTGTCCCTGCCATCGTCTTGCTTCTCTATGGGACTCCCCATGAAGAGTCAAATTAAAGCATATTTGCATTTTACTCTTAATCACTGGGTTGCCTCTCATTTTTGCATGATTCATGGTCTTACCAGACCTTTATGAAAATGTGCACTAGAACAAGCAGCTAAATTCCCACCTAGGGGAGTAAAATGTTGGAGAGTCAGGCTGGGCTATTTTCTAGTTCTTTACAGTGTGTTACACTTTTTTGTGTAACAACAAACCTGTTTGATCCTAATCCTATTGTCAAGCCAACCCCAGGCATCTAAGTCTTATGTTTCACTGTTAAATAACTACTAATAGTGAGAAAAGTAATAAGATACTATCAGTGTTTTCTCAAGTCGAAAGCCTTATTATCTAGAAAATAATTTATACCACCATGATGGGAGCTTCAGGATCGACTGTGCAGCAAAAATAACATTTCTAGTAGGAAGTAATTAATTATAAACCTAGCAAATTCTACACATTTGTGTATTTGTGTAAACAACTTTAACATGGTTTATTACATTTCCAGAAAGGTTAAATCTTATATTCAGTTTTCTGCTAATTCTTCTTACATATAATAAATATATATATTTATATGTTACTTGAGTGCATGTGTGTATTTACTTCACACACTTATATGATATATATACATAAAACAGCATATAAGGGTCACTTCCTTAAGGTTCAACTGGAAAAAATAAATGAATTGCTATTAAGCAAGCCCATGGCAATCTTCCACTCAGTTTCACAAACGGCCATAGCGGGACGTAAACAAAACATTGGAGCGAGTCATTCCGGGTGAATTATATTTCATGTTGTACAGTGGTGATCTCATAAGAAATTGGGTACTTCCTGGTAGCAAATACCTAAAAAAGGTAGTTAAAAAATTAGATCATTGTAGAAAACTTTAATGTCAACATCACTCAAGAAAGGACTGAATAGCTAATTATTTACCTATCTTATTTGAAAACTGTTGCTATCACAACAATACAATTCGTAAACAACTTTCATCCTAAGACTGAACTTCAGAAAGTTGAACTCACAAATACAAACACATGAAGTTAGTATGATCCATCATGCTATCTTTATTAAACTCAAGCATCAGGCCACTGCTTACTGATTTTCATCAACAATTCATTGTTGGTATGTAAAAGCAACATGTAGAGCCAAGGGAATATCTCTTTAAAACGTGTGATATAGAAGCACACATATTGGCATCTTAAGTCTTTTGCTAATGATTTTCATGGAGAACATGGCAAACCACACTAACAGTAGCATTTGTTTCAAAGATACAGAGCCATGGTGCCTAACTGTACAATGTATTACTGATTTAAATATATTTCTGGATATGTAATTTTACCACTTTGTCATTTTAGAAAGATGATATACTATGTATATATACCATGTAACATCTCCACCAAGATGCTAACATTGATTTTTACACAATAAAAATATAAATATTCACAATTAATAATAAAGACTATAAGTAAATTTATGCCAATTCAGGTACCATTTGTCAAGAAACTGGACCTTGTTTTTTTATATATATATCAAGAGTTGAAAATTGTGAATTACATATAAGTTGTACATACATATCATCTTTTTCTGTGAAAACTTTGATAAGATTTTTGTCAGTCCAATCTATAGGGCAAGAGATGTATGGCCAAGGAAATCCATATATAGAGAGAATTTAACACACACACATATTTACATATATATATGTATATATGTGTGTATGTATATGTATATATATCTATATATATATATAGATAGATAGATAGATAGATGGAAATTAAGCATAGCATCTAAAGACAAAGTTATAGTAATGACTTGAACAAAGTACTATAAAGTCAAGACAAAGATAAGCATGATGAATCTTCAGCCACAGATGTGACAATAGAAGACCACGAATTAGCTGTGGTCTTGGAACGAAATGACAGGAGAGTATCAGCTACTTCCCTTCCGTCTCTGCACACTGGAGTCCTCTAGGGATGGCATCATAAATGAACAGAGAAGAAATAGAACAAGGGGCAAGAGCTGTCAGCTGTCTATTCTGTGTACAATAATGTGAGAATTAGGATACATCTATATTAATGGGGAAGTAAATTTACCATTGTTTCTTGTGAATCTTAGAAAAAGAAAAGAATCCATTATAATCAAACTGCAAACAGCATTCAGATTAAAATAGAGTTTTCCATAATATCCATAAACATTACTTCATCATGAATAGTAATACCTACTAAATCTGTTACCTAATATCACAAACTATAAATAATTGCTCCAATCATTAAGTTAATAGAGCAGTAAAATAATACACAACAAACTAAATTAAATCAAAATTCCAGAATGGGTGATGAATAATGAAACAACTGATTTCTCACATCACAGATTATATAAATTATTTTCTTAATATCACTAGGGTAATTTATATGGATTAATTATGATGTCAAGAGCTGATGATGTCTTAATGATTAATCTAATATGTTTTGCCATTTAAAAAAAAAAAAAAAAAAACAAACTTCCCTTCTTATGTAGGGCAAGGTGCAAAATAGCCTAAGGTGCTTGATCAACACTTACTGCCAACACCGGTGGGAGCTCCTCTAGCCTCTGAGAAATGCATCAGGAATGATGTAGTAAACAGCCTTTACTTTACATGCATGTGTGTGCATGTGTGCCTGTGTGTGCTCGTGGGTACGTGTGTGTGTGTGTGTGTGTGTGTGTGTGTGTGTGTGTACACTTATGCACATGCATGTGTGCACAAGCGAGACAGCTTGTCCCGAAGTCCTCTACCTCCTAGGTTCTGGCATTGTAGGTGACCATTACACCTGACAAATTTTTGCTTCTCTGTGAATTCTGGAGATCTAAATTCAGGTCTTCCTGGTTGTGTAGCAAATATTTTATCCACTTAGCCATTTTGACAACCAACCTTCCAGTCAAAATTTTGGTTTCCAATAAATCAGTGCTACTGACACTTTAGCAACATTCACAAAAATGTTTTCTATTCTCTCTCACTAGCTCTGAAACCCACAATCTTCCTGCCCTCGGCTTCCTAGGAGTTGGGATACCATACCTAGCCTTACAAAAGCACTCCTTAACACATGACAAAATGAATATAGCATCACAAAGTACAGGATCCTGGGTAATTTATTAAATACTAAACAATTATTTAAATAGTATTTTATAGGTTGACACTTCTAATCTCTTTATACATATTAACATTTGATTAAAATAACAATTATCTAAGTAAATGCCACTGCTAACAACATTTTAAGGGTGAATAAACTTTATGAAGCACAGAGGGTCAAATGTCTTCCCCCTTGTCACATAGCTAGTGAAGGGACTTGATAATTTCAGAGGCCTCTGCACATCTAAGGGATTGCTGCTGTCCAGGGCTGAACTTTTTGGTCATGACAATTCGAGATACTTGTCATCATAAAACTTGTATGCAGTTATCATGTGCTTCCAGAAACATGAAAGATGGAAAGCCCTAGGAAGAACAGTGCTGGTATACATGCCACAAACCCAGCTTCTTAATACAAGTGGGAGTAACTAAGAAACTGTTCTTTTGAACTTGAAAAAAAGAGAGAGAGAAGTGCATCACGAACTTGAACAAGCAGATGAAATTATACTGCAGAAACACTGCCCACCTAAAGCAGATGCCCTGGGTACTGCAAGGCACCATGGGACACAGCACCAGTTATTTGCCTTGAAGTCTCCACTAATATCTCCTGGGAGACTCCACAGTAGCTCAACAGCAAAGATTGCTTTTAAATTGTTCTTTGTGTTGGAGTTAAATAATACAATTTGATTTTTTTAAGCAGGAAGACTGTCTCGAGGAAGTGAATTTATAGACTACACCTGAAGAGTTCATATAAGTACCAAAAATATGAAGAAGTTTGTGGCTTTTATCTCAGCTTTTTTTTTTCTTTACCAGGGTAACACATAGCTAACTGGTACCCAGGAGCAGTACATCAGAGCATCTTCATTCACTTCACACCAGAGCCATACTCCTCATTCGGAAGACAGGGTGTGATAATCCTCGAATGCCCACAATGTAGATGTAGGGATGCATACTTTGAAAATTCCAGATCAGTATAGAATTTTATATGCTATCTTATTGCTAATTCTGGTGATACCCAGAATACTAATCAATCGAAAACTCATAGGGAATTCACTTTGAACATGTGACACTCACCTTCCAGCATCTCCCTGTAGTAGGACAAAGTCCCCTGAACTCCTTCAGGTGAACCCAGATTCCTGGTTTGAGGACTGTAAACAGAATTCAACAGACTATGCGCCCTGTGCTTTGAAGGACTTTTCTTACTGACTTGAATTTTTGTGACATAGAAATAATTATTCTTATCATTTGGGATATAAAACTAAGTATGTTAAGTATATTAATCTTATATAACCACCTGCAAGTCTAGAATCCTGCCACCACACCAAAACAAGTCTCTACACTTACTAATTTTCTTAGTTTCTCTTCTCCTCAACTTGGGTCTGGGAACTCAGTGGTGAGAGAACTTGCCTGCCACACATCAAACCCTAAGTTACGTGCCAGGCAAGACTATTCTGGGGAGATCCTCTTCTCTTACCACACATACCAAAGTCCCCTATACCCTCCCTCTGCCCTGCTCCCCTACCCACTCACTCCCTCTTCTTGGCCCTGGAGTTCCCCTGTACTGGGGCATAAAAAGTTTGAAAGACCAAGGGACCTCTCTTCCCAATGATGGCTGACTAGGCCATCTTTTGCTACATATGCAGCTAGAGACACAAGATCTGGGGGTACTGATTAGTTAATATTGTTGTTCCACCTATAGGGTTGCAGACCTCTTCGGCTCCTTGGGTACTTTCTCTAGCTCCTCCATTGGGAGCCCTGTGTTTTGTCCTATAGATGACTGTGAGGATCCACTTCTGTATTTGCCAGGCACTGGCATAGCCTCACAGGAGACAGCTATATATGATGTCGTTTTTTAAACAGCTGAATAATACTCAGCTGTACAAATGTGACTCAATTTCCTGTTACTCAACTAGGATACTTCCAATTCCTGCCTATCAGGAACATGGATGTTTAGGTTCCTCTGGGGTAAGACGCAGAAGCCTTGGGGATCC
>LR754753.1:0-17681 GCA_902729485.2 Mus minutoides | reverse complement strand
CAACACATTGACATAGTACATCCCTGCTTGAGAGCAGCCATCTGTTATGAAGTACCTTGTGATTTCAATGTTGGTTTGAAAAGGAGGAGAACGAGGTCCATTGTCAAACACCTACTGTGTCACATGCTACTAACATGAAACCTGTTTCCTTGGCTCTCAAGAAATCCCATGATTACTGGCCTGCCAATCTCTCAGAGCCACTGAGAGTGTACACAGATGACTACTACTTACAGCTGATATATCCTTTGCCTGAGATCAACATACCTTGTTGTAGCCTTGGGACATTAATGATACCTTGTGCTTGCAACTTTTTAATTGTAAATTATAACACACATTCAGGAAGGAATGTTGACCTTGATGTTCAGTTTATAGGCATTCTGAACTGATTATTTGCAGAAAGCCACCATGCTGGGCATCTGGACAGCAGTAGAATCTTTGAGCTTGGAGTTACAGCACCCTCTTTCCCTGTGAACTTAAGCCCATCTTGGTCTTTGTGCTACTTACATCTTTATTTCCCATCCAAATCCATCTTCCTTAAAGACTGTTTCTGCTGCTTCTTTACTTTCATTAACCATCTGACAAAATCTATAGTCCTTTGTTCCTGAATAAGTTTGTTCCACTTTATATTTGAGCCTATGTCCCTGTATATGCAGGTAAACCTTACCAGTACTGAATGCTATTCCATTGTGTGATGTTATAGAATATGTATCCATTCCTCTGTTGTATTCTTAGGTTGTTTCTAACTTTTTTTCCTTAATTATAATTATTTTAATGGCATATTTTTTAATTAATTAATTTTTTTATTATTATTAGAGAGTTTCTTCATTTACATTTCAAGTGTTATCCAAAAGTCCCCTATAGCCCCCCCCCGCCCTGCTCCCCTACCCTCCCTCTCCCGCTACTTGGCCCTGGCCTTCCCCTGTACTGGGGCCTATAAACATTGCTAGACCAAGGGCCTTTCTTCCCGAATAAGGGCCAACTAGGCCGTCTTCTAATACATATACAGCTAGAGACATGAGCTCTGGGGGTTCTGATTAGTTCATATTGTTGTTCCATCTATAGGGTTGCAGACCCCTACAACTCTTGGGTACTCTCTCTAGCTCCTACATTGGGGACCCTGTGTACTGCCCTATAGATGATTGTGAGCATCCACTTCTGAGTTTGTCAGGAACTGTCAAAGCTTCCCAGGAGAGAGCTATGTCAGGGTCCTTTCAGCAATGTCCTGCTGGTGTATGCAGTAGTGTCTGTGTTTGGTGGCTGATTATGTGATGGACCACCTGGGTGGGGCACTCTCTGGATGGCCCATCCTTTCATTTTAGCTCCAAGCTTTGTCTCTGCACATCCTTCCATGTATATTTTAATCCCTATTCTAGGGAGGAGTGAAGTATCCACGCGTTGGTCTTTCTTGATTTTCTTATGTTTTGGAACTTGTATCTTGGGTATTCTAGTTTCTAACTTTTAAAAAGTATTATGAGTAAATCATACCATAACTATTGTAGCAAGGGTATCTGTATTCATGCTTATGCATTTCTACTGGAAAATTACTGGCACAGAGGCCAAGAGGTGGCAGAGTCCCCTATGCAATGCTCAGCTGTCACCGTTGCTGCTGTTTCCTGCCATAAAGGTAATTTTTCATTTCTTGGAGTTCTTGGCCGTCCTGGTATGCAGCATTATGGTTGCTTTCTTCTAATATTATGTAATGTCTTGAATAGGAATTTGCTTATATACATGCTTAAATGTTTACTGCCCCCCTTTCAAAGTTTTCTTCACCAATTTTCCATTAAGTGGTCTGGGTTTTGGTTGGTTGGTTGGTTGGTTGGTTGGTTTTTTATTTTCCTAAAAGTTGTAAGAATTCACATGGAATTTCTACCAGATTTTATTTTTGTTTGTCTTTTGCTTTTTGTTCTGAGATAAGGTCTCATGTAACCCTGGCTGATTTGAACTTGCTATATAACTAAGGCTGGTTTTGATCTCCTGCTTCTCTGTATATACCTCTGTCACTGCATGTTGGGAGGACAGTCCTGCACCATCCCCCCACCCCCGTGCCTTGTAACACTTACAACTTTCTCATATGATATATGGACTGCAGGCATCTTTCTCTATTCTTAGCTTTTTGTTCATTTTTATCATTTTAAATAAGCTGTCCTGATAATTATTCATATATGTACCTAATTTTAATATAAAATGCATTCATCTTTTCATTAGGATTAACACTTTTCTAATTGCCATTTATACATCTCAAATCCATGAAGATATTCTCCCAAATTTTCCTTGGAAATTTTCCATTTTACCCTTGATGACTGCCTGCTTAGCTCATCATCTTAATGGATAAGGTTGGTAGTCTTTTCTTGAGTACTTAGAAATCCAACTCTCCTAGCCCGATGTATGAGTAAAGAACATGGACCCCTTTTGTTATAAATCAAGTCTCTATGTATGTCTGGGCCGGCTTCCGGCTTCCTACAGGCGTTCCACTGTCTGCCTGCTTGCTAACTTTACATCACTCTAACTCACCTGATCTTGTTAAAGGTTTCCCTCCAAGTGGTTGTCATCACTAATTTTCTTTTTACTTCTATATTTTAATAGCTAGGACAAGCTAGGAAACAATATTTCTGCTTCCAAAAATAAAAATTTTATTTATCTTTGTGTAATCACAAAGATTACATTGGATTCGTTGCTATATGGGACAATTTGAGAGAAAATTACATTATGAGGATGATTTTAGTTATTAAAGTTTATGTTTCCACTTTTACATTTTCCTGAATATGGACCTTATACATCTTTATTCCTAATAATTAGAAAATCTTTCAAGGTATTGATGCTGTACTTACATTTTCATATTCTGTCTCTCTGTTGCTAGGAAAATAATAATTTAATCTCTTAGATTGACTGATTTTATCAAGATAATTAAAGTTATCATGTTTCTCTATAGATCCGTTAAGAACCCAGATTTCTTCCCTGGTTCTCCATTTCAAACCTGAGGCCTTATACCTGTCTTTGTCATTGGTAAGGGTAGGCCCTTCAGTTAGAAGGCTGCCCGGGAGTTGGTGTACCAGACATCCTTGGCTCCTTCCTCATTGGAATAGGAAGGAAAGCCTGGGTGTTTAGGCATGTTTGTTATGTGGCTTCCACAGTTATGCTGCACTGGACTCCAGAAATTCCTTCTCTTCTTTTTCTGGCTGGATGAACAGTGTTCTAATCACAAGTATAACTAAATTTGGTAAAGTGATTTCTCTGAACCTGAAACAGGGTGTAATACTATGGGTCAAGCTCATACCCAACTGACATACCCAGCATAAACACTCCCATCACTCAGCCATGTCCGGGCCATCTCTGTGCTTGGCTACTCTATTAGGTAGCAAAAGTCTGCAATCACTTCTCCAGGTTATAGAATCCACCACCATTGAGTGCTTCAAGCAGAAGGTGGATGCGGATAGCTCTAGCTAACATTGTTTCAGTTTGCTAATATATAGCTTCGGACTTTACATTTATGTTGATAGGTGAGAAGGAACATTTTTATCCCTTGTTATGAAAGCTTTGTTTAGTTTTTGATGTCAAAGATAGGTAAATAGTCTTAAAGAGAAACTAAATTCTCTTCTTCCATTCTCAACGTGGGGTTGGCAGTGAACCCATATAAACCTAGACACCAAGAAGCAGTCAGAGAACCCAGAGTTTACCAACCAACTTCAGTTGAGTGGAGGGAGCATCAAGCTAGTCCCAAACGCTAGTATCCTGGAGAGAACACAGGCACATGCATGTTTCTAAAGGAAAGTCCTAGTTCCTACACCGAATCTAACTGTTTGGTTATTGAGGCATGCATGTGCTGTGTCTTTACTGGTGTGTTATTTTTATAAGGTTTCGAGTTCAGAAACCACTTTCTTGCATATAATCTTTAAACCTTCTTAAGAATTATTGTTCAACATCATGTTATGCATAGATCTGTGGAACTGGGCAGTGCCAACTGTCTCCCTTTCAATTTTTTTTTTTTAGATAAAATTTCCAAAGACGTATGAGATTTATGGCATCTACTTTAAACATTTTCTATGAGGAAAAAAAAAGTGCTCAAGCTTAATACATGAATGCATATGTTCAATTGCCCTCCAGCCCTCATGGAAGGAATTAAACTTCTTAGGCAATGGTAGTAGAAACTTCGTGTTGAGCCAACTCTGCCTTCAAGAGGATAAGTTTAATTGTGCATTAGAAAACTCACAGGAGGCCGCTCCATCATTTCCCCAGTAAGGTATGTCAATAAAATTCCACTTTGAAACCAGTCTCCTGTAAATGAAGGGGTCTGAACGTGGGCAGGAATAATGATGATGTATTTATTGACACATCACAGTGCTTAGACCCGCAATCCCCTGGCTTATCTTAGCACCTCTCGGTAGTCTGAGTTTAAGATTACAGGACAAGGATATCTCTTCTGGCCACAAAGATTAGAAGAGAAGACCTGAAGCAACAGTGAGATGTGACCTCTTCCTCCAGACTGAACAGAAAACTATTCTCTTTGCTTTCTTCACCAAAGCTACTTGATCCATCAATGGAAACTGAGTTGTGGGACCTAGAATTGCAGAGGGGATTCTATATAGCACTGTCAAAGACCCTCCCGTGTGGGATTCGGAGCCTTCCTGGTCACGCATGGATTGTTATGCCCTAAAGAAAAGGCTCTTCATTTCTGGGCTAGCATGTCAACACAATAACTATCATTTGTTTAAATGAGATGAAAGCAATAATGAAAGTCTAATTTGACATTAAAACTGGGCAATATAACTTTAAAATACTCACAGTTAACTCTATCTCTAGAACTGTTACGATCATTAGGCTACTACATGCAGAAGGGATAAAACAGGTTAAACATCCTACACAGTGTACACAAACAAAGTCTAGGGCACGTATGTGTGTTGGTCCCTTCTGAGAATGCTATTCCGATCCGCTTGGTGGTCGTCGGTCACTCTTGTGGAGAGAGGGCTTCCGTGTGCTCCCTGAGGTTGGTCTACTACTTCTTTGTCCAGGAATTCCATCTGCTCTCTATGTTTTAACCTACTCCCTATCTTTAGACTATGACTTTCTTTTCACAACTCACATTCTTCTAGTGTAAGTAGCACTCCAACATTTGCATAATAAAGCAATAACGTGACAAAGGTTGGGACGGTAGCTCAGTGCATAGAGAACTTGCCTATCCTGTGCAAGACACTGGGTACAATTTCCCATCGCTAAACCAAAGAGTGACAGATTCCAGAAGTCACTATTCGTCTTTAGTTATTCTAGGTGCTGTGATTGAGTTGGAAAAGTCTAAAACGGACTACTTGTTTACTCCATATTCTTGCAGCTTAACAGTTGCCTGTTCTTGTGTTTCCTACTTTTAAAAAACTATTTTAACTGGACAGGCATAAAACTCAATTTTGAAATAGAAATTTAAAAAAAAAAATTGTATCCTGCTGGTTGGTGTGGCAATGTCTTGGTAGAGGCACTCTGGACAAAATCAAACCAAAGGCACCTTCTAAACTGCGTTGTTCTCAGAGATGAATGTTGAAATGTCCCTATTAGGGAATAATAATTAACTTTATTCCAAGAGTTTGGAGTGTTCTTATCCAGTTTTTGGAAACAAGAATATGTAAGTCAAATCCACTTGTTTCTGTTCACCTTGCGTCTGCTGCCTGTAGGGTCCTGATTTCTGTGCTTGTTCAATCTCTTAAAAACAAAGACTGTGCAAATAAAATCTATTTTATAGATTATAGCATGGATGTATTTTCAGTTTTAGATGATCCCCTGGTTATGTAAGAAAAAAAACTCCTAATTTGAAAAGATTCTCCATTTCAAGCTGTGCTAAGCCACATATATCTACATAAAACTCACAGGAACTGAGAGTTTAAACATACCTGGAGTTCCCCCAGTCAGGACCGATGCCTGAGATGGGTCCTCTTGTTTCCGTTGTGTATTTGTAAACCACTAGCAGGCACTGCTTGCAAAGCTCCACCAGGCGCTGGCAACACTGGAGCTGCAGAGGAGTCACCACCTCAGGGCTCTTACTGAAGATGCTCTCCCAAGAGGATCTGTTGGCATAGAAACAGACATGTCTTCACGTTCACTGTTAAAAACGGCAACCAGTCACATCACTTGTCGAGCGGCAAACTGGGCAAGAAGGTGGAAATGGCCTCTCACATATGGAGTGAATATGAAAATTTTATAATAGACAAAATTGGGAAATTAGTCTTCATTTTTTAAAAACAAAATTGATTACAGGATTTCTCTTTAAGGCTGTGAGTGCTACCAACTTGAATAGCTAACAAAGTGACTCATGGCTGCTTTTAAACAGTGAAGCTATTCCATATTAAAGTATCTGTAAATCTAATTTAGGTATTCTAGGATTTGCGTTTGTAAAATTCTATACTTAACATAATACTAGAACCAAAAAGATGATAAAGCCGTCATGATTTAATTTATGTCCAGCCTGCTCTAGGAAACTCAGTTTGACCCCTTGATTATGAGCGTCCCGTGCACAATACTCCCTCTCTATCCATCCCTTGAGCTTCCTGGGCACAGGTGTGAGCTCTGGCAGTGACATATCCCAACAGGTGCTCACCCCACACAGGAGCCAGTATCCTTCCTCTTCCATGCAACATGCTTCACAGTGGAAACAGCTCATAACTTCCTGGAAAGGCTCACTGCTGTGAGCTACTGTTAGCAAATCCCAAGTCAGCAAGGCTTAATTCAGGCATACCTTAGCAAGGAGGGAGGTGGGGGACTCTTTGCAAACCTTGAGGGAAAAGTGGCTTGAAATTTCATAATGGCTCAAGTTTCTCTTAACAATAACCAATTTGTGTAGTCCTCAGGGGAAAGAATAGGTTGGTTTTCACAAAGAAAAGAATAATAAGGAAAAACTCATTTTTCCTGAAAACAAAAGAAAACAGAATCCCAAGGGGAAATTCAAAGACTCAATTTTCAACCTTTGGTGGTGATTTTATGTACTTGAAATATATATATCTTTACACATTAAAAAGTGTGTTTGAGGGATTTTTGTTTTGTTGTGCTTTTTCTCTACAAAGTCTACTGTTTATTTTCTCAGAAAAAAAAACAAAAACAAAACAACAACAACAACAACAACAAAAACCACATGGTCCTAAAGACAGCATTTCTCATAGGGTCAAAGCTCAAGTGAATTAATTGAAAGAAACTGATTTTCTTCTGGGTTTGGAAATATTCAGGTCTAAATATAACATTTTTTTAGCAAAAACATCAACATTTCTGATCCATAGATGATTAAATGCTAGCTCAATTACCTCAAAATTTACTGCTAAACACAAGACAATATGTGCATGTTCAAGATATATGTTATGGCTACAGATATAATAGATAATATAGGTATGTTCCTTAATCGAACCAGGAAAACACTGAAGAAGATAATTAGCATTTATATTGTATTTAAGATACATAATCTAAAAGACTTTAAATGTTTGAACTGGGAGATATAAAATTGTGTATGCCTGTAAATACATGGAAAACATGTTTTGCCTGCCTGTCTAGTCCTCTCTGCTGGGGTCCTGATATGTCTATGAAAGTCTGCCTTCGTCATACCCCTCCATTTTGAACATGTTTTTATACTCTGAGGCTGTCTTGTTGGATCTGCTCCAGGCCTCTCATATCAGGGTTACTTTTCTCTACTGACCTTAGAATTTAGAGGAGAGAGAGGATGAAGTGAGATGAAGAACAAAGAGGGTGCTTCGTCATTTCAACTTGATGTCACTTTCTACATAACAGGTGGCATTAGTCTCTAAGTCCTTCAACGCTACCAACTGCCCATGGTAAGCAGGACGGCTTGCCTGTGCCTGCCTGTGGTAGAACAGCTTTAACGGGTCTACCATTCCCTGTTCAAGATAAACGAATGTATCAATGTCCTATGCCCACTTCTTGTGTATGCATTCAATATCGCTGCCAGAACACTTCACTTTAGTCTATTAAGTTGTATTCAAGTATGATCATAGCAAAGAAAAGAGAATGAGTAAGACCTGAGTCCTGTTGTTCGAGACTGCAGAGCTTCATCCATACACAAGAAAGCTGTGTGAGAGACTCAGACTTTCCCTCCCTCAGCTCGGGCCTGTCACAAAGGGCATCTGTGAAAACTCCTCTAGAAAGCTGTGTGAGAGACTCAGACTTTCCCTCCCTCAGCTCGGGCCTGTCACATATATGAAAACTCCTCTGCTGCCCCTTGAATCCCAACGGCCCCAAGTAACAGCACAAAGTTTTGCGAGGTTCTTGTTTGGTTGGTTTTGGTTTTGGTTTTGGTTTTGGTTTTCATTTTCATTTTCATTTTCATTTTACAAGGATAAAAGGGGATGAGAAGAGTTAGAAATACCAGTGTTTCCAATATATAAATCGATAGATAGATGATAGATAGATAGATAGATAGATAGATAGATAGATGATAGATAGATAGATAGATAATAGATAGATAGATGATAGATAGATAGATAGATAGATAGATGATAGATAGATAGATAGATAGATAGATAGATAGATAGATAGATGATAGATAGATAGATAGATAGATGATAGATAGATAGATAGACAGATAGATAGACAGTCAGACAGATAGATAGATAATAGATAGATAGATAGATGATAGGTAGATAGATAGATGATAGATAGATAGATAGATAGATAGATAGATAGATAGAGATAGATAGATGATAGATAGATAGATAGACAGATAGATAGACAGTCAGACAGATAGATAGATAATAGATAGATAGATAGATGATAGATAGATAGATAGATGATAGATAGATAGATAGATAGATAGATAGATAGATGATAGATAGATAGATAGATAGATGATAGATAGATAGATAGATAGATGATAGATAGATAGATAGATAGATAGATAGATAGATAGATAGATAGATAGATAGCACCCAGGGTCTCATTGCTTGCTTTTCTAAATCTACATTCTACAGAAATAAAAGCACCAACCTTAATAAAGTCTAGAAGAAAAATTAAATGATAAAATAGTTCTCTTGGCCTTTCCCTAGTCTGTCAAACTAAGGTAGCTCAAAGCCTAAAACCAAGCCACTCTACGAAGCCATGTGTTGCTGATGTCTTTGGTCCTCTGTTCGACTCTCCTGCAGTTCTGCTTTATCTTCTGAAACTTTGCCCTGGCAGTGTGTGTGCCTTTAACAGCCTGTCTAACAGCTAGGGAGTCGAGGTGAAAGAAATCTAGACTTCTCATTTCTCAAGGAATGATTTTAATTTTTTAAAAAAGTATTGCTTTCTTGCTCAGTTATGTGGAAACTCTTTGACAAATACAATTTTAGTAACTCTAGGACATCTCTGTACCTGTCTCTCCCTATTAACATACCCAAGAATGTTTCTTACAGTTTATTTCTGAACTAAGATCTTGAGAATAAATAATAAAGCTTCCATATGACAAACTCCCATAGAAAATGTTTTGGACTAAAAGGTCTAAACTAGAAAGCCTCGTTCTGAGTACAGAGAGAACTGGTGGTTCCCTCTCCCATACTGTTGTTAGCTACCCCCTCTTCCTCTTTCTCTCCATCTCCTCCGTCCTCCCTCCTGCCAAGTTCCCCTCCCTGCCACTCCCTCCTTCCTCCTCCCTGCTTTATGTAGTCAACGCCTCTTCTTCCTGTAGGTTCCACTGAAGTGTTACTTGTCAGCGCCATCTTTCCTGAGTTAGAGGCCACAGAAATCTGGAATTCCCTCAGTCCAGGAAAACATGGTAGATGATTTTATTTAATAAAATTCCAAAATCATGATCCTCATAAGACTACTACAATCAGAAATTGAACCATCAAAACCCTCCAACCACCCCTCCTGGGGTGGGAGTGAGGCTGAAATGATGACTTACTGTGGGTGGAGGTGGGGGGGGTACTGAAATGATAACTCTATTAAGAGTGTTTCCTGTTCTCCCAACAGGATATTGGTTTGTGTCCCAGTACCCACACGGTGCAGCTCACAGCTGCCAGTAATTCTAGCTTCAGGGGCTCCAATGCACATCTGCACTCACATGTACACACCCCTAAACACACACATATACCCAATCTTTAAAATAAAGTATATTTTTAAAATATATATATATCTTTTAAAAATCTCCCAAAAGACTACTTGGAACTAAAGGGTTCTTGGCCATGAACATCCAAGAAGAGAAAAAGGATGATTATATTTGCTATCTGATCACAAAGTTCTGAGCTGGATTTATTGAAACCGGCAAGGATGATTTATAATATGGTTCAATTTTTCAGGAGGTAGGCAAGGTGCCTTATTTGTTTCATCTTACTCTTGGGTATGTTAACAGACAGAGACAGGTATAGAACTGTCTTAGAGTTACTTAAATTTTATTTGTCTAATATTTTCCACATAATTGACCAAGAAAACTACATTTTTTTAAAATTAAAATCATTCCTTAAAAAAATGAAGACTAAATTTCTTTCATCTTGACTCCTGAGCTGTTAAAGGCACACACACTGCCAGGGCAAAGTTTCAGAAGATACAGTGGAACTGTAGAAGATGTGATCAGAAGATTAAAGACAAGCAACATCGCCTAGCTTCGTAGAGTCAAGGAATCCTACCAAAGCACAATTGTGCAGCTATCAGATAAAGCCCAAAGCTAAACTCAGGCTTCCTGAGTCTAAATGAAAGCTCGCCCAATCTCTACAGGAGTCTGGATAGATGACAGGCTCTGTGTGTGTTTTAGTTACCTCACCTGTCACATGAAGGTAACAGAAATAGTTTACTCTAGATACTATTATGGCGAATATGTGAACATCTGTCTTCTGCTTAGTAAGCCTTAGATAAGTTTGACTTAAAACAGCTGTCAGTGTTTGTAGGGAAAGATACCACCACAGAAACTTGCAGAGTATGACACTGGTGGCATGTGAGAAGGAACCTCAACCATGCCAGAATATACCAAAAACAAGTGAGGAAACTAAGCTCTGTGGTCAATGAAGTCAGCAGTTGTACATCTTCAGATGCTGACTCAGCAGATGTACATCTTCAGATGCTGACTCAGCAGATGTATATCTTCAGGTGCTGACTCAGCAGTTGTACGTCTACAGATGCTGACTCAGCAGATGTACATCTACAGATGCTGACTCAGCAGATGTACATCTACAGATGCTGACTCAGCAGATGTATATCTTCAGGTGCTGACTCAGCAGATGTACATCTACAGATGCTGACTCAGCAGATGTATATCTTCAGGTGCTGACTCTGGCAAACACCTAGCATTAATATAAGTAGCTCACTGTTTCACAGCCTTCCATGGTGAGCAGGAGCTGAAATTCCAATGTAGCACCAAACCAAAAGATTCACAAACCAAATAGAATGGGTTCAGATAGAGAGAGACATTCTAGAGCACAGAAATTGAGGGGCTACAGAACACAGATCAAATGTTTCATCTTAATCTCTGTAGAAAGTCATTATAGCCAAGATTATCCTCAGATGTCACTGCAATCCAGTGCTTTTCCCTACTGGTAAAGGACGGATGATGAGAAGCACACAGTGGTGGGAAGGGATCCGCCAAAGGCAGGGAGGATTCAGTCTTGTGTCTAGAACATGCAAGTGCTGCTCATACACTATGTCAGAGCAGAGAGTATGTTATGATTTATAATGGAGATAAGTGTAGTATGGCTTCTGGGTAGGACTCAAACAATGCAGAATGGAAAGATTTTTAAGATATTTGAAAAATTAAGAGATTTTATAGAGCACAGTCAGAAGAGGAGATGATAAGAGAAATGCATAAGAAAGTTAGGGAGAGTGCTTAGATGGCTGTGTCCATGGACAGGTGTAGACATGGAAGGCAGGTGAGAGTGCTTAGATGGCTGTGTCCATGGACATGTGTAGATGTAGGCAGCAGGTGAGGACAACTGATGGAATGTGTGCAAGAAGATAAAACAGGGAAATGAAACACTGGGCGACAGACTGCCCAGAAGTCTCTTTTATTGTGCATGTGTATATAAGTGTGTGTGTGTGTGTGTGTGTGTGTGTGCGCGCGCGCGCGCGCGCGTGTGTTTGTGAGTATGAATACATGCAGTATGTATAGGTGTAGTGTTGGTGTATAGTGTGCATGTATGTTTTTGTGTATTGTGTGTATATGTGTGTATGTATGTATGTATGTATGTGGTATGTGTGTGGTATGTATGCATGCTGTATGTGTGTGGTATGGCTATTCTGTGTGTATGCGCGTGTCCTGCAAGTGTTTCTGCATGTGTGCATGAGAAGCAAAGTTCAATGCTGGGTAGCCTTCTGAATTGCTCTCCATCTTATTTTTGTAAAGAAAGTCTCACATTGAACCCAGAGCTCACTGTTGACTCGTCCAAATCAGCTTAGTTGCTATAAGTTATACTTGAGTACTCCAAATACATGCAATAAAATTTGCATTAAAGGACTGTTACTAAAGATATTTGACCATTTCCATGGTCTACCTTTATGACTAAATAACAACATAGTTAAAATGAAGTAACAGAAAATAAATGACTTCAGCTTACCCTGAATCACAGAAACAGCTCCACAGTCC
This sequence comes from Mus minutoides, assembly GCA_902729485.2. NCBI lineage: Eukaryota > Metazoa > Chordata > Mammalia > Rodentia > Muridae > Mus > Mus minutoides. Next base: position 5,158 of record LR754753.1, on the reverse strand, counting down.
TTGGCCATGACTCCAGAGTAGGCGATTAAATACTCTGTTGAAAATTCGGTATAAACTCAGCTCTTCAGCATCAGGAACCCTCCAGATTCTTGGAAGAACTGTACGAATACTTGATTTTACTATGTCCAAAACCTAGTGGAAAAACAAGTACTTAAAATCTACATATGCATTCATGAGTCTAAGGTTCAAAGATGTCTCTTTTCAGTAAAAGGTAAGTGTCCTCTCCTGCAGCCCAGGCTGGTCTAGAATTTAATGTATCACTGAAGTTGGCTTCCAGTTCCTGAGTCTCCTGCTTCAATCTCCCAAACACTCACATTATGGGCATGTGCCACCATGCTAGCTTAAATGTAAGAGAAGAATGTCTGCATGGGGAGGGGAAAGGGAGGGAAGGGTACAAGGGGTAGCAGGACTGGGAGGAGAAAGGTGCAGAGAGGAGGAGGAGGAGAGAGAGAGAGAGAGAGAGAGAGAGAGAGAGAGAGAGAAGGAAGAGGAAGGAAAGAATGGAGAGAAACAAAAAACTCAACAGAAATACAGACCAAGGCACGTGTGAAAGTCTGCTGGTCACTGCTACTGCTGAAGCAAGCAGAGAGGGCAGAAACAAGAGGAGACTACAAAATAAATGCTTTACAAAAAAGGACATGGGACGTTGAACTTCACTCAAACCATAAATCTCAATTCTAGAAGACTTGATATGTGAAGTCTTAAAAATAAATAAATAAATAAATAAATAAATAAATAAATAAAATAAAAATATTAAAGTGTCCATGAGCACAGGTCTTTTAGATCCTGAGCAAGAAAAGGATTTCTTAAGTTGTATAACATCATGATCATATTACTATAAAGAACCTGAAGCCATTAGTGATATCAGAAAGAAAAGGCCCAGCGCTGTGGCACTTTTGTGACCTCCATAGTAAAGAGACAGGGACAAGCAGCTCCCCGAGCTCCCTCAACAGGTAGCCTGGCTGTTGAGGTCAGTGAGAAGATCTGCCTCAAAGAGCACAGGGTGGGCGGGTTGGATGGCCCAGTAAGCAAAGGTGCTTGCCAGCTATGAAAATTATGTCTGCTGACCTATGTTCATGTCCTGGAATTCCTATCAAAGTGGAAGCAAGAAGCCTGTTCCATAGGCTTCTCTCAGACCTCCTCGTGCGCCCAGCAGTGATGCGGCCCTCAAACTTGCACACAATAAGAGTAAATGAAAAAATAATAATTAAAAAATAAGCTGGAGAGAAATCCAGGAGTGCCGAATTGGCTTCTGGTTCCCAGGAGTATGCATAGACATAAACACAGTATATCTCACACATATACATGAGCACATTATATCTCACACACAAATACATAAACATAGTATATAGCATACCCACACATAAATACAGTATATAATATACACACATACATAAACACAGTATATAACATACAGACACATAGACACAGTATATCTCACACACATATAAACAGCATATCTCACACACATGCATAAACATCATGTATAACATACACACACATAAATACAGTATATAACATACACACACATACAAACATAGTATAAGACACGCAAAGATACTATAAAAGAAAAAGGAAATTATCAAATTACAGAGAAGATATATTCAAACATACATATCCAACAAGAAATTAATATCATGAACATTTAAAATTGCCATAAAACATTAATACAAATGTGTAATGAATATAAAAAATTAGGTTGTATTAAAAAGATAATTGTGAAGACAATTGCTCTCTACAGGAATAAACATGAATTGGAAAGAGGAGTGAAAACCATTTCTTTCCACTGGCTCTCCCTAAATATCAAGTGATATTAACCATTGGTGACTAAGTTCAATTTCAAGCCAACCCCAATTTTTGCAGAATACCAGACCAGCTACGGGTCCTCACAGTGAAGTGTGTGAGCCACACAGTGGCCTCCCTTCCCTTTGTCCTGTCCCCATGACTGTGAAATGGGGGCAGAGATGTACATCCTGCTGTGTGTCGAGGTGTGTCAGTAAGCGCAGGGAACAGGAGAGAGATGATGCACCCCACAAGAAAGCAGTTAGTGACAGATACTCTCCTGGATAATGACTCCTTAATTACAAAGAGGATTAAAAAAACACTTTCATATGAATTATTCACAATAATACTGATATAATATTCATACCAGGCATCGATTTAATTTATGCTGTTTTAAATTTCATTTAAGCTATTCATTTAATGCTTTGCAATATTTAATGCAGAAACAGGACTTATGAGTGCTGGATGTAAGAGTGAACACTGGCAGAAACATGATAAAAACTTAAGTCATTTCTCAATGTTCCTTTCCACTCTCTGCCATCGTATTGATATAATAAAATAGGGCCAAAATCATAATTCAAAAATGAAAGAATAAAAAGGGTAGCCAATTACATACAGGCTATCATATGTTAATATCAAGAATAAATATGAGTTACATAAAATAACCAAAATAGAAAAATACTATCAATGCTCAGGATTTGAACACTACTCTAAACAACTAGCTTTTGCCTCATACGATGTTCATGACAAGCATTGTGCAAAGCATACTATTTAAGACATTCTCTGGGTTGCCACTCTACATGTAATTATTCTTAGTCTAGGGAGAATTTTAAGAGCATGATAGTCTAGTATCCTAACCTTCATATGCCTGTAAATCAGGACCTAAGGGCTTGAGAAAGCTTTGATTCCACAACTAAGATTACCTACTGCCCAGGAGAGCTCTCCTAAACTGGGGAAGTTAGGTGCCACCTAACTTGTGAGTGAGTGTAGATACTTACTCCTTTCTACAGAACATCACTGGGAACTCCAATTCTTCTTGCTTTTAGCTTTCAAGATGCATCACTAAGGACAAGCTCTGGTCTTAGGAGAGGAGATGGTTTCGAGAGATCCATTTCCATAGTTTAAAGGAAAAGAATCCAAACACTTCCTCTTAAGAATTCTGAAACCTCACACTAGCTCTTTTCTAACCAAAGCAGTCTCTGCCTAGTCACCTGGAGAATTCTGTATCTTCAGACAAGATCACTTGGGGGGGACAGCCCACCTACCACATAACCCCTCAAGGACCAGACTATCCTCTATCATCTGTCACCTGACTTTAATGTCCCACTAATTAATAGCAGAGAACTGATGTCCCATCTAGTTGCATGCTTATCCTGTCCCCAGAGGCTTAGAACAAGGGCCACCACTTACCGTACTCAGGGAAAACCTATGCAGATGAGGTAAGCATCGGAGCTTAAACTTATTCTAGGCACGTCTGAATATATTAAGTCCTTGAATCCTAAAACCAAGTAAAAAGTACTGTTGCTCCATGACTCTTTTCCAAAACCCCTGAGGTGGAGTCCACAATCATGCACATCAATATTTCTTTAGAACAAGATGAAAATGTGGGCTGGAGAGATGGCTCAGCAGTTATAAGAGCACTGATCAATCTTTAAGAGGTCCCAAGTTCAATTCCTAGCAACCACATGGGATCTGATGGTCTGTAATGGGATCTGATGCCCTCTTCTGGTGTGTTTAAAGACAGCTACAGTGTACTCATATACATAAAATAAATAAATCTAGGAAGCAAGGGAGGAAGGAAGGAAGGGAGGAAGGAAGGGAGGGAGGGAGGGAGGGAGGGAGGGAGGGAGGAAGGAAGGAAGGAAGGAAGGAAGGAAGGAAGGAAGGAAGGAAGGAAGGAGAAAAACTAGTCAAAGCAATATAAAGAAATGATAAATTATTTCCTGTCAGATCATGGTCAACACCTGAGTTCAAGCAAATGAGGCATTGCCATCCAGGTATTAAGTAAGGTCTAAAGTTGCTAAAACATTTTAGATCTTATAATTGACAAATCAGGCCAGAACAGAGCGCAACTTGATTGAGTTACAGACAGCTCAGAATTCAGCCTCTCTTAACACTACCATGGTTTTGTCTTCTCAACGACCAACAGCAAAAGCCAGGGAGAAAAACTCAAACTGTCTCTTCTTAGGTTCAGATCTATTCTAACAAGTGATATTTGGGAAGACAGGTAGAATCCCTGTGCAGACAAGGGTGCTAGACACCTCCTCCTTAGTGCCCACAGGATTTGGACTAGATTGTTTAAAGGCTATGTGGTTGCACCTTTGGCAAAGCTAGCCACCATGTGTCTGCTGGGAATTGAACTCAGGACCTCTGGAAGAACAGTCAGTGCTCTTAATCACTGAGCCATCACTCCATCCCCCATACCACAGTGGATTTAAACTTCTTATAGACCTGAGCATAACAGTGAATTTATGATCTTCCCATTTCCATTGCCCACGTGCTGGGATTACAGGCATGTAAGTCCAGCCAGGGATCGAACCCAGAGTTTTGTGCATGCTAGGCAAGCCTCTACCTACCATGTTACACCCCCTGCCCAGATGCTGAATACTTTGTGAAGTATAATGATAAATGGCTAGCAAGGCGTCCTTGCATTTAACCGTGGGCTCAAGAGAAGCTAACGTACAGAACTAAGTATCATTTCTTTATGACTTTGCAAAGCATCCCAATCTAATATTAAGCCCTCTGTGGGAAAAGCAAATGGAAAAATTCAGTGAATGGCCACATTAATAAAGTGAAAAGACTTGTCTTTTTATGAAACATAGCCCATCTGAAGGCATAAAGCACACAGATAAATACATATTTTGCCACTACAGATGCTGAATGACAAACTACTCCATATGGCTGAGCAGTTGGTCCTAAATTAAAATAATGGCAAGAGGTGAAGACAGTTTGGAAGCAACATTAAAATCACTGTGCACAGCTCTAATGATGTGTGCAGGCGCTGTGGCTATAGGGTGAAGGCCTATTTGCTGACACAAAATGAACCACTCGGGACAGCATCCTCTGTCAGCCCAAATGAAATGGAGATGGGAGTCAGCAGCAGCCGAAATGCAAGCAGCAACCTCTGAGGTAGGTGCGGAAAGGGATTTGCTACCAAGCAGCTCTGATCAACGGGGATCCATTAAAACTCTAAAACAAATGTAGATAGACTATGACTGGGTTCTCCCCACTCCCCCACCTTAGTTCGTGCCTACGTATGACAACAGAGAATGTGCTTTTCAGCAAACTGGGCATTCTTCACAGCCCATCAACGCGGCACACACACACACTATATATATATATATATATATATATATATATATATATATATATATAT
>LR753320.1:2315310-2481727 GCA_902729485.2 Mus minutoides | reverse complement strand
CTCTATATGCCCCAGAACAGGGGAATGCCAGGGCCATTACGTGGGAGGGGGTGGGTAGGGGGGCAGGGCGGGGACGCGGGAGGGTAAGGGAAAATTTCTGGATAACATGGGAAATGTAAATGAAGAAAATATCTAATAAAGAGGAAAAAAAAAAGCAAAAAAAAAAAAACTTTAAAAAACTTTAAAAATTTAAATAGCTTCCTCTTAAAACTTCTTGTCTGTTGGAAAAATATATGTATTAAAACAAAGACTTATTAAAAATTGGGAAAAAAAAAACCAAAAACCTAGGATAGCAAAAACTATTCTCAACAATAAAAGAACCTCTGGGGGAATCACCATGCAGAACCTCAAGCTGTACTACAGAGCAATTGTGATAAAAACTGCATGGTACTGGTGCAGAGACAGACAGGTAGATCAATGGAATAGAATCGAAGACCAGAAATGAACCCACACACCTATGGTTACTTGATCTTTGAGAAGGGAGCTAAAACCATCCAGCGGAAAAAAGACAGCATTTTCAACAAATGGTGCTGGCACAACTGGCTTTTAGCATGTAGAAGAATGTGAATTGATCCATTCTTATCTCCTTGTACAAAGCTCAAGTCTAAGTGGATCAAAGAACTCTACATAAAGCCAGAGACACTGAAATTTATAGAGAAGAAAGTGGGGAAAAGCCTCAAAGATATGGGCACAGGGGAAAATTCCTGAACAGAATAGCAATGGCTTGTGCTATAAGATCAAGAATCTACAAATGGGACCTTATAAAATTGCAAAGTGTCTGCAGGGCAAAAGATACTGTCAATAAGACAAAAAGGCCACAACAGATTGGGAAAGGATTTTTACCAATCCTAAATCTGATAGGGAACTAATATCCAATATATACAAAGAGCTCAAGAAGCTGAACTCCAGAAATTCAAATAACCTCATTAAAAATGGTGTACAGAGCTAAACAAAGAATTCTCAAGTGAGGAATATTGAATGGCTGAGAAGCACTTGAAAAAATGTTCAACATCCTTAATCATCAGGAAAATGCAAATCAAAACAACCCTGAGATTCCACCTCACACCAGTAAGAATGGCTAAGATCAAAAATTCAGGTGACAGCAGATGCTGGCGTGGATGTGGAGAAAGAGGAACACTCCTCCATTGCTGGTGGGATTGTAAGCTGGTACAACCACTCTGGAAATCAGTCTGGTAGTTCATCAGAAAATTGGACATAGTATTACTGGAAGATCCAGCAATATCTCTCCTGGGCATATACCCAGAAGATGTTCCAACTGGTAATAAGAATACATGCTCCACTATGTTCATAGCAGGCCTATTTATAATAGCCAGAAGCTGGAAAGAATCCAGATGTCCCTCAACAGAGGAATGGACACAGAAAACGTGTTACATTTACACAATGGAGTACTACTCAGCTATTAAAAACAATGAATTTATGAAATTCTTACGCAAATGGATGTAATTGGAGGATATCATCCTTAGTGAGGTAATCCAATCACAAAAGAAGTCACTTGATATACACTCACTGATGAGTGGCTATTAGCTCAGAAACCTAGAATACCTAAGATACAATTTGCAAAACACAAGAAAATCAAGAAGAAGGAAGACCAACATGTGGATACTTCATTCCTCCCTGGAATAGGGAATAAAATACCCATGGAAGGAGTTACAGAGACAAAGTTTGGAGCTAAGAGGAAAGGATGAACCATCCAGATACTGCCTCACCCAGGGGTCCATCCCATAATCAGCCACCAAACACAGACACTATTGCATATGCCAGCAAGATTTTGCTGAAAGGACCCTGATATAGCTGTGTCTTGTGATGCTGTTCCAGTGCCTGGCAAATACAGAAGTGGATGCTCACAGTCATCTATAGGATGGAACGCAGGGCCCCCAATGGAGGAGCTAGAGAAAGTACCCAAGGAGCTGAAGGGGTCTGCAACCCTATTGGTGGAACAACAATATGAACTAATCAGTACCCATAGCTCGTGTCTAGCTGCATATGTAGCAGAAGATTGCATAGTCCACCATCATTGGGAAGAGAGACCCCTTGGTCTCTTATATGCCTCAGTACAGAGGAATACCAGGGCCAAGAAGTGGGAGTGAGTGGGTAGGAGAGCAAGGAGGGGGGGATATAGGGGACTTTTGGGACAGCATTTGAAATGTAAATGAAGAAAATATCTAATAAAAAAAAGAGTGCCTGTGTTTAATGAGAGTGAAAGGTCTGTATGTAAGCAACTATGATTTAGTTGTGGGCATATGGGAATCATACTGTGGGATCATGGAGGGACTTTGGGTTAGGATAAAGGTATATAGCACAGGCTTGACTGCTTTTGAACTGGGCCTTGAAAGACATATAGGATTGTGTCAGGCTGAAAGGTTATTGTGAGGTTCATGAGGACAATCCCATGTGCAGAGAAAAACTGAGGAGAGGGATTAAGAAGGCAGGGTGAGGTGGTGTACTACTTTAATCCCAGCACTCGGGAGGCAGAGGCAGGCGGATTTCTGAGTTCGAGGCCAGCCTGGTCTACAAAGTGAGTTCCAGGACAGCCAGGACTATACAGAGAAATCTTGTCTCGAAAAACCAAAAAAAAAAAAAAAAAAAAAAAAAAGAATTTGTAAAATGGCAAGTAATTAACATAGTTCAGTACTTAAATTTGGAAACACCACAGTGAGAAAAGCCAAAACCCCTCTATAAAATATGTAAGGACATTCTAATGAAAAGCTATTCATTCACAGTGTGTCTAGCATCAATCAAATCAATAAGAATACAGACAGTCTACGCCTCAAATCAATAAGACAACCCTAGTTCAAATAGCATAGCATGTGATTCCAGTCACTTCCAAGTAAGTGTATTATAAATCCTGGTGGGATATGTCTGGCTTTTGATATTCTGGTCACAGTACATGTCATGTGTAAGTAAGTGTTAAGCTGAATTGAGTAACATCTATTCAAGGGTTCAAATATGCTGGCAAATCTTTAAGCAAGGCTCATAATGGCATGAAATCAGCAATGCATTTCGAATGTTGGTCATCTCTGAGGCATGAGTGGAAGTCACTGATACTGCCCTATGGGTAGAATAGAGTGGCCATCATAGAATGGTGCCCACAAACGCATTGGTACATACCTTCAGTACTTGCAGTTTGAGTGACAACTGAAAGCTCACACACAGCCCAGGGAAGGTGGGTTGAGCTTGCTGTTTAACTGTAGTTTTGAGGAAACACTGAAAATTCAGATTTGTGTGTTAGATGACAAATATTTGTGCAGTAACAGAACCCTAAGTGATAGAATAAAAATTACTAGGGAACCATGGAAAATATACTGGCATAATCTTATATTTTTAATTACTTTGAGTATATGGATATATCAAGCCACGGTGTAAGGAGAAGCATAAGGTTCCATTAATTTCCTCAACACTTTTCTTAAAATTAGGTCATACTCAAACATTGTAAACTATATGAAGAAATCATATAGGGTAATTGGGAGACAAAATAATTTTAAAGATCAGAGCATGGCCTAAAAATATCAAGGGATTTGAAGATGATACAAATACTATAAATTTTGCTCTCATAAATAATTCAGTTGTAGACTGAATAATCTTTTTTAAAACGCAATTTACAAAAAAATAATGCAGTGCTGTTTGGGATTAGCAGGTCATTGTACACACCAGGCCACTGACTTATATCCCCATCCAAGATCTGCAAGCTTTTAAAGACAAGCTGATGCTTTGATCTGGGTTTATGAACTGACTTTGCAAATCAACATTGAAGTACAATTAAAAATCCATCCAACCTAGCCCTTTAAAAAAAGTAACTGTGGAAGATGGAAAGTGTCGAAGCAGTTGACTTAGAACTGGCAGCTGACTTGTGAAGTTAATTAAGCTGGCTGGGGAACTGTCATAAACATCTGTATCTATTTATATTTCAGCTGGGGCTTTTTGCTTTGTTCAAGGGTAGATTTATCCATTTGCCTTGTTAGTAAGGAATGTCACAACCGGGACAAAAATTATTTTTGTATCTATCTGTTTCATTTGAGAAACATAACAGAAAGGCTTTACAAAAGATTTTAATTTATACTATTCTGAACTCTTTATTTAACTGCCAAGCTTAGTGGGTAAAAGGACCAGGCACTGACAGTGAGGCCCCCACCCACCCAGTTCTAGTATAAGCATCTGGAACTCTCTTGGGGATTAGTCCTAAACTTCTAAATAAGGTGTTGGGGGTGGTAGTAGAAAGGTGGCTTGGCAGTTAAGAGCTTGGCAGTTAAGGCTGCTTTCCAGAGGACCCCAGCCAAGTTTCCAGCACACATGGCGGCTCACAACTTTCTGTAAATCTAGTTCAAGGAGATCCAGTGCCCTCTTCTGGTCTCCTCAGGCACCAGGTTACTCATGCAGTACACTTACAAACATGCAGGCAAAACATCTGCATGCACAACATAAAAACAACAAATTTAAAGAAAACCTTTAAGAAAGATGATTGAAGGAGTTACATAGAGTTTCCATCCTATTTCTTGCTAAAAGAGTAAATTCACAACCAATATCTATACTGGCATAATCTTATATTTTAATTACTTTTACTATTTAAGACATGGATACAATGCATTATGAACACATTCACACACACTGCCCTCCCTAAGCCACACCAACTTCTTCTCACCACCTTCTTCCAAATTATATCTCATCCCACTTCCACATTTGTTTTACTTACAGTTCAAATAGGATTGTTTAGTAAGCAGCACTTCCTGGATTCCTAATGGAAGGCAAAGGGTCCAACGTGCGGGTCTTGTGTAGATAGATGGTCCCAGCTGCTGTATATTCCTGACTGCTGTGGCCATGGCGTGTCCCCATCCATGACTCTGATAATCTTGCATCTCCCTCTCCTCTGATGCACTCTGAGTCTTGGTGGAGGTAATAGAGATGTCCCAATTAGGGCTGAGCATTCAGCAATCACTAATTTCAGCACTTTGACCAGTTATGGGTCTCCGCAATAGCCATAGCCCACCACAAAAGGAAGTTTCGCTGACAGATGCTGAGTTCAGCATTAGTTTGTGAGTTAAAAATAAATATTTAGAAGGTCATTTAAATCCATATCCATTGAGTAGAACATCCATGGGCTTGTGACAAGGTTTACAGTACAAGTGCTGGACATACATTTTTTTTTCTATGAAATGGGCTTCAAATCCATTAAGACAATGGCTGGTTACCTCCAAAACAGTTATGCCACTATTACACCATATTTTGTTAGGTATTTTAACATCAAGGGGCCATACCTGGTAAGCTGATTAGTTTTCTCCTCCAACAGCCCGTGGCATAGCACCTTCTGGTGTTGATATTACAAGCTAGAAACGAGGAAACTTCCTACTCAGTTCCAGCTTAATTCCTCTGTGTCCTGTATCCAAAGTGTGTGCTCTATTCAGCAATGGGGTCTTCACCATGTATTTCTGGTAGGCACCCAAGAGAAACGGTAACAGCCTGTAGTGTATTGAGAGCTTCAGCATGCTCCATGGCCACAACTCATAAGGAAGGATCGTATACCTAACAATGGCATTCTTGCTTAAGCAATCTTATTTTATAAGAGTATCTTCACACAAAAATATTAACAAAAAGCATAATCTAAAAAATATTGTTCTGAAATTTGTTTATAAGAACTTTATGAAAAAATATTTTATAGCCCCTTTCCTTTGCTCGCTTTGCCGTCAGTCCTGTGTCCCAATTCAGTGCCCACCAGCTTGAGGATGTAGCATAATGCCTGATTTTGAAGTAAATGTGGCAGGATTCTAGAACCGTATTCATTAGGAATATACTCAGCTTTGACACAAGCAGACTTATAACCCCGGATTTGCCATTATAACTAGATCCACTAAAAAATTATTGGAATTTTGAGGCTTTTGTAGTTTTTGTAGAACTGACAGGTGTATTGTCTTTACCAATAAATGAAACAAAACAAAACTTCTACAGTCACTATACAGTGTTCTATTTGTATGTATTTGCATCTTGCAGAACAGAAGCTGAAATCCTGAACAGTCATTCATTTATTCACTAGATCATTCAACAAACTTTTGTTCAGTGACTCTAGGCCCTGAGGTACTATGTGGACACTCAGTGTTGTCAAGGTGATTCAATACTATGGCCAGTTAATGGCAGAGCTGGGACTGAAGCCCAGACATTGCAACTCTAAAGTCTGTGCTGACCTGGAAGTCACACCCCCACTCCATCTTCCCCTCCGCTGTGGATGGCTCTCTTCCACACAAGCCCTTTTCTCCCTTGTGTAAGAGCTGAGCTTCCCATCTGACTGGACTGAGTTACGAGGGGCCTCTGATTACGTGTACCTTTCTTGTACATGTGTTTAGGGTGACTGCACTCTGGAACAGGGTCAAAGGTATTGGTAGGAAAGAACTCTAAAGATCCCTAGGGGACAGTAATACAACAAAAGGCCTGTAGGGAACCATGCAGTTCAGGAGCAGCAGGTGTGTGTGTAGACAGGCACTGGCTTACAAGCCCTCAGCTAACTCTTCCTGTCACCAAATGGGGGAATGGGCCTCCCCCTCAAGGCATCCTTCTGAGATCTGTAGTCCACACTGCCAAGAGATCTCTGAAGTTCACTTTTCTCTAATCCCTTTTGTTCCACAAATACTTTAGTATTCGCCAGCTTCCTCACCTACATCTTTATTTACACTTATGTTATTTAAAGGATTTATTTATTTATTTATTTATTTATTTATTTATTTATACTTATCACTTTGCCTCCTGCTCACTGTCCCCATCCCAGTCACCCCTCCCACAATCCTTCTCCCATTCTCTACCTCTTCTTCTCAGAGCGTGTGGGGACCCCTCTGGGTGTCCCCCCACTGAGGCACTTCAAGTCTGTGGGGCTAGGGCCATCACATCCTCTCCTACTGAGGCCAGACAAGGCAGCTCAGCTAGAAAACCATATCCCATGTTCAGGCAAGAGCTTTTGGGATAGGCCCTGCTCCAGTTGTTCCAGACCCAGATGAAGAACAAGCTGCACATCTCTGCACTTATATCTTCATTGTCTTTGTTTGTACCCCGCCACCCGGTTTAAAGTCATAATCTCAGGGGGCCTCAGATTCTTGTGTTCATATGCTCAGGGGTTATTCCTACCCTGCACTCACTAGACTGTGACTAGATTGATGAATGTCATGATTGCATGGTTATTATAACTTTAAATACCATTTATATGTGTATATGTAATGTGTGTGTGTGTGTGTGTGTGTGTGTGTGTGTGTGTGTGTATAACATATATGACAATGTAGCCATTTTTTTTTGCAGTGGTAAAACTTTTGTGGATATACCTGTTTCATAAGGCTGTCATACTGGGACTTAGGAGCCAGAAGCAATTTATAAGTAGATATAAGTATTTGTAATAAGTCTTATACCATGCCAGATGAATGAATCATTATGTACTTTTTAATGACATTTTCAGAGTTGGGAAGAAAGGAAAAAACGAGTTTAACCCTTCACTTAACTCCAGTATACCTTTAATTCAGTGGTCTGCCTAAGTTATAAGCTATTTTTCTTTCTGAAAGTAGAAAATAGTTGATGTCACATGGAAATACACTAATGAGATGATGTTGTATTTACCCTGAAAGGTGCCAGTTTAGAACAATTTTTTTAAAAAAATCAACATCATTCAAGGTAGCTACTTCAGCATATAAATGCTTATCACAAAGGCCCTGGCAAGTGACTCTGTCATTGGCAGTGCAAGGCTCTCCATGAGGAATACATTTGTTATCCATTGCCTGTGAACTCTGTGCTTTCCTGAGTCAGTACTCCGTCTTAAGGGACAGGAATACATTAGTAAGTTCTTCATGGTGCAGAGAATGCCAACTTGGTGATCACATCCCAAGTGGCTTTCAGTGATGTTCCCAGATTTTACCTCAATGGATATTGAATATGTACATCTTCAAATAGCCCTAACTCATGCAAAACCTGCCATCTCTGTTTTCAAAAATGCTTGCACAAATTAGGATTCAGGGTTGCCAAATCCTAATATTTCTTGAGTAGAATAAGAATTCAATAAATGAAAAAAATGGAAAAAAAGAATTCAATAAATGGAATTTTCAGCCATGGTTGTTACCATTCTCTCACAGAGATGTTCAGCCTATATGCTGATGATGATTATACTTTCTAACCCTGCACTGGTAAGGTGAGGGCTCTGTGGCATAGGCTTGCTTAGTAATCAATGTGTCTCTTTAAGCCTTACCACTTGTTTTTTTTCCCCTAAAATATAATAAAAGCCTACTCATAAGTATTATAGGAAAAAGAAGGATTTGGAGAAATATGTTCTACAGAACAGCTACTATAAAAAGAACATCCACTCTGATTCTTGGGTGAAAGTCATTTCCCAGCTTACGAAAGCCCTCCATCCTTTGCTCATTCCTATTGATTTCTCAGTTGAGTAATAATAAGCAGAAAGTAAGAGATCAACAAGTCCCCTCCTCACCAATAGAGCAGGGGACCCTGAATCCTAGTGTTCCAAGACCCTGACACTAGTGAGTGTTCCTCTTTTATTAGAAAAGCAGAAGGAAGTAGATGCTCCTGTGGGGAGGGTGGGTCCTGAGTGAAGGCCTCGGGGATCTTCTAGTGTCAATTGAAATTATGGATAGAGGAGGCTGGTGCCAGCTCCTATTGCACCTTGGGAACATATGTTTTATAACAAAGATGGATAGGAAAGAGACTGGATTTGGAAGCCGGGAGCAGAAGACTCATTGCAAGGGCATTGGATCTGAGACTGACCTTCCTTGCTCCAAAAGACGAGAAAGCCCTAATGCTGAAGGGATTTATCTGTACTAACAAGCTCTTATTTCAAAATGCAATTACCCAAGGGATGATTAAGCCTACGGTACTGAGGATTGCATTAAACTCAATTAAGTCTCCTGTAACCTGACTCATGGTTTTGGAACAGAGGAGAATTTGAAAAGTGCACATTCTGGCTGGAGAAAGATAGATGATAAAATGATCTTGGACAGTGTTTTCCTAATCTGCTGCCTAAGGACCATCAAAGGCCTTTGTGGAAAGCACAGATCCTCTATCCCTTCTTCCAACTTCCCCTCCATTCTGACCCAGGAAGGGTTGGCATTAGGGCCAGGAATGGACGTTTACAAAAGGTCCCTGCGTCATTCAGTGCTGCCAGCTCAGGCACTAGTTTGGAGGATATCCAAAGCTTGGAGTCCGGTCAACTGCCCTTGACCTATCTTCACAGTCTGTTCATCAGCTGGACAAATGTTAACCTTGACCTTGTATCAGTAATAGTCCGGGCAGGAAGCATATGCAAACCAGAATGCCAGCTTAGTAATTACAAGAAAGAAATTTGTTCTCGGAGACCAAAATGTCATGTCTGCCATGCAGAACACCCGAGCAAGGAAAGCTTTCATTGGTTGCTTGCTGTTGATTTGAGAAAGCATGTACCAAAGGCATTTTGATTCAGGCTCCAGGGAAGCAGAGTGCATGATCCTGGGATCCGGAAGCCCTAGACTAGATCTCTTCAACCTTGTCCCCAAATGGAAAAATTCTTGCCCTGGTATTTTTTTCTAAATTTTTCTAGACGACAACCACTGCTTTCCTCCTTAATGCTATCCTCCATTCACTCACACATCTGTGAACACTCTTAATGTATTCACATCTGTCTTAGTTAGGGTTTTACTACTGTGAACAGACAACTTGACCAAGGCAAGTCTTATAAAGGACAGCATACATTTGGGGCTGACTTATAGGTTCAGGAGTTCAGTACATTATCATCAAGGCGGGAGCATGGCAGCATCTAGGCAGGCATGGTGCAGGCAGAGACGAGAGTTCTACATCTTCATCTGAAGGCTGCTAGTCAAAGACTGACTTGCAGGCAGATAGGATGAGGGTCTTAAGCCCACACCCACAGTGACACACCTACTCCAACAAGGCCATAGCTCCCAATAGTGCCATTCCCTGGCCCAAGTATATACAAACCATTACAACATTCACTCCAGTTTCCTGGGGTACTCTTTAGATCAGCAGTTCTTAGCCTGTGGGTCCTGACCCCTTTGTGGGTCAAACAACCCATTCATAGGGGTTGCCTAAGACCATCAGAAACTACAGATATTTACATTATGATAATAGTATGGAAACAGTAGCAACATTACAGTTATGAAGTAGCCACAAAAGTAATTTAATGGCTGGGGAACCACAGAATGAAGAACTGCATTAAAGGGTCACAGCATTAGGAAGGTTGACCACTGCCTTAGATGATTCAATGTTTTCCCTATCATTTTTCTCTGATTTGATTCTCATCCTAGAGGAGCTTATTCACAGAGCTGCTGGCCCAGGGATGGCTGAGAGGAATATGTAATGATTATAACTTAAATAATAAAAAGACTCAAGAAATGTGAATGATTTAAGAAAGAAGAATGTGATTTATGCTTAGAGAGACTGTGGTAACTGTCCTAGTCAGGGTGACTGTTGCTGTGGTTAATTAAACACCATGACCAAAAGCAAGTTGGGGACAAAAGGGATTTTTTGGTTTACACTTCTACAATGTAGTCTAGTCAAAGGAAATCAGGACAGAAACTCATACAGGGTAGGAACTTGGAGGCAGGAGCTGTGGCAGAGGTCATGGAAGGTTGCTGCTTACTGGCTTGCTTTGAAGTGCTTGCTCTGCCTGCTCTCTTACAGAACCCAGGACCACCATCCCAGCACTGGTCCCACCCACAATGGTCTGGGCTCCTCCCACATTGTACTAGTCAGGGTTCTCTAGAGTGATAGAATTTATAGAATGAATATCTATCTATCTATCTATCTATCTATCTATCTATCTATCTATCCATCTATCAACTCACACACACACAGGATGACTTATACATTGCATTGTTGGATTAGTTCAGCTAATGCAACAATGGCTGGTTGAGAATGGAAAGTACAAGTATCCAGTAGTTGCTCAGTTCACAAGGCTGGAAATCTCAGCTGGTTGTCTGTATGTGAAATCCAAAGAAATAGGCTCTAATGCCAGTGAAGGAATGGACTTTATAGCAAGGCGAGAGCAAGCAGGCAAAGAACAAAAACTTCCTTTTTCTGTGTCTTTAATTAGGCATCCTGTAGAAGGCATGTGTACATTAGATAAGGATTAAATATCTGGATTAAAGGTATGTCTTCCTGCCTCAAAATCTGGATTAAAGGCATTTCTCTCTACTGCAAAGACCCAGATTAGAACTAGACCTCCCTACTTTAAATTAAGCAAAAATTCCTCACAGGTGTTCCCTCTATTTTTGCCTTTTAATTCCAACTGTAGTCAAGTTGACAACCAAAAATAGCCATCACAGGCATCAATCACTAATTAAGAAATGCCCTACAGGCTTGCCTTAAGCCAGATCTGTGGAAGCTTTCCCTAAACTGAGGTTCCCATCTCTCAAAAGACTCTAGCTCGTGTCAAGGTGACATTAAACTAACCAACACAGTTGACTCCACACACAAAACATCACTGTTGAGCCAACCTCTTTCTAGTTCATCCCCAAGATCACACGTTAATATTAACATCCCGTTATGAACATTCCAAATCTTAAAAGTCTTTAACAGTTTAAACACTGAAAAAATAAATCAGCTTCTTTAAAATATCCAGTCTCTTTTAAAGTGTGGAGTCGCTTTAAAATTCCAAAAAAAAAAAAAAAAAAAAAAAATTTCTTTAAAAGTTCAAAATCTTTCAACTGTGAGATTCTGTAAAATCAAAAATAAATGACGCATTTTACTTCTGTCTGAAAGTTCACAAGCCAGACCTCCATCATCTGTACTGCTCTAAACATTCTTATCTTCAAGCTTCCATAGAACAGCCCACTCAGCCATCAACGCTCAATGACTTTCTAGGCCAAACTTCTGAAGTCGTTCTACAATCCTCTCAATAAAAACAGGATCAGGTCTGTCCCAGCAATACCTCATTATCCTGGTTACTATTGCTGTGATTAAACACAGTGACTAAAAGAAAGTTGGGGAGAATCCAGTTTATTTAGCTTATACTTCCTCAAGGTAGCCCATCATCAAAGGAAGTCAGAACAGGAACTCAAACAGGGAAGGATCCTGGAGGCAGGAACTGATGCAGAGGCCATGGAGAGGTGCTGCTTTCTAGCTTGTTCATCATGACTTGCTCAGCCTACTTTCTTACAGAACCAAGGACCACGAGCCAAGGGTGGCCCTACTTACATCAATCACTAAGAAATTATCCTGTAGGCTTGCCCAATCTTATGGAAGTATTTTCTCAACTGAAGTTCTTTTCTCTCAAATGATTCAAGCCTGCATCAAGCTGTCATAAAATTAGCCAAGCAAGGCCTTGTGTATTCATTATATTAACAGGCCCTGCCTAACTATAGGAATTAGGATGTGGTTTTGTAAGCTTTTGTTACAAATATTTAATAGATAATTTAAAAACTCCTCTGCTACTAAATATGAGGAGTGCTAGATAAAATAAGACAGATATTTATACAGTTGCTCTTTAATGACATACTTATTTAGACAAAGAGATGAGCTCAGAAAACCCACAGGTGGTAACAATAACAGGAGAAATAAAACCCAGTGAGACTGAAATGAGCTGGAGATGCTACAGGAAGGGGCATGCCTATGGAGCCTGCCTGCCTGGAAGCAACAGCTAAGTCTCAGGCCCTGGAGGCAGGAAATCAGAACTGAAACGTTTCAGGCAGAAGATGCAGTGCAGAATTCAAAACAAATGAATGAAAAACTTCATCTTCAGAGGTGGGTTAAAGATATCCCCGACACCCTCTAGTGTCTAAATTCTTGACTGTGGCGTCCTGGAAACTCCCTTTAGGTGTCAAAGCACAAGATGTGGTGTTCGTGGTTGCCACTCCTGGAGCGGCACCTAAGCAAATGCAACACTTCCCTTGCAGAATGCCATCACCACCCCACCCCCCAGCTCGGCTCTGCAGGGTTTCTAAAGATTACATTCCAACAAAGGCAGATTGATACTGAAAAGCATTTGAGGATGTCATAAAAGGAAGGAGAATCAACCACAGGCATAGTTAGAGCTTTAAATGCTATAATTCATAAAGGTGAATTAATTTTTTAAGAAAGGCCTTTAAATGAGACTTAAGGGGTAAAGTGGAAGAGTTTCTGAAGAATTGATAGGGCTGAGTTTGGGAATGGAATGAAGTAGAACTTTTAGAAATCAAAACTACGCACAAGCTGAAAGTCTCTGGCAGAAAAAAAATACCTGTATACCACATATCTCACAGAATATATAAAGAGTTTCCTAAATCCAACAGCAAGAAAACAGCCTGGTTAGGAAATAGTAGAAAGACATCAAAGAAACACTTGAGGAGAACCAATATCTCTGGTTCTGAGAGAAGTACAGCTCAAACCCATGGGAGAAATAATCAGATGCCTGACAGAATGGCTAACGTGCAAAATAAAATCCTCTGACAACACGAAGCGCTGACAAGGAAGCAGAGACACCAGATCTCTAGGAGAATGCAAGTGACATGTAAAATGCTGCAGCCATCCTATAAATCAGCTTGTGTGTTAGAAAATCAAAGACACAACGACAATCACCTTGTCCATACCGAAATGTCACCTGGCTGTTCATGCGGCTCTGGGCAACCTCACAAATCCCAGATACGTCACAGTTGTCCATCAATGGGAGGACAAAACAACCTCTAGTCATACAACCAACACCACTCAGCGATGAAATGAGGTAAGCTGAGATGCACGTGACTCAGACTGATCTTTACATCACAGTTCTAAGGGAAAAGAACAGTCTCGAAGGGCCACAGGTGCTGTGTATTTCTTCTATGTTCATCTCTCAAAGCTACAGCCAGTTAGAGAAAGATGGCAGGTAAGTAGTTACTAGGGGAGAAGAGAAAGGGAAGGCAGTTACAGCTATGAAGAGGCTGCATGGAAAGGCAGTGAGGCACAGCATGGAGGAATTCTTTTGTGGTGGTGGGCCAACTTTGTATAATACTTGTGGTGGTGGTTATATGAACCTATAGTTTTAATAAATGTCATCACAACTATATACAAAGAGACTGATGATATGAGTGTATTCAAACCCTTTGAAATCTGTACCATATCAGTATGGTACTAATCAATATCTTTATTCAACATTGCATTATTATAGGGTCACATTGGGGAAGCTTGAATATGAATATATGGGAAATTCTACTCTTTTCACAACTGATTGTGATTCTATGATACTTGAAAACAAAGGCTACTTCAGAATTTAAACATACACATATACGGTTTTGCATCTATGAAATTCAGTGGATAGTTTGAAAGCCAATAAACCAGAGAAGAGAGAGGCTGGCGAGATGGCTTAGTGGACAAACGCACTTGCTACGTTAAACCCAGTAACCTGAAGTTGGTGCCCAGTATTCCTCTGATCTCCACACACATGCTGTGGCACACACATGCAGTGAACCCACATACAATACAATTTTAGAACATGAAAACAGAATTAATGAACTGAGAGGTTATGGAGAAAATTATCTGAATTTAAATAAATTTTAAATTTAAATAAAATTTAAATTAAATCAAGAAAATAAATAAATGTGAATATAAGCATTAGAGGAAGAGAGGACAAGTTGAAAAGGCCAATGTCAATCTGATGTGGCTATCATTGCTGTCGCAGAGATCCCAGGCTGGCCTCAAACTTGGTACATGGCTGGTGGTGACCTTGAACTTCTGGTCATATTGTCTCTGCTTCCCAAATGCTTGGGTTATAGGTGTGTGCTACCACACTCAGTTCATGTAGTGCTAGAGATTGAACCCAGGGCTTTGGGCATTTAAGGGAAGCACTATACTTATATATTCGGCCTCAGTGGAGAAGCTTTATAAAAGAATAATTAGAAAAAATAAAGGAAAGAGAATATTTCAATAATGGCTGGGAAACATAAATTTGTTGGAAGATGTAACCCTAAAAATTTAAGAAGCACAGCTGTTTGTAAACAGAACAAATAATAAAGCAATGTGTAGACATAGTGACTAAAGAGTCCCAAAGAAAAAGAAAGCTTAAAAGTAACTTGTGAGTTTTGCCCATTGCTAATCATAACTTTCGTCTCAGCGAAGAATCCATCTCATGGTTATTCTCCTGTGTTTACTCCTGAGCTCCCTGAGAGAATGCATTGAAACCTAGACCATCCAGCGTTGATTACTTGGAGAAAATTACAGTACATAAAAACAGTGTAGTGTGGGTAATGGGAGTCATAAGCACCGAGTAACCGAGGCAGGCGCAGGGTTCTAGTGAGGCAGAAACTGGAGAGGCACATTCCCAGGCTGTAGAGTTTCGCTCAGCTTGCTTCCATTGCTATAAACAATGAGTAAATCCAGCTCACTGATTCCATAAACCCGGCCCTGGAACCAGTTCACTTAATCCCTGGAGTGTGGGAGGGCACATGCTCTGCCCATGTGCTCCTTCCACTTCAGGTACCAGCCCAGCGTTTAGCAGAGAAAATAAACTAAGGCAGTGAAAGGTCACATGGCCTGTCTGTGTTCTCCTCCTATAACTAGTGGCTGTAACTTTCAGTGTCTTGGGCAACCCCGTGGTGACTTACAGTACAGAGTAGTGAGGCTGAAGTGTGGAAGGTTTGGAAGCCTTATTTCTCTCTCTGGGTTTCCTTTCTAACTGCCTCTAAAATGTCTAAAAATGGAAGCACACTATATTGTTTAACTCATAAGAAGTGGACTGTTATTGCTCTATCGTTTACAAAGGCAGATTTTCAGCAGCATAAGCTGTAGAGAGAATGGAAACTGTGTTGGGAGCGATCCTTGCCACATTAGAGAAGGCACTCCTTGAGAAGAGGCTGTAGATCGTCCACTGAGCATGTCAAGTCCTTGGTGAGTGAGCACATTAGAGTTGCACAAAAGCAGACTCATGTGCATCAAGCACTTAAAGAGTGTGCAAGACATGGACTTCCATGCCCAAGTACTCAAATATGGAACTTCAGTGATTGCTCCCATTGAAACCCTCTCAATA
Source organism: Mus minutoides (assembly GCA_902729485.2). Taxonomy (NCBI): domain Eukaryota; kingdom Metazoa; phylum Chordata; class Mammalia; order Rodentia; family Muridae; genus Mus; species Mus minutoides. Next base: position 2,465,769 of record LR753320.1, on the reverse strand, counting down.
CTGCATCAGCCATGAGCCTGACTGACAGACATTATTACCATAGGCTGAGAGAGAATGATTCTGAAGTCCCCAGCCCTAGAACTATGAATGACCTGAATGACTTGCCCAAGTGGCAAGAGTGAAATCACTTCCCATACCTCATACGTGTGGATGAGAAGGTTCCCAGGATCCATGGCTGGGTCTGCTTTGTTCTGAGGACTGAGGTCATGCTGATGTCCTGCAAAGATGACTTCAAAGATCACATCTTTCCTTACTTTTCTTTCTTTCTTTCTTTCTTTCTTTCTTTCTTTCTTTCTTTCTTTCTTTCGACTTGTTTTGCTTTTAGTTGTGTGCATGTGTATACGTGTATGTGTATGTGAGTGCAGGTACCTGTGAAGTCCAGAAGGGGGCACTGGACTCCCTGGAGCCAGAGTTACAGGCTGTTGATAGCCATCTTGCTAGGCTGCTAGGAACCAAACTTAGGTTCTCTACAAGAGCAATTTGTGTTCTTAAGTGCTGAACAATCTCTCCACCTCCACTCTCCCTTCTTTGTCTCCTCTTCCACCATGTACCCTTCCATGGTGCTTGGAATGCAATCTCATATGCTCTATAATTGAGCTTCTTCTCCAGCCCAACCAGTGGTAATCGGTTTTCACCTTATTTAGTTGTATCTAGCAGTTGTATAAAATAATGTATTTGATTGTGACATTTTCAAACATACTCATACTGCACTTTGGTTGCATTTAGCACCCCTACCCCCATTGCTTTCTGTTGTGTTTTTTTCTCTATTCCTCCTGGTTCCCTTAGATGAATTTTTAATACACAAGAGTTTGACCCACAGTTCACAGTAGAGGTACATATGCAGGACTTTAATCACATCACAATACTGATTGGCACCAACTGCACTGTTTGCTCATCTCAGGCTTTCAGGCAGTCCTCCTTTCTTCCTTCTGCCTCTTCTTCCATTTGCTTTCTCTCTTACACCATTTATTCAAACCATTAACATCCTTTCAAAACCTACCATTAAATAAAGTAATGAGAAATAGAAAACCACTGACAAATGTAAGTTAAGGAGGGACTAGAAATTCTGACCATCCAAAAAGCATGTGTGTGCCGTTCATTGTCCCACATCACAGCAATGCGCTGTAGCTGGCTGACGTGATGGCTGCCTTTGATAAGTCAACACTGTGGCAATAAATGTTCTAAAATGATGTGAAAGTGCTCTCACCCCCCAAATTTCTGGAACAGTCGATTCTCTCCCGGTTGTCGGAGGCAGTGTGTGACTCCTGCGTGTTCCGTTCTTGCTTTACACAAATGTCCAGGCTCTGTTGAAATAACTGAAATGGTATCTCTGCAGCTGCGAGACTTCTGCTACATAATTGCTTTTCCTTCCCAATATCTCACTTGTCAAGGGACTTGCTCACAGGCTCTCACATTCAGTTTGCAAAACATGATGGCGCTTGTGTTTTGTTCTTTGTGCTAATGCTATAGTAACTTCTAGTCCTGACCAAAATATTTTCAGGATGCTAATGATATTTCTATGGATGATCAACATAAAGTCTATAGAATAAATGAACAAATGTGCCCCAAACTTTATCACTGTGATTTAAAATCAATTGGAGCAAAAGATCTTGGGATAGATGGAAGAGAGAGCCTTTTCAGAACTGGTAGTGTGAACAAGTATGGAGTGATGTCTGTATACCCACTTATTTATCATTAAGTAGCCATATGAATGGCAAAGCGATACTAAAAACCCATTTTATAGATAAGGAAACCAAGGGATAAAGAGAACAAATCATTTTGAGTCCCCACAGCTAGAATGTAAGACAGAATCCAGGCTTCCCCATTCCAGAGCTTGCATGTGAAGTTCTATTCTACATCCTCAGGAAAGCTGTCCTCACACCCTGACAGACTTTATTATTTATTCTAGGTGAAGGAATAAATAAGAAAGGTGGCACCCCTTTCCCACTTTAATTCTACTCCCCTGTTCATCCCCAACACTTCATTCCATCTCTCACAATCACAATAAATGGGAGAAGGCCATGAAGATTGCTCCACTAAAGATACTACTACTTTAAAAGATCTGGAATCTGTTTTCTAGATGCTTCTCATCTGAACATGGAACAATAACAAGGAGGCAGAGAAAACGAGAGCATAAAGGCATGGGAGAAAAACAAAGGTTCTACCAAGTTTAACAGCCAGTCTATGAGCTTTAAGATGTATAACTGGCAAGCAGCCACCGAAGCAAGTCCAAAGTTGAGTTCCAGAGATGTCTGTCTTCTTGTGGTGACAGCTGTGAAATAGCACTGCAGTTAGGATGCATCTTATAATTTTCTGCATCTTTTCACTTTTCTCCCATCAATTTGACTTGAATTTCCCTCCTCCTTTAAATGCCTTCCTCCTTTGTGTCTCACTTTTGTCACTTTGGTCCACATATCATTTAACAGCCCCTTGTGGAACACTTGTCTTAGAAGTGCCATTCACACTCATCAGCTGAGTGGAACACAGGCCTGTCCACCTTGCTTCGCTGCTTGCAACAAGTCATGGCTCAGGGTGCATTGATCTGCAGATGCACATAGCATGATTTCAGTTGCTGTTCCTGTTTTATCTGTGATATGCTGATATGGCTTCTAGAAGACAACGGTGATGAAGGAGGAGGAGAAGAAGAAAGAGAAGCAGAGAGAGAGAGAGAGAGAGAGAGAGAGAGAGAGAGAGAGAAGCCAAAGAGCTAGGAAATGGAAGACAAGGTCATACCACACAGAGTGAGGGAAGTCGGGGTAGGGGTACCTCCCATTAGGCAGAACAGAGCATGGAGGGTAATGTGATGTGATACATCAACACCCTGAAGAGCACAAGAGAACAGACACCTGAGATAACACACCAGACGAGACCCAGAGAATAGCTTCAGTGAGTAAAGTTCTAGGGAAAAGCCTATCTGGGCATCCTCAGACATGGAGGGAACCAAGGATTCCACTGCCCTGTGCTGCTGGATTTAATTTAATTAAACAGGGTAGGTTCTGGGAGTAGTCACAGACTGTATCCTCCACAAATTGGGTTCTTTGTGCTTTGAAAGTAATTTTCACCACAACCTTGTGAAGGAGATGTCTTCACTCATTCTACTACCCATTCTACAGTTTAAATGAAAGCTAGGCCAGGCTTGATGGTGCCTGCTGTCCTAGCTGGTTGAAAGGCTGGGTCTGGTAGATTGTAGGTTCAAGGCTAACCAAGGCAACTTAGTGAAACTATGTCAAAAGAGAAAGAAAGAGGAAGAAAGAAAGGAAAAAAAGAAAGAAAGAAAGAAAGAAAGAAAGAAAGAAAGAAAGAAAGAAAGAAAGAAAGAAAGAAAGTGATATGTTTAAGCAGCCTGGGCTTAGCCATACCTTGTCTCAAAACAAATAACAGAATCCAGAGAAATACTTTTAACTTCCTAAGATACACAATGTAATGGATTGAATACGTTTGACTCCATAAACTCATGTATTTGAATGCTTGGCTCACAGGAAGTATGGTACAATAATGGTACAAGGTGATAGTCCTTATTGGAGGAAGTATGTCACTGTAGGGGTGGGCTTTGAAACCCTTCTCCCAGCTGCCTGGAAGACAGTCTTCTCCTAGCAGCCTTCAGATCAAGATGTAGAACTCTCAGCTCCTCCTGAGCCATGCCCACCTGGACACTGCATGTTCCTGCCTTGATGATAATGGAGTGAACATCTGAACCTGTAAGCCAGCCCCAGTTAAATGTCCTTTATAAGAATTGCCGTGATCCTGATGTCTCTTCACAGCAATGGAAACCCTAACTAAGCCGCACAGCTGGAGCCACCATTCAAGTCACCACCATCCTTGCCTACATCACAGTGCTCACCAGAGAGGGGATGATGTTCAGGATAAACAAGCAACAAATAAATGGATCCCAGTATCAGAATGGTCCTGATGATTGCAACGTCCATACACATTCCAGGTAAAGCCCACTGCTTCTCACATAGACTCACTGCAAGGCAAGAGACTCCTTCTACCAACCACTTTAGACTCACCTTAAAAAACAAGAGCTGAGCAGGTAACAGTAGGAAGACCAGGGAGGGTTCAGAAAAATAAACCGTAACTTCATTCTGCAAATTATCTCATTGATAAATCAGTGGAACAGTCAAATTAATTGAAGTTAAATTCGTCTTTTAAGATATTTTGCTTTTGAGATCATATGTATTGCAAAGCCATTAAGTATGTATGAAATTTTAAAAATGTATTTTAGGAAGGAAGTATGCCACACCCATCCCAAGAACCAACTGTGGCCAAATTATAGAAGGCATTTTTTTTCACATGTTTTTCTGAAGAAAATTATTTTGGTAAGGTGATATCTCTGCATTTGTATTTCAGGAAACAAGATCACAAGGAAAAGCACCACATACTTGAGGCTAATTATTAGGATTTGAACGGAGACTCAAATTTAACTTCTTTGGGCTATGAATTTTGAGACCTTTTAAAGAAAAATATCTGAAAAAGGCATTCTTCTAATAAGAAAAAAATGTTGTTATGTTCCTATTCCATTTCCTTTTTCTAATTGTTTCAACTCTGGGGCTTTTTCTCATTTAGCCCAAATTGAGCTCCAAGTGGAGAAGCTGGGTGGTCCTCTGAGAACACATGGGTGGAGAAAAATTTCAGATCTGTCTCCAGTTAAATGCAGGCTTTCGGGGAAGCTTGGTCTCCCCAAACATCGGTTTTCTCATCTGTTAACCAGGGTGATATCCACGTTGAAGGTTAGTTTAAAAGGTGAAAGTAGACAGTGTACATATTAAACCATTTGGTAAGAAATCTAAATTCACTACAGAAAGGCAAAGCATTGTCAATGGCCCTTTCCTAAAATGTCCATCTGCTCTGTTCCCATCAGGCAGCCAAAGCTGCTGAGGGTTTTCTTAATCTCATCCTTCCCAAGAAACAGAGCTAAGCAACAGAGCCGAGGAGCTTCCCAGGAATCCTGCAGACAGGGCTGCTTGTAAGCGCTGAGAGAGGAAGCCTGTCTGTGAGCTCTTGGATGTCAGTGGCTGCCTTCTGGGGGCTTGCTTCCAGGGTCCTGAGCCCGGGAAGCTCCCAGAGCCTTTTATTCCCTGTAGATCTGAACGTAGGGAGGGATTGCACATTTCTATTGTATATTTCCCACGGGAAAATTAAAAAAGAAAATCATGGCAAACATGAGCTAGGTGTATCTTTCAAACCAGAGAAGCGGCTGACATCCAGCCCTGGTCTGTGGCTAATCCAGAGAGTATGGTGTTCTTGTAAGTCCCTGAGTGCTAAGGTGCTTAGAGTCAGTCTGACTCTCACTCAGTCAGCCAGTTACTTTCCTACTCCTGTAGACAATGCCTCTACTCTCTGTCCCCATGGTAGAAGCCAAACCTCCAGCCTTGAGCTAAAAGAAACAAAGAAAAAGAAAGAAAGAAAGAAAGAAAGAAAGAAAGAAAGAAAGAAAGAAAGAAAGAAAGGAAAAGAAAGGAAAAGAAAAGAAAAGAAAAGAAAAGAAAAGAAAGCTAGCTCCTTGGTTACATGGACGTATGTCCTGCTGAGATAACTGCTAATGGCTAATAGGTAGGTAGCTCACAGACTGTGGAGATGATAGATAAAGATGATTGACATGCCAAGAGGATTGGAAGGGAATGGCTTGATAGCGCGTCATACTACTCAGAACAATATACAACTTAAAACATCTGAAATTGTTTATTTCTGGAATTTTCCATTCAATATTTTTAAACTACAGTAAACTATGGTCAGCTGAATTCATAGCAAGTTAAACCACGGGTGGAAGGGCTCATTAAATACCTCATCAAATTTTTTATAACAGTTCATCCCTCCTTGTTTGGTATGTCATTTGCAAGTGAAGAAACTGAGGCACAGAGGCCTATGCATAAACTCTTCAGTGAGTATGCACTGGTTTTTAGATATTACCATATAATGATGAGTGGCTGAAGAGCTTGTAGCCAAATAGCTTTCACAGTACATTGTTGCTGACGGGATCTGCTTTTCTTGAGGTATTATTAGCTTTTGTTCATTCACCTGTGCATTTAGTCAGCCAGTGGGAAAGCTTTGGGCACACACTATGTGCTGGGCACTTTGCCAGTGTGTGAAATGAATAGGGTCTTAGGCACCTGGTTCCCGTCCTCCTGATGCTTTAACCTCCCTATCCTTCCATGATAGAGGAGCGCTCTGTCCTCTCACAAGAAGCCATGGCTCTACCTCCAGCTCTGAGATGATTCTGTAAAGCCTCCGTTGGTTTCTCATTGTGCCAGAAGCAAGGTCATAAAGTATCTAGGTGATGTTTTTCTTTTCATCTGAGAACAAAATCATTTTCTTTGTTAGAGAAAATGCCAGTTCTGAAGAGATGAGATCATTTATAAATGGGACGAATTTCCTGTGCCTTCCAGAGTGGGCACCCCCTAAGGTCTGGCCTCTGGTGCTGCATGACACAGACCAGTGAACCGGTGGTGGAAGGGGGGGTGGTTGTGCCCTGGACTGCGTCAGCGCCTCTCTGATCTACCCACATCATGGTGCGTCAGCTGCCCACGAGTTACTTAGGCTGAGGACGTATTTCTCTGACCTCCTTTACCGGATTGTGCGTGGCCTGCGTATAGATTTGATTGGTGCGTGTTGGAAGGCATTGATTCCTGCCGCTGCAGGAAGCTGAGTGCTCTGCGCAGACGCCCTCTGCCTGCTGCAGTCAAAGGGGTTAGCAGCGACCCAGCTCCATCTGTTGACTACTTCAGGCAACTGTCATTGCCTGGGGCGGGGGGGGGGGGGGGGGGGGGACTAGGTTCAGAGGCTCTGACTCCTTTAGCTTTGTGACTTCGACATTAACTCAGAAATAAATTATGCATGACTAATCCTTGCATTACAGACGATGTAATTTCGGCTCTGTCTTTAATATGCAGAAAGGAAATATGGATACCTTTATTTCTTATTAATGTCACAGAGGTGGGCTGTTTGTGGCTCAGAAAGGGAACAACCATTGCTCATCACCTTCTGAGGACAATTAAGCCTCTTTGGGAGTCATATTTCTGTCCTTCCTCGCTTTACCCACCTTCACCTTTGGGGGTCCCCCATTCATCCTCAGCCGCTGTGGTGGTCGGATCCTCCTTCTCTAGTATATCCACGACATCACCAAAACATTTGCTTTATTGCTTAGTAAGGTGTTTTGTTTTGTTTTGTTTTTCCTTGCAATTCTCCCAGAAAATTATCCTGGCTTTTGCTTTGCACGTGAGACTTCAAACCAATCAAATGTTTTGATGAACCAGTGAACTGGTATTTACCAGCCTTAACTTCTGCTCTTATATAGTAAACAGGTACCAAGGATGAAGATGGAATTTTTCTTAACTTGCTTTTAGGTCAAACTTAACCGTGATAGACTGGATTGACAGATATTAGGAGAATTACGTAACAAGAAATCCTTGGCCTGTCTCCAGATCACTGCCACCCCATGGGACTTAAGAACACTATTTGTTTTCTTCTGGAAGTCATTCAGCCTGAGACATCTTAGAAGGCATCCTTTCGTAGACATCAGCAAGCCTGTGTCCGAAATTAGACCAACCAGACCTCCATTCACACATTTGCACTTTTTCCAAATATAGATTTGGACCACCTCAAATCAGAGGATTTATGAGATTTTAATAATACCGCTAAGCATTATTGAGAGATGATCTCCATTGATTCCCAGGCAGGCTTGTTATACATGAATAACTCTAAGCATATGCAGATGAGTAATGGTGACTGTGGAGAGGCTCCATTTTGGATTGCTTGACTAGTCTGACTGATTACACTGACCTAATCTCTACCCCAGATCCATCTTCCCTGCCCATGGGATTTGATCTACTTGTTTCTTTCAAAACATGGCTATTGACTCATGTCTGAATACAGAACTACCTTACATGAGGTGGCTTGGCTTGGGAAAAGGGCACAGTCTTTGAAGTTGGGTTCACAGGGATTTGAATTCCAAGGCGCTTTCTGGTATGAAACCCATGGTGAGGGAGTCAGTCACTTGTTTGGTCCCTATTTTCCTTAGCTGCAAAATAGAAAATTCAATACCAATTGCTGGAGATGACTGGGAAGGGTTAATGACTTTAGGTACACCCTGTGCTTGATTCATGCACTCACTTTTGTGTCTATTTCTTGCTGCACATATGAACATCACTCTATTAACCAGGTTCAAAAAGGTAACATCATGTACATGCCATGCCGATGATGGCGAGAAATAATTCAGGAAGTTATTTCACTAACCACATTTAAGCTATATGCATTGGTAGAAATATTTCCTAATAGATATGACAGAAGGGGAAAGAAGGGTACTTCCGCTGTTTGAAAAGATTGACCTCTGGGTTTTTTGTGGTATAATTGCATGTGTCTGGCCTTGCTCTGTGTTATATCTATATGATATTTTCTCCTCAGACTTACTGTCATTTACTGAGTGGTTACTATGGTTGTCACTAGACACTACTCATCCAGAACACTAATCCTATAGCGAGGACATTATGCTACAAATAAAGCCCAGAGAAATGAAGAGACTTTGATGGTCCTTCATAGGTCTGGCTGACAGGAAGACCCCCGCATGATTTCAGTGGATGTGTGCCTGTATTTATGTTTCTTTCCAATGGAACTGGTCTCATACCTTACACTGATTTATGATTATAAGCGCTTTTCCCAACAAACATGTGTTGTTCATAATCAGCAATGGAGTCTGGGCTCATTTCTATTTCACAGGACATTGGACCAGCTTGGCCAGGCTTGGTCTTCTCTCATGTATGTCTAGTTTTTGCCCAATCTTATGAGGGCATTTACTTAAATGAGGTTCCCTCCTTTCAGATGACTTTAGCTTGTGTCAAGTTGACATAAAACCAGCCAACACCATGTCCTTTATCTTTACATTCTACTAATCAAAGCAAATCATGGGGTTTGCCTAGTCATAGAAGACCCCATCTCTTGGGGTGATGGGTACTTATATCATCAGGATGGAAATCTGATGGCCATCTTTGCAGTGATTTCCCACATGCTCTTAAAACTATCCCTTGCATTATACAACCTCTTCTCCATAAGCTAAGGACAGTTATTATAAGTGCTTATTCAATGTCTGCCATTCACTGAGAACCTTCTGCAGCTGCCATTACAAGCTACTAGGATGAGAATCTGATGATCATTAATAACTATATATGGGATTAATTAATAATTGAATGAAGAGTAGACGATCGTACTACACAGTCCAAGCACACAGCACATAGTAAAACAAGTTAGCACCCACATAAAATTTCAATTTCAATTCTATGTATGTAGTGGGAATGTGTATCCACAGAAGGGCAGATGCTTGAGAAGCCAGAGGCATTGTTACCTCCTGAAACTGGAGTTTCAGGTGGATGAGAGATGCCTAACATGAGTGCAGAAACAGCGTATGCTCTTAACTGCCAAGTCATCTCTCCAGCCATTTTCCATTAAACAAAACAAAACAAAAACCCTAGGATATAATTTGAAACAAGGTCTCAGGTAGACCATACTGGCCTCCGTCTTGCAATATATCCAAGATCCAATGAAGACCTCAAATTTCTGATCGTCTTCCCTTCAACTAGCTACGGTGGGATTTTAGGCCTGCATTAACGTGCCGGTTTATGAGGAGCTGTGAATCAAACTCAGAACATCTTGTATGTTAGGCAAGTCCTCTACCAGATGAGTCACATTGTCCCTATTCCATATGTAATTTTCTTTTCTTGGTAAGCATAAGTTTGTCCTTTAATGCCATATGGCTCTTCCCTGTCCTCTGGAAATATTGACAAACCTCTCACAGGGACTGAAATTTAATAATCTCTAAGGGCATAGAAGAGCTTAAGTCTTTACAAGTGCTTGGAAAATTCTGACTCCTGGGGAAGTGGTGTTGTCAGCAATTTGTCTTAAAGTTGTTGCAACACGCCTTGTTTTTTGGTGCCTGGAAAGTCTTTGCTGCAATGTTAGAATAAATTGTCTTGCTGGTGTTTGTAAGTAGATGTTTTAGGAAAATGCTGGAAAATCCCTTTCCAGTCCTCATTTGTCTCTCTCGCTTTCTCCCTTTTTATATTAACAAAAACAAGAAAGGATTTTTTTTTTGAGAGTTCCAAAACCAAACACGGCCATGCAGCACTCCTGGGAGTTTGTTTTAGAAGTTCATATTTGAAATACTAAATCAATTATAGGCTTATGAGAATGACAGAAAACTCTTAGAGCCAGGAGAGAAGGGAGGGGAAGGAAGGGGGCAGGGGACCGATCAATGTGTATTCCTTTTGATGTTGTTTTCCATCAGGACAGAACAGGATGTGAGGCCCAAGAAAACTGGGTCTTTTTCAGCCAGACCAGAGCTTGAAAAATCTGGGTTTGACCTATGAGTCATTTGATGTGTCGATGCCAAATGTGCAGCGGGCTCCGGCCACTGCCCTTCTCTTCTGTCTTTGTCTTGCTTGACCAGTTGATCTGAGCCAAGGAGGATGACAAGCAAAGCGGGATTATCACTGCGTCTGTACCGTGTTTCCCTTTATATTAATCATCAGGAGATGCCAGGAGTGCTCTCAAACATCCCTGGGACCAATGCCTGTGGACATTTCAAAAAACCCAAAAGACAGCTTAGTAAGGAAGAAATCTGAGTGGTTTGAACCCACCCCAAAATAACATACACATGTATATACACACATCTACATATTTGTGAATATATATATAATATATACATGTATATATATGTAATACATATATAATATATGTGTAGAAGTTTCTTTTTCAGCAAGTTGAAAAGATGGTATTGAGTTACGAGAAGGGAGGAAATGCAGCCTCTAAGCCTCATGAAGCAAACGTCCAGCATCTCAGCCCAGAGACTGTTTTTTATTTGGATTTCTAGGCCTGAGTCCAGCATTTATTTCTTTACAAATACCTATAAACAACGTCTCTTGGAAACTCTCCTTAACCAAAATCAACAAGTTCTGGAAGCAGAATAACAACTTTGGTTCTAGTCTTTGCTACTCAGAGAATCTCTCCCATTCTAAAACCACTCAGGTCCCCTGCCATACACCTTCTTAGGAAAAGCAATAGGAAGTTTTTTTGCCCTCCTGAAAAAGAATGGTTTCTTGGTCTCAACGTATTATGTAGCAAAGACAAACAGCTTCATAAAATTGCATCAAATAGAACCATAAATTTGCTGATCTTTCCAATTAAAATCCATGTTTATAAAGGTGTTTTCATTGGCTCATAGCACATCCGTCTCAGGACAGGTTGCCTAGCAACCTGTCAGCCCTATTCCTTCATGCTCATTTCTTTATAACATTTCCTAAAGGTTTCTTTCCTGTTTGTTGGACTTACAGTAGCAAGGTTTTAAACACCCCTGTATCTGCAATGGCAGCTTAAAAGTGGTTTGGGCAGGGGAATGCCAGGGCCAAGAAGTGGGAGTGGGTGAGTAGGGGAGCAGGGCGGGGCGGGGGGTATAGGGGACTTTCAGGATAGCATTTGAAATGTAAATGAAGAAAATATCTAATAATAAATTGAAAAAGAAAAGTGGTTTGGGATAAGATCAAGCTGTCCTTTGAAGGTCAATGTCATCTGAATGGAGTAATTCCCTGGAAATTCTATACTCAGGTTCCTAGCCAATGAATGTAATTTGTCTTCACTAGGAGAGGATTAGCCCACTCCTTAAAGGAAAACAAAGATGAGAATATGACCTATGGTAATCCAGGCAATGCTAATGCCAGCCTTTCCCATAACTGGGTTACATGAGCTATTAGATACTAAGTTCAAGTTGGGCCTCTATAACTTGATGTGGGAAGCCCCATATTGCTAAGGAGCCCTTGTGGTATTACTGTGTTGCTAGTTCAAACTAGTTCAGACAAGAGAACAGTTGAATCCCTCATTACCCACCAACACACACACACACACACTCACACACACACTCACACACACACACACACACTCACACACACTCACACATACACACACACAAACACACACACACACACACACTCACATATACACAAGCACAAGGCTTTCAACCTCCATTTGTCTGGGCTTCAAGGCAAGTGTGTCTTTTTGTTTATATAGTTTTGTCTACCAACTAGTCCTAAGCCATCCTGGCAAGAATAAAAATATTTTAGAGACACTTGTGCCCCCTTTTGGTTATCAGACTACTGAGACAATATTTCTAAAGAAATTGGGATTTCACCAGGATTCTCACAGTGGGAGAGAAAAAGGCTGAAGCCTGGCGCTAGCCAGAGGGGAAACATGTCTCCCAGGAAGAGAGTTCACACAGCACTGACAACTTGTCAGAGGAGCCCTGAGAATCCTAATGAATAAGACCATACCTTGACAGAACTATTTAGCTATGAATTCTGCTCAATCTCTATTTAAACCCAAACCTTATGCTAACATCCACAAGATAGACTGGGTTTGGGATTAGTAATTGGATCTTTTGTTCTTCTCAATGTGGCCACATTGAATAAATCTTTTTTTCTTTCTTTTCTTCCTCTGCTTGTTTAATTGGATTATTGAAGACAAATGGCCAAGCCCGTCTTAAGGTTGTCAGGACCCACACTCTGGTAGCATTTCCACAGTAGTTGCTTGGTTCTCTGCACTTTACCCGTAGTCCTTAGTGAAGCCATCTGTAACATTGTCTAACGCCCAGTGCCGTGAAGAACAAATCTGCTCATTTTGCAAATGTTCTCTGCCTTCACCAGATGGTAGCTCTTCTGCTTGCTCCAGTTTTCCCAGCTTTGGAAGTCACAGTACAGTCAATTTGCAACCTGCCACATATGGGAGGAAATACAGACTGTGCGTCTGGGAACACAGATCCTTACCAAGGACCAAGGGTGGGGATGCTGAAAAGTGTGATGAAGGATCCAATACTCTGTGCACCACTACTACATTAAGATGGGGGCCACAGAGATTACAACCCTGAGAGACCATAGCATCTGTTCTCATATGTGAGCAAATGTTCAACACAACTGAACATCCAGGGTGAGGGGGTTGAAAACAAGAAGTAATGAGACCCTGTTCTTCAGCTTCCAAGGGCATGGGCATGGCCTCACCTCTTTACCTGTACTCTCTAAATCAGTGGACCCCACTCTACCCCACACAGCAGGCCACCACGACAGCATACCAGTGACTAAAGCAATTTCCAAACATTACACGTAGGGAACATCTGGGTCTTGGATTTGAACCAAGATATTGTGACAAGAGGTCTGTGCTTATCAGTATTTTATGCAGCAATTTGAGTAAAGAAATGGAGTCATTGCTCAAATGGTAGCCCCAACTACAGCCACAGATGACAGTCAGGCCTGTTGGACCCACTATGTGTGTGCGAGCATGCATGTGTGTGCATTTCTGTTATTGTTGTTTGATATCAGCCTTACACCACTTGACAAAAATACCTTCAAAGAGTAGCTAAATGAATGACTCTTATGTATGAACTGAAATACTTGTGATGCTAGTGACCTTTGTCTCCTATTGCCTCATCTTGCTAATACCAATACCATAACTTGAACGTAGCCTTTTCTATGTATGGATGCTCATGAGACTTGTTCAAAGGGCACCAAAGCCTGAATATGCATATTCACATCAGCACCAGGACCTTTGAGAGAAGGTGTCATAGTATGTGTCTGTGGGGAACCATGGTTATTAGAACTTGCTGCTATTGGTCCTGTGTGTTCTTCCCTTGGCATTCTTCTTAACTGTCCAGATGGCATTTACTTTTGAACCAGACCTTTGGCCATGCTCAATCGCATCTGTCAGGGACATTCCTAAAACAACAAGTATAAATGTTTTATAAATGCATCCAGAATTCAAATGTGGCTAGAGATGAAGAAACAATTTCTACTTTTAAAACCAACAAACTACTAGAATGAGTTTCAGAGGAATGCATGCAGGTAGTAATAATAATAATAATAATAATAATAATAATAATAATAATTCTCTACATTTAAAAACCCCTCATGCTTCCACACTGTTGAAATGATAAATGCAGAGGCTCACAGATGCTCAAGGCTTGAGAATAAGTAACAGTTGAATGCTCAGTCCTAAACAAGATATTTACACCATAACCTCTAAGGGGGAAGGGTGCACAGAGAATGTAAGCCTGAAGCTGGGGCGAAGGAAGGGCTAAGGAATGCCATCTCCTGAGCACTGTATGGGCACTGCGCAGTGATCACGGGTCTGAGCCCAGAGCAGCTTCAGTGACCTGCGTTGGGCTTGAACCAGGCTGGCCCTGTCAATCATCAGTCAAGTGGGGAAGAAGTTCATGAGGCCCTCACCCTCTGTTGAACTGTGGCTAGAGACAGACTGTGTGTGAGTCATTCTTTTCAGTGTCTACACACTGGTGAGCCCAATAAGCATCTGTAGGTAGCTCCAAACCCAAAGGTCACACAGACCATGCTGTGTGGTCATGTCAAGACAGACATGAAAGTGATTTTTAGGTAGGAGCAGAAGTTAAAAAGGGTGGGACAGAGATAAAAGAGGTGTGTGTGCAAGGAGACAGTGTCCATTATATACATATAAAAAGTTTCAGGAAAAAAATTATTTAGAAATTAAAATGTTCATATTAGCACAAGACAAAAGCATATGAGATAATTGATATATATATATGCCTACATTCTATGCAACATATATAATGTAGCATGCCATGAATTTCTTTATTTCTCAAATGGTTTAAAGCTTTGGTTTCAGTGCATGGGAGGAAAATCTACATCTATACAAAACAGTTCCCATGGCTTGAGAAAGAAGATGATATCGAGACCTGCAGTGCAGTACCGCTCCGTCTCAGCTCTGCTCTTGCTCAACCGAATCCTGTGGCTACTCTGACTGTGTTGTCTCATCTTCCTTCCATAAAACTATATCCAGTCTATAAAGTTGGCAGCATGAGTTTGAAGGCAGTTCTATGATTACATGTCTTCTGGCTTTACATTAGGTGGGACTGCATTGGTATCCTGCAGTCAGCCATCGTGGATCTGAAGTGGCCACACCACAAACACCAGTGAACAGTTCAAGTAAGGATGCCACCCCTCCACCCAGTGACCAACGGAAAAATCCTAAATAAAATGAAATATTTTCAAGAAAGCCAAGGCAAAGGAAGAAATTAAAAATCCCTCACAAATCACTAAGTAAAACCTTTCTTCTTTTAAAAAATTAATTATTCAAGTCAGCATACAAAGTAATGAGTTTCTTTACAGCATTTTCATGCATATGTGTCATTAATAAATAATGTGTTTACCCAAGGAGGAATATGATCTGGGATACATGTTTGTCATGATTTGTCATCTGCTTCCTGTATGTCTGGCTAATTGTATTTTCTCAGCTCTCCTTAATTATATAGACCAAATGCTTTATGACTAGAAAAAGACACAGGGGGAGAAAGAGCATTTAAGACAAATTGTCTGTGGCAAAGAGTCATAAACTGGAAGAGCTGTAACAATTAAACAGCAGCTTCAAAGCTGTCCTTCCCTCGGGCAGCCATCTTCAGTCCAGGTCTGGGATGTTTTGTGAGGCTCGGGCTGAACCCAAAGTCTCATGCATATTAGTCAAGCTCTCTACCAATAAGGCTTGACTACCTGCTACCTACCAGCTCCTAGTCCAGAGTGCCCGGTGAAGCTATCAGTGTTTCTTTGTAATGGGAGCTAGAGAGTTTTCAATACTTTCATGCTTTCCCTTTCTGGGTGCATCTTTTTCTTTTTAGAATAAGCAACAGAGGGGGGAAAAACGATCAATACCAACTTTCTAGTTCTTTTATGGATAAGTTTGTCAGCTGGAGAATGTGGAACAGAAAGATTTCTGTTTTCTATGCTCATTTATAAGATGGAGTTTTAATCATACAAGTAATAAATGAATATATTCCCCTTACAATGAACACTCGGAACAGCAATGGCTCTTGTAGCTGAAGTGTATTCAGATGTGTGTGGGATTCCCCACTGGCTCTATTTTCAGGAAACATGGAAGTGTTGGTGGTAACTGAAGTCAAAGGACTCTTGTCTGGGTGCCCTAGAGAGAAAAGAGGAAGATGCTACTGGAATCACCTTCCTCTTCAATGCCACAATTCTATCGCCTCCTAATATTGCCAGCTGTCCCCTTCTCCCTATGCCTTAAGTGACTTCAGTGTATTCTTAACTGGGTGACCGACTGGTTATGTCTCCAGTGTGAATGGTTTCTGTGGAATTTGGTAGTGAAGACAAGGGCATGCAAACGGCTTCTACTGCTGGGTGGGCTGGAGTACCTGAGCACTGAGTGTTGGCTCTGCTTTTTGTGAACAATGGTTCCAAAGCTGGTCTGTGCAGAAAGAAACCAACGGAGTCATCAGGAAGTAAGCATGGTTCCAGTGGAGAACGGCGAGGAGCGTGTGATGGGGACACATGGAATTCTGGAACCTTGGCACCAGAGACTCTCCAGGGAAGGTTCCCTTAGATTAGGTCAGGCCTAATCTTCAACATGACAACTGAGAGCAACTGAGCAGGGAGAACTTAGGGGACACGTCAGTGAGCAGAGCTGGGACATGGGGAAAAGCAGTTTCCAGGCAGAAAACACCAGTTTCCAGGTGTGCCATGGGATTCTCTGTGTTAAAATGAATAGTGTGCAGTCTAAGAATCTTTTTTAATAAAAAAATTCAGTTTAATAAGGAAACTACAGTTGGGAGAGAGAATCTGCAGGAAGTGTAAGTAGAGACGAGGCAGGAGAATGGCAAGGAACACAAAGTACCACTTGAAGGTGTGCACCGGAGCCCATAGGACCTGGAAGTGTTAAGTGCTTATGGTGTTAGTAGTGTGAGAAGGATAACTCTGCCACGTCCATCTTCAACCTGCTCTGTTCTCCTTGATATTTCCGATGATGGATGTTATTTAAAGCAGTGTCCTGTCTCCTAGGGATCGGAAATTGGCCCTGGAGTGTTGTGGGCTTCTCCAAAGATACTGAGGAGTAAAGTTAGTAGGCTTCACAGCAGGGACAGGATGAGGACAGTGCCAAGTGAGACCATCACAACTGGAGCCAAGATGCTGGTTAACATGGAAGCTTTCCTCACTCCCAGAGGAGGCTGACCTTACCAGAGGAATGGGCAGGTGAGTGTCTGGGAAGAAGACCCTTAGAGATCCAATGTCTCTTTTCTACCACCACATGTAGTTCTAGCTCATGATACCCAAGCCATCTAGATCGTGGATTACTGCCAGGTTGTGGGAATAAAGAAAAGAGGGGACATAGAGATACACCAAATCTTCACTCTACATGTGAATGATTTAGAAGGAATTAGCCTAAAGTGCCAAGATTGGCTTTTCTACCATAGACTAGAAATAAAGTTCTGCTTGAGAAGTAAACTAAGTTTCAACATGGAAAAATAAAGATGCTTGGAAGCACTAGATTCCAAGCATATGATTGTCTTCAGCTACTTAGAAACACAAAGAACTCCAAGCCAGAGCATGACCAGGTAGGCAGGCTCCCACGGTGGGCAGTGTTTGAACCTCATGGCTTTTCCCATGAAGTCAATCCTAGCTTCAAGTCACACAACCACTCCAACCACACCACTGATGCTTAACTGGATTTGAGAAAGGCACATTTGGATTGTAAATATTTAATGGAAGCTATAGGATCATTTCTAAGGCTATGTCTGTGCCCACCTTACACCTACAGGTATCTCTCATATATGTAGACATTACCGCTTGATAGCCCAGGAACAGAAGTAATGGAGCGTGAGCATCCGTGGTCTAGTGTTTCAAACCCAAGTCTTTGCACAGATTCTTACTGTTCTGAAGGTAAGGCTTCATCTAGCATTCAGCACGGTGCCTGAGAGGATTACTGTGAATTAATTAATTACTTAATGAGTATCTGCCATTTCCTCCTGCTTCACTTACAAGCTCATCTCATCATTGTCCCATAGCAATTATCATGCTGCCTTGTAATTATCTGTGGAACTGTTGTGTCTCGTGAATTGGAGAATAGAGACTGCTGTCTTCTGGGTGCTGTGGCTCTAAATACAGGCAAATAGAAAACATGTGAAGTGAATTTTGAATTGGTCAATCCCTGCGTACTAAGCAAACAGTAGAAGCTTAAGGAAGTAAAGAGCTGCCTATCTTCTGCCTTGCACAACATGCTACATGTCCCCAGGACCATGTCAGCAGCCTGCCTAAACCACCGGGTATCCCCAGTGGGATATTTGAAATATTGGACTGAATGCTTATCATCATTTTAAAGTATTTTGGTGTTTTTATTCTCTCTCAACTTATTTCTCAAAATTTTGGTTGGTGGGGCTGGAAATTTAGATCAGTGGGTAGAACACTTGCCTAGCATGCAGCAACTCCTAGATTTGAGCCTCAGAATCCCATAAACTGGGTGTGGTGGTGCATGAATAGAGTCTCAGAACAGAAGAAGCAGAAGCAAGAGGACCAGGGTTCGAAGTCCTCTTCAGCTGCATAGGAAGCGAAAGAGCAGCCTGGACAAATGAGACCCTGTCTCAAACCAGCAGCCAGGGTATCACCACCACCACCACCAACAACAACAACAACAACATATTTGAGGTTGGTGATTAACACTGAACTTTACATTAGAAGATGCACAGTTCACATAAAGTGGTTGAGTTGGGGAAAAAGGTCTGCCTTCTCACCGGGAAGCAGAAGGGGCTTTCTCACCTGACAGAAGGTCAATACAGACTTTATAAGAGCTAGGGCATTCCCCACATCACAGAGAGGCCTTGGTTGCATCCAGAACATTTAAACAGAAGCAGTAGCAAAGTGGCACTGAAAAACAACAAGAACTCAACCCCCACCCTCTGTTAAGGGCTTTTGTTGAGGGCAGTCATCGGGAGGACCTAATTCCAACATCTGAGAAGCATTTCCAGGAACTACAATGGTTAGCAGCAGAACCAGACAGTAGACTGATGGCCTGCCAGTTCAGTTTTTCTGCTGAGGCTGTTACAAATGACTGTAACTTTAATGGCTTAAAACAAGATGTATTTATTGTGTCACAGTTCAAGGAGTCAGGAGTCCTAAAATCAAGCTGGCAGCTGCATCACTCCTCCAGAAGGCTCTAATGGAGATGCTGCATCCGTACCTTTTGCAGCTTCTAGGGGCTGCTCACATTTCTTGGCTTGAGGGCCGTTCCTGCTTCACTCTCATCTCTCCTTTTCTTTGATATGATGCATGTCTCCTGCCTTCATCTTACGAGGATCCTTACAATCATATTGGGACACGCTGAATGATCAAGAATACCCTTCTATCACTAACATAGTCACAACAGGAAGTCCCCTTTGTCTTATATGGTAGTATATCAGGGATTGGAGGCAGACATCTTTGAATGCTCATTATTAAGTCTGACCCTGGGTGAGAAATTCGAGGTCTGGATCAAGTAGAAAATGGACAACCACAGCACTTTCCCTTTCCTTGTCCCTTGTACACCCTGCTCTACGTAAAGTGAGAGGATGTCAAAACATAACGGAGAAAGGACATGCAGGGCCATATCATAGGCTAGGAAATGTGCTAGGCTAACCAGAAAAATGCTAGAGAAGTGCATGCTGGGAGCTATCATCTGTTCCAGCTGGCTCTGTCAGTGTATCAGAGAGCAAGCAGTAGAGGTAGAGATTCAACCTGCCTTAGCCCAGGAGAACTGCTCTAGGTAAATGGTGGTTGTGGTACTTTGTATATGCTTGGCCCAGGGAGTGGCAGGTGTTCCCTTCTTCCCTTTTCAGACCATGTGTGTCTTTCCTGACAGGCTGCACATGTGCTTGCAGAGAACAATCTTTCCCAATAGAAGATCGATCTTGGGTCAAGGATCTATGAGGAGCTCAATTCCTTGCTAGCTCCAAAAAAAATTTTGTAAGTCCATTTGTAAGAGAACGTAGGGTAGTCAAGTTTTCAGGATTCTCGATACGTCTAAATCATTGGCTACATCCAGCAGTCTGTCTTTCTTTGAGAAAGTAAAACAAATACTCAAAATGTTCTCAGCATGGCCATGTTCCTGCCCCAGTCTTCATATTATCTCCACATAGAAAGAGCAGATACTAGGGAAAGGCGTCACTATTGATACTCTCATGTGCAAAGTATACACCTAAGCTTACCGTGTAACATAAATAAAACATAGGCATAATAGTTTTAACAGGGGTCTGGGATCTGTATATTAAAAGGTAACAGCAGAATTGAAACAGAGCTAAATCGAAATCCTACTATTTGAAAAAAAGCAATAATCCTAGCACTTGGTATAACCTTGAACCATGAGCTCAAGGTCATCCTGGGCTTCACTGTGAAACCCTGTCTCAAAATATCGTAAGAGCCAGGCTATGGGTCTAGTCATAGTATAGGTATAGTATGCCTTTTGTATGCTTAGCAGGCTTGAGATGGTTGAATTTAATCCTTATATCTTTCAAAAGTTAATAGCCAAGCATAAGATTTTAATACCAAGTTACACATGGCTGAAGGGAAGATTGGAAAACCAGAAGATGAGAGACAACAAACTATTAGAATGCAACACAGAAAAACAACAATAATGGAAAATACAAAGACAATTAAGAGATCTAGATGGACCCAAGGAGAAGATCTAAAAGATCGGTTGAAATATCAAAAGAAAGGGAGTCTGGGGCAGAAGCAATAGCCAAGAAGACAGTGGCATATGGTCCAGTCTCCATCTGAGTCACCATCAGTTCTGGTCACTATCAGTTCTGGTCTCAGGTCATTTCAGGAGTCAGCCAGCCAGAGCACCTAGAGGTCCTCTAGGGGGCAATGTTGCCTAGTCCAGGTGCAATCAGAGCTTGGCAGAGCTGAAAATATCCAAATGCTCCTTGTGGATGAAAGACAAGGCAGTTAGCCTTGAGAGGAAAGGACCAAGTTCCAATCTGACAGGAAGAGAGGAAGAGAGACAGACAGAGACCTAGAATTACTCTTCAGCACAGAGACAGGTTCCCTGTGTCTGGAGCACAGAGGCATGACCAAGGTGCTCACAAGACTGCAAGAAGCAGGCACTAGGATATCAAGAACCTCTGAGCCACAGGGACATTAAAGCCTCAATCTTGGGGCTCTGGAGGCCATTATTAAGTTATAAGCAAAGTGGGGGATATGATTGGACATATATTTTGGAAGAACTGCAGGGGTAGAGCTAGAGAACTGACTGAAGGGGGGAGTGTGGTGACCAGGCATGCTGTGGAGCCGTTGTAAGCCACTTTGATAGAAGCTGAGGATAACCTGTGCTAAGCCAGGTACGGACCAAACAGCAGTGCTTGATAGGGCATTCTCATAGGTATTTTACGTTTGACTCATTGGTTCAACTTGGGAAGCATAGTGTTTATGGTTATTAGAAACAGTATGTTTTTTATATTTTTTTTCAATTTCTTTTTAATTGTGTTTATCTTCTAAACTCACCAATAATTAACATAGATAACTTTAGGAATAAGGGAAAATCAATTAAAATATTTCAACCTAGACAAAAATCACAAAAGAACATTCAGGAATGAGTTCATCAAATTAAAATTATTCAATTCACATGCTCTGCCCACTACAAAATATAGTTTAAAAGTAACTATTTAACTCTTTGGCACAGGAAAGACACCTATTTTAAATTCATTAGAACGGATTTGAACATTCAAATTGCAGAGTGCTCATAAGGACCTTTATCCTGAGACGTTGCCTCATTCCCAGTGGGTCCTTCACAAGCACAACAAACTATTTATTTAAGGCAGTTCAAAAAAGGGAAAGTGGAAGACTTTAGTCTGCAACCAGAGAAGGGTCTTGTTTCTGCCCGTGGTTTCTGGCATTGCCCTGTCACTCCTCACCATATAAGGCATTTTGTGCTGTTTCTCTTACAGGGATGATCCCTGGTGTCCTGATATGGTGGGCCAACAGATCATTTCCTTCCATGGAGAACAGCACTGAAGCAAGTCCTCCATGAGAGGCTCGCTCCCCATTGCTTCTGCCCAACTCTTGATGCCCAGAGCTGTCACTTAGAGCTGCCTTTCTCCCACCACTTTGGGGATCCATCATCCTGTCTTCTTAAGACCAGTCTTTGTCCCAGGCCTGTCAACCATGCCAAGGCTGAGGTACTGTCCTTTTCACCCACCAGGACACCCTTCTACACTGTCTTTCCAAGTGAAAAGGGCATATCACATCTGTTTTTCCCAATAGGCCTGGGTTGTCTGTCACAGATCTTCAGACTTTGGAGAAACCAAAACCTGTTAATGACACTGACACAAACACCTTAACGGGTGAGGTGGAGAGATCAGTTCCACTCTTTCCTGATGAGTGCCAGACCCTCAACGATCGATCAGAAGATCTGCTAGAAATGGGAGGGGTGGCATAAAAGATAAGAGATTATCTGAAAAAAAATTCTGGGGCAATTAGGAAAAAAATATTCTCCTGCATAACTCAGGAGCAAAGTGGGCTAAGCAATAGTTTATAGGCAGTAAGAAGCTCGTGTATTAAATCTGTGACACCATAGAAAAATAAATGGGGCAAGGTGCTTTTGTTTTTAAATATGAAGAGACTCAAAGAAGCGAAATATTTAGCTCAAACAGAACTCTGCCATGACAACTAAAGGAAAGACCGATTAACAAGTTAAAAGCAAAAGCACTAATTGGCTCAGACATGTTTTTTTATTGTAAAAAAGGATAGGATGACCTCGAGCAACAACAGATGTGTGAGGGTACAAACATGGATAACTGCAACCCCAAAGTGAGGAGGAAACTCAGTGGTTACCCTGAGGGACATTTAATTTAGGCCCTTAGAACTGAGTATGCTTACACTGTAGGGCGTTCATTTCTAGTACTTAGGAAACCAGAGCATTGACTCTAAAATCAGCAAGGGCCAAGAACTTCCAAAGCAGTGTGAATTAGAAGAACAAGAGCTGAAGACCTGAGTTCCCAAACACCAAGTCCTAAGAGGCTCTAGCAGCTAAGATATGTGGTATTTCTACAGGGTTAAAGGTATAAGAGAGGGTGTCCCTTAGTGTTCATAGGGGACACACCAGACACTAGGCTCACAGCACAAAGAAGATTTCTTATCTCAGAGGGGTACGTGGGGCTTGGGGTGGGGAGAGGCTGCCTCTGGATTGCAGATAGCAGCAGCAGTTGGTTTTTTTTTTCAGTAGTGGGTTTTTAAAGAGAAAAGTGGGGAGTCTGTGCTAGAGTGAGATGCTAAGTCCTAATTGGACAAGTTAGCTGCTGTAGCCAAATAATGAATCTTGATTGTTTATTCTCAGGAATAAGTCAGTGGTAAAATAAGGGAAACATACCTTGGAGATAGCTTTAAAAATATAATCGAATGGTTTTTAATAAAGGAGAGAGAAGGAGAAAGGGCAAAGCCTGGTGGGGCCACGTTTGCCATCCTTGGTGCCCTTCAAAAGTGATAAGCCAATGTGGAAGAATGAGGTTCAGAGACAGACCCACACACAAACAGGCTCAAGATGCAAAACTATTCTACACTTTGCTGAGGATAAAGGAGAATCTTTGATAAGTAGTTCTGGGCCAACTGGATATCTCCTGGTAGGAAATGTGCCTGGTGCTTTATCTCGCATCAGCAGCAGCGATGAGTTCCAAATGCATGGCAGAGCTACATGCAAATCAAAGAGCAGAGTTTGGAAAGATGGCACGGATGCTTTCATAGGATCAGCAGCTGCCTCACCAAAGAGAGTCAAAGGTTATTTGCCATAAAAGAAAACGTAGAAAATGCATACTTGTCTAAAGCAAGTACTGCTGTTCACCAAAAGCTACGATTAACAGATGAAAAGACAGAGAAGACTCACATCTAAGTTCAAAAAGAATCCTGCAGAGTACACAGAGCTCAGATGAACAGATGAACACAGGAGGAAAAGATTTAAGATGCTTCTCCAAAGAGAATGCTTGAATCCTTGACAAAAATGCAGGAAGGCACTCACTTTGTAAGCCTGAGAGTTAAATAACCAATTCAAGGTTAGGGCGAAAGTATATGGTAGAGCCCAGACTAGAACCAGTGTGTGTCTTAAGGGTATGTCAGTCCAATAACATTAGTAATTCCATGCCCTCTGTCTTCCTGTCTTACCTGTCTTACCTGGCCTGTCCTTCTTGTTCTGCATTGCCAGGAACAGTCCTACCAGGTTTCGAAGACTAGCTCAGTTTGCATCACTGTGAAGTCTTCTAAGACTTGGTTGGGCCTCTTTCCAGTGTCCAGGGCTTCCAAGAGGGATCCCAAACTGAGCCTGCCTATACTGACACAGCAGATGCCATAAATGATGGAGATAGCAAAGAGTGGGGGAGCACACATGGGGCAAACGTGGTCTACAGGATAGAGTAACTTGCCAGATTCACCTGATCTACAACTGATGATATAATATCAAGAAGACAAAATATGACGTGTGTGTGGAGTCTCTTTGAAATGGTGGTTTGTTGTTGTCGTTGTTGTTTTAAATTGAGGGGAAAGTGTGGTGGTTTGACTATGTTTGGCCCAGAAAGTGGCACAATTAGGAGATATGCCCTTGTTGGAATAGGTGTTGCCTTGTTGGAAGAAGTGTGTCACTGTGGGTGTGGCCTTTAAGGCCCTTGACCTAGCTTGCTAGAAGCCAGTCTTCCAGTAGCCTTCAGATGAAGATGTAGAACTCTTAGCTCTTCCTGAACCATGCCTGCCTGGATGCTGCCATGTTCCTGCCTTGATGATAATGGACTGAACCTCTGATCCTGTAAGCCAGCCCCAATTAAATGTTTACCTTGGTCATGGTGTCTCTTCACAGCAGTAAAATCCTACCTAAGACAGAAAGTAAATGAAAAAAGAAAATGTAACAGACAGAATATCTAAGAGCCAGACTGGGTCAGGCAGACTCAAAGCCTACATTAAAAACTGACCAACATCTTGGGATGAGGGGTTGCCTCTCTTTTTGAGAGGTATTTTCAGATACGGAGGGAAAGGGCCACTTAGTAAAGTTTCAAGCTTACATTCTTACCTCCAGTGTTCCTGAGACCTGGAAGGAAGAGAGAGAAGATGTAAGACAGTTCTCCTAACCCCCAACCCTCAAGGCCCTGCAATGTACTAGGAAACCACTTCTCTGGAGTTATTTCAGAGGAAATGAGGTAGAGGGGCATTGACATAAATCCATGTCTGCCACACCGGGGCAGTATAACTACACCCTGCCTTCTCTCTGCCAGTCACCCAGGCTTCCACAGCCCCAGCCCCAAATCCCTGGAGAGAAGCCCTGCTTAATGAACAAAACAAGCAGATGAGCAGGCTTGTAAAGGGACAAGCATCTATTGGGGACACTGTGTTCTCTTGTCTAGGACAAAAATTGAAGTTGAAAATAGCTCGATCCATGTGGTGGGAAGGGCTCAGAAGGGGGATTAGGCAGGGGAGCACATTATCAAGGATAATATTGGTGGTTTTCCTCCAGGGAGTCCCAAATAGCTCTTCTTTATAAGCGAGCCGGGGAAACATCTTGTCTGTCTCTGACTCTGATTTGGTTCAGAAACAATCTAAGCAAGATCTTCTTTTATTAGCAACAAAAATCCAATTTCTTTTTTCCATTCAATTTAAGAGAGAACTGAGTGAATAGACCAGAACTGACAAAAAGCCATTTCCAAAAGAGTGTTGTTGACCGATAGGATGGGTGTTGGAATGCATTTCACAGGGCACTAAAGCAATGCTGAGAACTGTGTTCTCATGACCAGGTCAGAAGAGCCCCTTAGGCCACTGTGAAACAGTGGTAAACTTGGAACTAGCTTGCCTTGTTGATACACTTACTATGAAAAAGAAGAGAAAATAGCACTCACCTGAGAAAAAATACTAACAACTAGTGAGTAATCTAGCAAAACACTGGACGCTCAGTGCTCTTTTGTTAATATTTACCGATCATGATGTGGTCAAGTGGAGTTTTATGTTGAGATCAGCCTGTGAGGGCAAGATTCACATGAGACAAATAAAGCTTGAAGAGGCAGGTAAAGAAAGAAGCAGAGGGAGGCTGAGGATCAAGTGGCTACTCTCCCTAGCCTTCAGTGGGGAGAAAGGAGACAGGAGCCATGACAGAAGAAACAGGAGGTGCTGGAGAGAGATTCCCACTACTGGATTTCCTGTGGACTTTTGTAAGGTATTACTAGCAAGAAGGGAAAACAGAGAGAGACTAAAGGAGCATATCGGCTGGTCTGTGGCATGACTGGCTACTCTCTGCCACCTGGCCTCTGGTTCCTTTCCTTATAGTACAAGAACCCTGGTTGTACTATGACTATCCACACTCCCTGGCTACATTCCCAGCCATTCCTTCAGCTAGATATGTCTGCCTTGTACCCAGAAGTAGAAATTTTAAGTGGTTTACTGAGGGAAGTTGTTAGCTCCCATAGGAGAAAGTCATTTAGCCCTCTTTCTGTGGAAACAGTAAATTGTTAAAAACAATTTCCACACATTATCTGAGCATATAATTATCTTACTAATGAAGGAGCCAGTAAGATGGCAAAGCTGGTCCAGCTAAAAACAGGCTGGGTGTGGCAGAATGCCACTGTGAGGCTTCCATCTTGAAGGCTGAGGCAAAGGAATAACCATGAGTTCATGGCCATTCTGGGCTACACAGTGAGTATCAGGCTAGACATGGACGCATAGCATGTATCTGTCTAAAAACAAAACAAATAAAGTAAAGCACACAAAAGCAAAAATCACAAACCAATGCAGAAGCCACAGCAAGACAAACCCTGGAGCAGCAATGCCCAGCTATATACAAAGTGCCTTCTGCTCCTCAAGGCAATACAATGGTGTTTTCCTGGGAAAGATGTACTGTGTCATACTGGTTTCCCAAGTTAACATGTGACTTTGGAGTTGAGTCTCTAAATCAACAGTAACTGGAGAACAAATCATTTCAAGAGCAGGATGATCCCTCGTGGGATCTGGTAAGGCTGTTGTCTGGGTCCTACACGTGCTCTTTCCCCAAGCTTTGGTTGTTTCCCTTGAATCTACCTTTTTTTTTTCTAGGATGATAGGAATAAGATGCACTGGTTAGAGCTGCAGCCACTATAAGGATAGCATCTCTGAACAAGGATGGCAGGTCAGAAAGGGAGAAGGAACCAGATCTAATGATTACATAGCCACCAAAACAGCCCTGTACCACCCACTTCTCAGCTCTTCCTATGAAATACATGGGGAGGCAAGTGTCTCTAGCTTAAGTCACTGACATTTTGGACTTCTGTGGTGTGAAGTCACATTTAATTTTCTGAAGAGGCAGGAGAAAAGAGAAGTATTTAAATAATGCAGGAAATTGATTGTTTACAGAGACTTGGGCAGGAAAGCCTTAATACGACCTATCAAAGAAAGCATGGTTAACCAGGTTTCTATGTCACAGACAAGTAAGACCTTTCCTCCATACTAGTTGGTAGTTACGGTTTCACTACAGGCTTGAAAAAGAAGATACCAAAGAACCAATTAGACTGCAGACAAACTGATAAAATTAACCTCAGAAACTAGGATGATGGCCCCAAGTGAGAAGTTGGAATATTTATTAATTTACTTACATATTCCATAAAGCCTGCTATTTTCTCAGTATAATTCTGTGTAACTGTATGCCATATGATGCTCTATACACACCTGATACTATATGTACTTGAGTATGATGTAACATCATTTTTCTCCTAAAGATTTTGGACAGCTATGAAATAATCTATCATGCATATTTGACATATCACCCAGCACTTAAAAGTACCTACCTTGAACAGACACTAAATTGCATTCTAAAACCAGTTCCCCCAATTAAATGATCTGTTTCACGAAAGCTGTCTCCTGAGAGTCTGCTCTTGAGGTCTGCTTCTGGTTGTAATCCTGAGAGATCATGATGCTATGGGTGGGGAGGAGGAGCCTGAACAGCATTCTCCAATGGAGTATCTATCACTATATATATATATATATATATATATATATATACACACACCGCATGTAAAGGTGGGATCCATACCTAGCAGTGGAGGGCCAACACAAATGAACAATAGTAATTTTGTGGACATTTTATAATATTTGTTTGGGGATATTTTGTCTTCTTGTCTTTTGCTTGTATGTTATGTGCCTTGGTCAATGTTCTAACTGATGTAAAGAACCACCAGGATCACAGAGGCTCTTATAAAGGAAAGCACTTATTTGGAGGCTTGCTTACAGTTTCAGAATTTTAGTCCCTTATCAGCACGACAGGAAGCATGGTGGCACACAGGCAGACATAATGCTGGAGATGGAACTGAGAATTCTACAGCTGGATCCACAGGTACAGAGAGAGAGAAAGAGAGAGAAAAGAGGGAGGAAAAGGAGGAGGAAGAGGGAGGGAGGGAGGGAGGGAGGGAGGGAGGGAGGGAAGACCCCTGGCTTGGACCATAAGAGTGGTCCTAATGTGCTCCATATTTGAATGCTTAATCATCAGGGAAGTGGTACTTCTTGAAAAGGATTAGAAGGATTATGAGGCCTTGTCAGAGGAAGTGTGTTGCTGGGGGTGGGCCATGCCTGTTTGTTGTCTAAAGAGAGAGAAAGAAAGGATGTAGAGTTGAATGGGTGGGGATGTGGGGAGAATCTGGAAAGGGTTAGGGGAGGGGGAATTGTGATCAGTATATATTGTATGAAATTTAAAAACATGAAATGATTGTGGATGAGATGGACCATGCACTGAGAGGAGGGTGGACAACAGGAACACAAAATCCACAGGGTGCTGGAAAGTGTACTACTGACGAGCTGTTCCCAGAAAGGGACTTAGGGAACCGACTGGAGCCTTGTATGATGATAAAGGAAAGAGTATGCTCGTGCAGTATGAACCTCCCAGCTCGGAACTGCCTCGTCTTCCTTCTTCTCTTTTACCTTTCCCAGTCTCTGGCAGGAGACATGGGAGACAAAGGGGCAGAAGCTCAAGCCTTTCCTATTAAATCCTGCCCTCTTAGTAAATATGGTTCAACTGTGAATAGGAAACTGCCCACTGAGGCATGCAATTGCATTATAGGTCTGTAAGCTGAAGTGTGACTCTTGTTCTAAACTTAGTTTAGAATTAAACTCTATTCCTTGTCCATGATGAGCCCTAACACTGAATGATAAGCCAGTTCTTGGCAGAAGCTATTGTTTAGAGTTAAAAAATCATGTTAAGAAATGAGCCCAAAAAGGGTAGGGCTGAAGTAGGGTGTGAGCTTGTAAATGGAATACATATACCCATGCCCCAGCTTTAGTCTGGGATCTCAATTGGTCCCCTTTTCTCTCCTCTAAGGGCAGAACTTCCTCTTTCTTAACTTAAAAATAAATCAGATTGAACCAGGGAAAGTTATGAGAAAAAGGATTGAGCATGGATGTTATAACCTTATATAACAAGTATTTTTATAACACAATTTAAACCTAATACGGCTTTCCTTTAGTTGCTATATATATTTTCGAGAGCACAGTGCTTTGGAATCACACACTGGGCAGGATTGTTCCCGACTGCTCAGTCCACCCTGGGGCTTTCTCTCTACTTAGAGGCTGGCTGTGTCTGTGTTTTTGCAGTCAGTGCTAATAAAGCAACATATGTCTTTTTTGGGGTAGACAGTGGGAAGCACCCTTTGTCTCCTTTTGAGTTTGAGGCCACAGTCAAATAAAAAAGGAGGAGGAGGAGGAGGAGGCCTGAGGCATATCCACCCGCAACCTATTTCACCCACTGTTTCATTAAGGCAGATGAGTGATCTTGGTAGAGAAGAGAAATTAATCTTAACTGGTGGTGAGAGGAAGAAAACAACTCTTTCTACAGAAAGTAAAATTCTCTGATACCTAAAAGAAGCTAATTAGGTCAGCAAGGAGAAGACTTGTTCTTCAGGGCATGGACAAAGGAGACCCAGAAGCATGATTCTCCTGGTTTGGGACAAAGATGGCAGACCCAATGAACATAATCTGAATTTAACGAACAGATCAAATAGGAACTGTACCCCCAACTTGTGTGAGGCAGACAACTCTTGCTTATGTCACTTGATAAAACAGCCTGCCTCCATCTTGGGCTTGAAAGCTATCTTATAGTAAAGTACAGGTTCATTTCTGCATCTGCATATGATTAAATCTCAGGTTTTTTTTTTAAGGATTTGGCTATGTTCCTCTTGTAACTTTAACTACAAATGATTCTGTATGCCTGTACAATCATATATTTGTTTCAAAAAGTTGTTATGATCACCTTGAAAAACTGTCTTTGTTTCAGAAGATTGTTATAACCAACTTGTTATGTTCTTCTGTAATCATGCCTGTTTGACTGGCAAATCTCTCACTTAGAAACCCCCTACTCCTGAACTATAAAAACCCTTATCTTGCCCATTTCAAATTCTGATCTCTTGATCCCTGCCTCCAGAGAGAGAGACAGCCCATGTACACAAATAAAAAAGGCTTGCTTTAATTAATTTGGCCATGATGATTTGGATTGGTGGTTTTTCTCCTCTCATGAGTGGGATTAAGACACTTTCCTGCTATTGTCTAGAGCTGTTGATATGATAGAGAAGAAGCCATTATCTTGCCTGTAAGCTATAAGTGTTTATAGTCCAGCCATTCTCAGAGTATTCATAGAATTTGTCATACTCAGAGACAAGCAAATAAAGGAGTCCCCTCATAACATCCAAGAGGCCCTGGCCTCTGATCAGCTACAAGGCTAGAAACAGCACCCCAAACTTCCATGATGGCCCATCTGCCCTGAGAATGGCCAATCTAAGAAGTGGGAGTGGAGGTAATGGGTCACCCTACCTCCTCAGCAGGGGAAGTGGCTTAAATGAAAATGATAGAGAAAAATAAGAATGCAACAATCAACCATGAACAGAACAGGCCCTGGACACAAACATCACTTGTTAGATGACAATAACACCTTTAAAAAATTCTTCTACAAATTCTAGCTTGTGTATGTACACTGTGCAACTGTGTGCAGAGGCCAGAGGCTGGCGTCAGGTGTCTTCCTCAATCACTCTTCACCCTATCTTTCTATTTTAATGTGGTATGTATATGCTTCCATGTTTCTAAGCATGTACATAGATGCAAGGCACACATATATGCATACATGTGGAGGTTCCAGTTTGCAAATATTGTTGAGAATTATCCTTCATTGCTCTTCTGCCTTATTCAGGCAAACCCAGGGCTCACTTACATGGCTAGTCTCTCTAACAAACTTACTTTGGAGATGCACTGTCTCTGTCTTCTACTCTGGAACTACTACAGAGTCCTCTCGGCATCTATATGTGTTCTGAGGATATTAATGTCCGTCCTCATGCTTGAGCAGCACACATGTTAACCACTGAGCCATGCCCCTAGTCCTTCCACCTGGTATTTTGAGACAAGTTTTTCAACTGAACCTGAAGCTTGACAATTTGGCTATAGTGCCTGATCAACAAGGACCAGGAATCTGCCTCCCAAGTACAGAGATTACAGGTGCATGCTATTGTACCTGGGTTTTTACATGGGTTTTAGAGGATCAAACCCAGGGCTTTATGTTTGCACAGAAAGCACTTCACTGACTGAGATATCTCTTGTGCCCCACAAATCCTAATTTTGAACATACATAGTCTCCATTAAGATAAACCCCCAAAATTTCAGAAGTTTAACATGACTGAAAAATGCTGTAAAGAAAAAAAAAGCCATTTGGGAGTTGTCATCTGCTCCTCCTTTGCCTACGTTGCAAACTGTGCAGAGGTGGAGAGGAAAGGAAGGAGCAAGAGTGTTCATCAGACTCACCAGAGAGGGAGGGCATGGCCAAAAGCAGGGACGTGGGTGAGCAGGGAGGAGTGGGTGAGGGCCCTGGCATTTACAGAGTGCAGAGGAGTTGAAAAAAGAGTTGGAACATTACCCATGAATTATGGCTTCTACCTTTTCAAAATTTTAGAAGTTTGAGTAAAACTGAAATACCGATTCATCCAGGAGTCATTCTAACACTGGACTGTGCCTGTGTGAGTCTATTAGTGTGGTGGTTTGAATGAGGATTTGAAGATTTGAATGCTTGGCCCTCAGTGAGTGGAGCTGCTTGGAGGTGTGGGATCATTGGAGGAGGTGTGTCATGGGGGTGGGGGAAGGAAACTGAGATTTCAAAAGCCCACACCTTTCCCAGTTAGTTCTCTCTATCTACCTCCTACTTATGGATCAGCTGTAAGCTCTTAGCCACTGTTCCAGCACCAGGGCTGTCTGCCTGCGACCATGACCCTTGCTATGATGGTCATGGACTCAACCTCTGAAACTGCAAGCCCCAATAAACTTTTTCTTCCATAAGTCACCTTCACCATGGTATCTCTTCACAGCAATTGAAAATTAAAGACATGGTGTGACATAAATGAGATAATAAGGCCTCCTATCTGTGAACAGGTTAAATTATAGAAAATGCGGTCAATTTGATTATTTCAAACCCTTTCTTTATGACCCAAGGCCAATGATGTGCCAAGTTCTTCATAATCTATGTCTTACAAAATAATATCTCCCATCTTTATTATCCATTTGCAATTAAGCACATTTATGCAAGGCCATTATTCAAAAATATAATTGAGGGCTTGAGAGGTGGCTCAGCTGTTAAAATCTAGGCTCACAACCAAAAAGAATATAATTGAGAATATAAAACTCTACTGTAAGGGATTCACTGCAAAAGATCTTTTAAAGGAACACAGTACAAAATACTGCAAATGTGCAAATGGACCAGATCTGCACATGTATATACATGCAGCATCTTCAAATGGCTACAGTTGATAAGCCATTTGATATGCACAATTGATAAACACATATAATCACCACTTTCAATATGTAAAACCAACCTTTTAGCCTATTGTCAGGGTACCGTATTAGCATTAGCTAGATTTCTCCTTGTGTGGCACCATATAAGGAGGAAAGAGTTGTTCAGTTTATGTAGGTTTTAGTCTATCATGACCCAATGTGTGCTAGAGCATTTGCACCTTGGTGGACAAGACACAGAGAAGAAAGAAGGGATGCTGGACCAGACATAAAGTCACAGCCCAACATTCATTTCCTCCAACCAGGCCATATCTCCCCAAATAGTGTTGCAAGCTTGGGGCCAAGTATAATATACAAGCCTGCTGGGTGTACCTCTCCTTCAAACCCTAACGCTACTCAGTGTAGCACAGAATCCACTGAAATGGTTCCATGGGGCACACATTTTCAAGCATGTCAAGTGGGAGTGTAAATAAACTTGTTCTCATGTGTTCCTTATTGTATCAGCAGCACTGGGGGAAAGATATAATTCATAAGGTAGATACTGGGAAAGACACTATCTATGCAAAAGAAATGAAAGTTTTATTTTATAGATATTTCAAAATGAATAGTGTTAGCATTCTGTCTAAACTCCACCCCACAGTTACCTGGCAACAGCCAGGTGTGCTCCTCCTCACAGTGACCTGGCAACAGTCAGGTAGGCCTGGCCCACTATAAAAGGGGCTGCTCCCCCCACCTTGCTCTCTTGCCTCTCTCTCTTGATCCCCCTCCCTCCCCATTCCCTTCCAACATCTCTCTTCATGGTCATGTCCTGCCTCTACTTCTCTACTCTCTCCCTCTCTCTGCCTCTACTACCCTCTTAAATCCCTCCCATGCCCTGACTAAACTCTATACTATACCATCGTGACTGGTTTCTTCAGGGGGAAATGCTTTGGCATGGGCCTGCTGAGACATCCCCTTCCTCTATACCTCACCACACCCCCATAGAACATATTCTTATACCTCTTTATCTTTTATAAATAGATCAAATAGTACATAGATAAGCTGTATGGAAAAATACAATATTTCAACCCAATAAAATTTTAATTAGGGGGGAACGGGTGAATTTAATTATAGTAGAACTCAGGCAACATGATAGGGAGAGGGGGTTGTTGGGATTAAAGGTTTAAATTGGGATAGAATTGGGAGAGGAAACAGTACAGGGTGAGTTAGCCAAAACTAAGAATACATAAAGCATCCTTGTAGAAATCCATCAATATCAGTTACTGGCTGCTCCACTGTGAATGAGTCACCTATATCAAACATGACAGCCCAAGGCTCAGGGAACATCATGAAAAGCCAGAGGAAACAGTATAAGAGACTGAAGGTGGGGAGCAGGGCCGTGAAAAGTGGATTCTGGACATGGAATGGCTGTTACACACAGCAAATCACAGCAGCTGTGGTTACCTATATGGTCAAGCCAGCCAAAATTCCAGCATGGGTGTGGGAGTGGCCCCAAGGCCCCAGGCTTTCAAGATAAGCTATCAGCAGTTAGGACACGGAGAGTTATTTTTCTTTGAGGGTGTAGTGGGTTGCCCACGCCCCCTGGCCCCACAATCAAGTGCATATAGACAGCACTATCTAGACAAAGGGAGGCTGTAAAGTTGGGAGGGATACTGAGTGGGGGAGTCGGAAGGAGGTAATGGGAGATGGGTGCAATCTGAATACATTGTAGGAATGGGTGAAAGCTTCAAAGAATAAGTAAAACCTTTTATTAAAATATTCCAGTATCTACTTGGATTGTCAGGAGTTGAACCAGGTGATCTGAGGACAGGGGAGGCTAGTACATTTCCACTCTGTGTCTTTTCATTTCTAGATGGCATCCATTATCTCTTGTTTTTCTACTGGGCTGGCATTTTAAAGAATGTGTAGACATGATTAGATGATTAGAGAGAGAGAACATTCATCTAAAGTGTACTATGTGATTAATTTTTTAGTATATTCAGAGCTGTGCAAACCATCAATTTTAAAGATTTTCAAAATCGTCTTTCTCCAAAACAAAAACAAGCAAAACAAAACAAACCCAAACAAAACAAAACAAAACAAAAAAACAAAGAGAACAAAATCCATTGGCAGTCATGCCTCTGATCTCCAAGTTCTCTTCCCAGAATCAAGCAGCTGTTTAGCTACTACATTCAGTCTCAGTAGAGATGCCCCCTTTGAGTATTCATAATAGAATAATATAAAATGTAGCTTTTGTCTTCAACTTTGTTCTTTTATATAGCATGTTTTCAAGACTTAATCATATCCTAAATATTCTATTCCTTTGGAACAAGGTCATATTTTATTTTATGGACATGCCATATTTCATCTATCCCCTTGTCAGCTAGTAGGCATTTGAGTTGTTTCTACCTTTGGATAAGAATAATGCGTTGGATATAATAATAATAATGCTTTATATATGAAGAGTGCTTTAATGAATGTTTGTGTATAAGATTTGGGGGAAAGGCTTGGGAGGCAGAGGCAGGCAGATTTCTGAGTTCGAGGCCAGCCTGGTCTACAGAGTGAGTTCCAGGACAGCCCGGGCTACACAGAGAAACCCCGTATCGAAAAACCATAAAAAAATAAATAAATAAAAGATTTGGGGGAAAGGACGTTAGTTGTGACTATCGAGTGACTTCGACCCAAGCTCAAGGCATAAGTTTTGATCCCCATAATGTAAAAAGACAGCTAAGGCTTGTAACTCATCATTTGGGGTTGGAGACAGAGACAAGCAGATACAAGACGATCCGGCCAATTGATGAGACCTGGGCTCAATGAGAGTCCCTGTCTCAAAAAATAAGTTGGAGAGAGATAAAGTAAAATACTTGATATCTATTTCTGGCCTCCACAGGCACATGCATGGGCATGCAGACAGACTAAAGATTTTGTGTTGAAAAGGGCGCATTTTAATTTCACATTATATATTTAGAAATGATTTACTGAATCATATGAAAACTATATATTGAACCTTTTCAGAAACTGCTAGTTTTCCAATGTGCTACCAAGTTTTCATTCCCAGTTACAATGTATGAGCATTCCAATTTACTTACATTCTTGCTATCATTGTCTACTTTATATAGCTCACTGGGTTGGATAAATGAATCATTATGGCTAACTTTGGTATTTAGTTGCAATTATCTAATGATTAATATTGTCTATATTTTTATGTGTTTTATTACTATAGCACCTATACACATTTCTTTCACAGAATGTCTATTCAAAATCATTGGCTATGTTTAAAAGAGGTATTTTATTACTAGGTGGTAGGAATTCTCTATATAACCTAAACAGATGGAGGACATTCATCAGCCATATTCTGTCTCTGTCTCTGTCTGCCTCTCTCGGCCTCTATGTGTATGTGTGTCCATCCCACAAGCTATATTATTTGTAATACTTTATTTCATTGAGTGAAAATAGGTGGGAACAGTGCCCACTAGGATACAAAACAACAAGAACTGATTACACCAAATCACTTTCCTACAACTTGTCACATCTAAGAAGGCTTAGCTTACTAAAGGTCAGAAAGATGTGTGGTTTTCTCTTAGGGCTTTCTTATTGTTCCACTTATTATATTGGTTTAAACTATTCATTTGGATCTATAATTCATACTGATTCAACCTTGTACATAAAGGAGGAAAGGCAACCATCCTTGTAAGATGGTATGTGGCTATCACTGCTATTAACAAACCTTCTTGCTTCGTCTCTCAGAAATCAGGCCACACCCGCTGAAGCTGACAGGTTCCTGCGGTGAAGGTTGGAACCCAGACCAGAGCTAGGGGTTAGCCCAGTTCCACCCCCTCAGAGCTACAGGATAAATCTGTGATCCTATTCTATACCTGGCTCCTTAGCAAACTGACAAGACTAAATTACATAATGGGCAACTTCCTGCCATCCCCTGCAAATCTGGAAAGGTTATCCCCTTTGGGTGGTTGGATTAGAAAATACATAGGGAGCGGCACTATTAGGAGCTGTGGCCTTGCTAGAGGAAGTGTATTACTCTGGAGGCAAGCCTTGAGATCTCATTTGCTCAAGCTGGGACTAGTAGGGCAGACTACTACCATTGATGCCACCATAATAAGATGTAGGACTGTCAGCTACTTCTCTAGCCCCATGTCTGCCTGCATGCTGCCTCTGTTTCCTGCCATGACGATAATGGACTAAACCTCATAAATGAGCCACAGTTAAATATTTTCCTTTATAGGGTTGCCAAGGTCATGGAGACTCTTCACAGCAATAAAACCCAAATTAAGACAGGGAAATTTTTCTCAAGGTTCTCTCTCCTTCCTCTTTGTCCTTCAGCCTCTCCTCATCCCCATCATGTCCGTAATGACCATTTCTCTGACTCTTCCACTGATAGTGATTTCTCCTAATGAAGATCCTGTCTATGTTTTTGAAGGTAAGCCATTCTCTCTCCTTTCAAGGCTGTCACACTGTGTTCGGGATATATTCATATGATTCTCATTCATCCTCTCTTTCCCTCTGCTTTCCTGCTTTAAGGCTTGATCATGCCCGCTCCACTATGGTCATAAAGCTTGATCTCTCCTAAGAAAACTCATTCTAAAGAGTAATTATGTTAGCTTCCTTCTCTGCAAACCTGCTCTTGCATATAATTTAAACTCCCCCCCACCCCCGAACTGTCTTGTCACCTCCAGGTAAACCAATAGACCATGAATGAGAACATTGCTTTCTGTAACATCAGAGTCTGTTGGTCTACGTTGACGCTTCACATGCCAGTCTCACAGGCTTGACCACTGCAGCTTTAATGCAGCAGGCTTTAAAATCAACAGTGAATGCTTCAGATTTATTTCCTGCCCCCACACTTCCCAGAGACTGTTTTCATCTTTGTTCACCTTTCTCTGTTCTTGAGATAGCAAGAGCTTATCGACCTGCCTTCGTGTTTGCAGATACACTTTTAATTTGAAACCCACTATTGTTGAGGCCCTTTAGTGAGATTTTCATTTTGGCCATTACACTTTGCAACTCCAAATATTACTTTATAAACATACATACACACATATATGTATGAGTGTAAATGTGTAAAAATTTGTTTCTATTGATAGTCCTATTTGCCTTTACAATACGTTCCATTATTATTGTTGTTGCTGTTGTGTTTTTTTCAAAACAGGGTTTCTCTGTGTAGCTCTGACTTGGTAATTCCTGTCCTGAAGCTTACTCTGTATACCAGGCTGGTCTTGAACTCAGAGATTTGCCTGCCTCTGCCTCGTGAATGCTGGATTAAAGGCATGTGCCACCACCACCACCGTTTTTCTTTTCAACACATGCTTTCTAGCTGGGCACAGTAATGTACTATAACTCCAAACATTTGGACCAAGGCAAGATCATTGTAACATTAAGGTCACCATGGTCTACATAATGAATTCCAGGCTGGTTAAATCTGCAAAGCAAACCTTACCTTGAAAAAAATTAGCATGGTTTCTTTCAACTCTTTGAACATATTTATGAACATATTATGAACATATTTGATCTTTGCTAAGTCTGACGTTTAGGTTTTCACAGACAGTAACTGTTACATAAAACATGTGCATCTAAAACATGTGCATGGGCCACACTTTCTTGGGTTTTTTTTTTTTTACTTTTTTATGGAAAATTAGACTCCTACTAATATACTTTAGTGATGCTACATAATGGTTCTTTCCAGCCCATCCCTGGGGTTGCTTATTGTTTCCTTGTTTATTCAGTGCCTTGGCTAGACTATCTCAGAAAAGTCTTTGTCCCAGTGGTAAGCTTTAAAGTGACCCTTCAGAGGACCTTCTCAGTCACACCAGTGCTGTATCTTCCACCACAGTGTTGGGGATGGAGAGAGACAGGGAGCAAGTCATACCCCAAGTTTCACACTCTCACTACCTGAGATTTGACATTCTTGACTAATTACTTTTTTTTTTTTTTTTTTTTTTTTTTGCTGTATGTCTTCTATGTCCTCTTCAGTCTCCGAAGTTTTCAAGTGGTTTTTTTCTCTTTTAAAATAATTTTTCCATTAATGATCATTCACCAGGGAATAGGTTGAAAGAATTTCTTTACAACCATTCCAGAATTGGACCTCTGGAATTTATATTTGGTGTTTTAGCATAGAAGAAGGCACAGTCCAAGCCAGTTGGCAGCCAGAGAAAAGAAATAACTTGAAAGCGAAAAGAACCCACTGGTCATGGTTACTTACCTCCAAGGGATTTTGTGGTCCAGCACACTCTGGAGTTCGACCACTTCTTGGCTGTACCAGCAAAGGCAAAACTGTGAGCAGTGACGTGTGACAGCTGAGTACCACTGTGACAAGCGACATCAGAGCCAGTTTGTTCTGACCACAGAGAGATTGCAAAAGCAGGTTGGGGTCATAACCAAAGACAAAAACGTAGACTCCAGAAGGAATGTACAACTATGTTCAGCAGGGCAGTGACCAGAGACAGGAAATAAAGGATGCCAGTGGGGTGTCATGGTGACCAGATAAGAAGTGGGCTCCAGAGAAAAGGCAAAAAGGAGGTGGGGTAGGGTCTCCCCAGGTTTACAAGTGGAGTAGTGTGTGAGTGGGGGGGGGTGGACTGGGAACGTCTTGGGCTGACATTTTGTGAAATATTCACCTGCCTACTCTAAGACTCTGTAAAGCAGTAGTATCAGATAGCCATATTCTATAATCCCCTATAAGAAGATGGGACGTAAAAAGCATGAAAAACAGTCAAACTTTAGTTAGTTGCTTTTTGTTGCGTGATATATATATATATATATATATATATATATATATATATATTCAGTTGCTTTATTTAATCTATCTATCTATCTATCTATCGATCTATCTATCTATCTATCATCTATCAGTTTGGTTCAGTTGCTTTTTGTTTGTTTGATTTATTTATTTATTTATTGGTTTCTCCAGACTCGGTTTCTCTGTGTAACCTTGGCTGTCCCAGAACTAGTTCTGTAGACTAGGCTAGCCTTGACTCAGAGATCTATTTGCCTCTGCCTTCTGGGTGCTTGGATTAAAGGCACCAGACTTTAATGCATCACCACAACTCAGCACTGCTCTAAATATGGAAGCTAATTCTGTAAAAGAAACCTAACAACCAAATACTAGTTTATGGTAATTATTTTAAAAAGTAGAAAAAAAATTAAGATATTGTTTAAACCTATTTGGGTATATTTAAATGTGGTTACGCGGATGAACGGTAGTATGTTACAGAT
This sequence comes from Mus minutoides, assembly GCA_902729485.2. Lineage (NCBI taxonomy): Eukaryota > Metazoa > Chordata > Mammalia > Rodentia > Muridae > Mus > Mus minutoides. The sequence continues at coordinate 2,426,005 of LR753320.1, read as the reverse complement.
GTCCAAGCACAGTACAATGGAGTTATTTTAAATGTAGGAACCACAGCAGAGGATCTGGAAAAACAAACAGCAAAACACTTGCCAGAGCATTTTACACTTGACAACCACACAGTATAAATTATTCCAGGCAATGTTCACCAAAAGTCTACGAAGAAAGTAGCATTTGTATATTCATTTTTTTCAAATAAAGAATCTGAGACAAGAAGTAAAATCATTTCTGGGAAGGGTCAACTTAAGACAGAAATCTAGATGAGCTTTTCTGAGTAAGGTAGTTTATGACAGTGTCCTTCTTCCTGATAAATGGAAAATGGCTAACAACTGGCATCACTAAACGGGGAGACAGTGAGTATTCCTTTAATAATCTGTTGCTTGCTTTTCTGTGGTTTTCCTTTTCCAAAATGACTGATTTTTGGTCTTTGTGGATGAGTGTTTGCCTGAATGCATGTATGTATGAATTATGTATGAATGTATCCGTATGTATGTATGTACATACATGTATACTGTACACATGTCTGGTATCTACAGAGACAAGAAGGTGTCAGATCCCCTGGAACTGGAACTACATGTGGTTGTGAGCCATCATGTGGGTGGAAGGAAAGTAGCCTCTGTCTTCTGCAAAAGCAGCAAGCACTCTCACGCACAGTCAGCTCTCCAGCCCCACTTCTCTGTTTTTCTGATTTTCTCAATGAGCACTTACTATGTATTAAATTCAATTTTATTTTTAAATAGCCTTAGAATAATCAGGCGCATTCCACATGGAAATACATATATTCAAATTTGTATCTCACTTGTAATTTTAAAATGGACATGGTGGCATATATCTATAAAAGCAGAATTTGGGGAGCTCAATCAGGAGGAATGGTGTGAGAGTGAGGTCAGCCCATGCTATACAGTGTGTCTCAGGCCAGTCTGAATCAAACAGTGAGAACCTACCTCAAAAAGAAAGAAGAAGGAAAAGGAACAGGAAGGGAGGAAAGGAGGAAAGAAAAAGGAAGACATAGCTTTATGTCTTTTAACATAAAATCTCAGTTTTTATGCAAACACAAATGTTTACAATGTAGGCTTGTCATTATTTGCTTGTTTGTGAAAAAACTGAACTACACACTTGATAGCAAAAGTATAGAAAATCAAATGATTCCTAAGTACCCTTTTAAAAAATGCAGGGTAAGAGAAAACATCCCAACCTAGAGAAAAGTTCAGTTCATTCCAGTAGGCATTTTCTGTAAGAGGATTGGAAGCACGCACTGGGAGAAAGTGCCAAAGGATACAATGTGTATGGAGGGGACCTGGCGCTTGGGTGCATGGTGCTTCTTGTCTTCTGCATATAACCTGCTGACTACAGCATGTTGAATCAGCATCCTGACTGAAAGTGGTAGGCAGCCATTAATTGAATTACTTGCTTTTTTCTTATCATGGAAAACTTCCTTTTAGTTGTGATCTTTGAAATCTGATCAATTTCCATTTTACTGAGATATAAATCATCCTAGGTGACTTTTCAGTTTTAGATAGAATCTTCCTGAGACGGATTTTTTTAAATTTGCCTTTCAAAAAAAGGGGGGGGGGTGGGATGAATTAACTGATCATACATGGGTGAATAAACAAATGAGCGCAGGGGCAGCAATGGCAGGTAATCTAGGAAATACAGAAGGAACAATGGGGAAGCTGGAAGTGCATGCAGGTGAAGTACACACTGCAGTGTTCTGTTTTCCCTTGTTACCAAGGAGATGGCATGGACTGTAGTAACCAGGCAACAGATGATGCTCTCACATTCCACCTTCCCTGCCCCATCTACAGGGACAGGACTTGCAATGGAAAGCATCAAGGAAGACTTAAGCTTATCTCTGAATGTTAAGGAACCCAAGAAAAAGAAGGAAAGGTTGACCTGCAGGAAGAGACTGGTGTGAGGGTACCAGTGCCTTCCAGTTATTTCTGCACATGGTGTATGTATATGCAGAAATAACTGAAAAATATCTTACACAGCATGACAACCTTCACATATAATTTTATAAGCGTTCAGATGATCACATTTAAACAGAGTAACTCATGAGAAAGGGTGTCTGGCACCTATAGTTGTCACAAGATACCATCTTACGCGCTCAAATTCTAAGATAAAAGCCACTTATACCAGCACATTAGAAAAGATGTAGTATAGCACAATGGGAACCCTAAAATTCCTTACATAAACTTGGGAGACTGTTTTATAGTTCCTTTAAAATTCAGTAGACTTCTATCTCATGACTCCATTCTTTCTTGAGCAGGGAGCAAGAGAAATAAAAAAACTACATCCATTACAAGACTTAACTAGGATATTTATAGGACCCTTATTCATAAGGGCCAATGACTGGAAAAATTGAAACATTTCACCAAGGCGGGTGAATAAACAAATTGTAGTCCAGTCTAACAATGAACTATTATACAACAATAAAAACAGATCAAATAGCCAATACACATATGTAAATCTAAAATATATACTGATGTGTAAGTCCACATCCTAGTTTCTATGGTGACAGACATCAGTATGCGGCTATGGTCAGAGAACACTGATGTGTTGGTGTATTCACATTAGGCCATATATTTACTAGCCATATTGCTAATTTCTGTTTCTCTGAAACTAACTTTGAACAACCTTAAGTAGGTACTCTTATTTGTAAATGTTGGATGCTAAGGTTTAAATAAGTCTTGGAGTCTCAAGGGTTAACAATGACAGGTTAGTGAAAAGGGACAACTGTAAAAGTGCTTTGGTGGCCTCACACTAGACCATCCCTGCTCCTGCCTGGGTAAAAATCTCTCTCACTGACAACCCTGGGAAGCTATTCCCATTTTTAAAACAAGAAAAACAGGAGAAATAAAAGGACTTCTGAGTAAGATAACAGATTAGAACTGTCTCTGTTTGACTTGGTAAAGAAAAAGCCAGAATAAGTAAAAAAACAAAAAACAAAACAAAACAAAAAAAAACGGTGTTCTAGAGAGAAAGAGAAGAGCAAATGAGGCACGGTGTGGGGAAAGAAGAACATTATGCATTACTGACAGGAGTATAAACTTTGCAGCCATTATGAAAACCACTGTAAAGGGTCCGAAAAAACCATACTATCCACCTATGCTGCTTCTGGACATATGTACTGGAAGGAATGAGTTAGCATAGCCCACAGAGACTATCACAGCCTTAACTACTGCCATGCTATTCACAATAGCCAGGAAATAGAACAGTCCTAGAGAACTTCCAATAGATAATTTTTTAAAATATGGAACATTTAAAAACAATGGAAATTAGCCAGGCGTGGTGGCGCACGCCTTTAATCCCAGCACTCGGGAGGCAGAGGCAGGCGGATTTCTGAGTTCGAGGCCAGCCTGGTCTACAAAGTGAGTTCCAGGACAGCCAGGGCTATAAAGAGAAACCCTGTCTTGAAAAACCAAAAAAAAAAAAAAAAAAAAAAAAAAAACAATGGAAATTATTCATCAATAAAGCAGAAATGAACTAGGTATGGTGGTGCATGCCTATAGTCCCAACAGAGGATCAGTAATTGATAATCATCCTTAACTATATAACAAGGTTGAGGCCAGCCTGAGCAATATGAGAACATGTCTCACCAAGAAAAATGAAGTCATTATACTTGCAAGAAAACTGATAGAACTGGAAATTATTTTGTTAACAAAATAAGACAGACTTAGATAAATATGGCATGTTTCTCTCATGTTCAGAATCCAGACTTAAATGTGTATACCTGTTGTGAGAGTAGAAAGAGGACCATGACAGGGGAAGAAGACATCTTAAGGGAGGTAGGAGGAAGAAAGAAAGGGCAGTGAAATATGACAGCAAGAGGGACAAAGGGAACAGAGGACAGTGGGTAAAGACATATTAGAACAAAATATATACATATATGTATATGTATATATTATATAATATTATATTAATTATATTATATTAAATATTCAACATTAACATAGAATATAATATATAATATTATATAGTATATATAACAATGGAATATATCAATGATATATTAATATGATATTATATAATTATATAACTATATAATTATATGAAACCCTTGCAGGTTAACTTTAAAATTAACTTTAAAAAGCCCCAGGGAAGAGCATACCAATTGTTTGTCCAATGCTAAAAAGTCTACCCTGAAAACATACATACAAACATACAAACTGAACAATTCATATTTAGGATTACATATTTTGTATACATATATGCTGCAATAACAATTAGTAAAAAAAAAAGGTCATGAATTTGAAGGAGTGTGAGAAGGGGTATATGGTAGGACTTGAAGAGAGCAAAGAGAAGGGAGAAATATTATAAGCTCAAAAATAAAAAATAAGCAAAACCATCAATCTAGACATAATTTCTCAAAACATATGCTAAGTGAAAGAAAACACAAAACTAACATTTATTTCCTATTCTGTATGTTCTAGAAGTCTTTTCATAAATATATAGATACATCTACATGTATTTATTTTAAATGAATGTGATATTTAAATGTAGGGTCTCAAGGCTAGGCAGATAGCTTGGTGGTGGCACACTTGTCTAGTATGTGATTGTATGAGGCCTTTGGGCATGTGCTTCCTTCTTCCGGGGATGATATTTCTGGGTCCTTTTCTGCTTGACGAACCTCTTTTCATCTTTCAAATCTCTGCTCAAGCATCAATCTAATGAAATTACTTTTAAAAGCCTTCTTTGACCCTGCAGCGTACCAGAAAAAAGTATTTTCTAGATTATGGCTAGAACTTGTACTTGATTCAATTTCAATAATTACAGAAAAGTAATTATTCTTTAACAGAATTTTCCTCTCAAATACATTAAGTTCCCTGAAAGTAGATCTTCTATCTTTGCCACTTTTATCCTTAACTGCTATCCTTAGTGCCAAGACTATAGATTATTGTCTATATACATTTCACAAAATGGAGAACTGGTAGCAGAATACTTAGACACTGAAATACATTATTGGGTGACAGACACCTCTGGTTACAACCTATACAGCTGCAATTGGGTGTATATTCTCAGGCATGCTCCACCTATTTGTGGGTGGCACCATTCCCTATGCACTGTACTAACTGCTGGGCTACCTCAGTGTTTGCATCTTCCTATGTGGATTTTTGCACTTGCTTCCCAAGAACTCACTTAACAGTCATTCCTTGGACCTTCTTGATAGTGAGGAAGTCATTCTGGATGCAGGGAAAGGTTTGGCAATTTGGTGATAAAATATGTAGGCTTTGAAATATACATATGTTTGTTTGGTGTGTGATGCTCAGAGTTACTTAGCCTTATGTGCATATAGGGAATATAGTACCTAGGTTCATCTTAAAAATCTTGGCACAAAATCAACTTTAAATGGTTCAAATGGGTTACTTACAGAGGTTTGAGTAAGAGTGTGGGGGGCGGGGGGGGGGTTGTGGGGGAGGTTAGTGGGGCACCCAGAAACTAACAGGACTAGGGAACTCTATGCCACCCCTCAGACAAAGGACAAAGGAAAGAGTGTTGCATGATTCCAGTGAGTCCTAGAATCCTAGAAGGGGATATAGCTAAGGCTGGGACTGCAGCTCCCAGTTGGAAGGGAAAGAGGAAGAAATATCCCCTCATCACCTCACTCTAACTAGATGCTAGTATTATCTATTGATTGAACCAAAAATGGCATTGGGACACAAGTGAGACCTGAAAGTGTACCCTGCAGAGTTGGCTCCCTGGAAAACAGACCAGGCAGATACAATGTGAGAGAGGGGGTTACGGGGCCACAGAATAGCAGGCTCCAGGTTTAAATAAAAACACATAATCAGCACTTCTCTCAGAGCCTGCCACATAGCAAGTGCTCAAGAAACAGCTGTCATTTCTGCTATGACAACTGCCAGGCCAAGGAAGGCACTTCCTAGTTCTGTCTGATGTCATCTGAGCACCCTCGATCAGCAGACGCCTAGACATGATGCAGACAGCATGGCCTGCGTTCTCTGGTCTGCTTAGTCTCACAGCTGTTTTTCTTCACATCACGGCCTTAATTATCCTGTCTCTGCTCTTCTCAAGCTAAATTAGGCCGTCTAACCTATTCCCATGTATGCTGGGAGAAAAATAATTTCTGAGCAAAGTTCTTTTGGGAAAACTGTCCATCTGGGCATCCACTCACTTTCCATATGGCCAGCTTCAGACACTGCTTTTTCCGTCTTAAACAGACCAAGGCAAAATGACCAGGCTAACAACTGTTTTAACTGCTGCTGCTGTAGCATAAAACAGAGAAGCCTCTTATGAGGGCTTAAAAATGTGTTTTAAAATCCTTTTTCTTGGGCCAAGCAGAGTGATATACACACCTTTAATCCTAGCACTCAGGAGGCAGAGGCAGTCTGATCTCTGTGAGTTCCAGGCCAGCTGGACCTACAAAGGAGTCCAGGCTAGCCAGGGCTCTGTTACAAAGAAACTGTCTCTAAAATCCAATCAACCAAATAAATAGAATAAATCCTTTTCTCCTCACTGTTGGGCATGCTGCTGCTGTCTTTCTTCTGCTTGGTAGTCATTGCTGCCTCAAATTCAAGGTATCAGAGGATCTGACGTGATTACAGCTGAGCTGATTACAGCAGCTAATCACTACTTCGACATTCTCTTCCTCTTCTCACTTTCTCTTTAGATCTCCTGTCATATTTCCTATTCTTCAGCACCCTTGCCACAAGGCTGGCCTCTCCAACACTGCCAGCAAATCAAACTGTTCTTGTTCTTCAGGAAGATAATTTGATTAATCACTGCAAACGAGTTAAAAATCTCTCCCTATTTGAGTCACTGGCATCTAGTTTGTTGAGTGCCTAGGGTTTGAGGTTTCTGAGGGCTGAATATATTCACTAACTTCCCAGCATGGTAGTGGATTAGATAACATTTGGTGGAATATAAGAACTACAGATAAAGTCAGTGACATGGGTAAGGCTTAGAAAAGAAGATCAAGCATTACCCTTTAAGTAGTAGTATGAACTTTAAGTGAACTAAATGAGAGCTAGGTGTCAGATGCTTCCAAAATGTAGTGGTAGTGGGGTTTTTTTTGGGGGGGTGCGGGGGTCCACCCTAACTCCTCTCAAAAGGTACATGGAGGGTACCTGTGGTCCAGGGCTGGGTGAAGACCCTGTGGTGATGCTCTACTAGAGAGTAGGTGTGTGAAAAGATGTTTTGGGCTCAACTGACTTGTTTATATAACTGAATCCTTTAGGTCTCTCCCCAGTTTAGGAAGCACTCTCCATAGGAATGGGAAAAGGGGTGGAGGCTACAAAATATTATTTTTTAATGTTTTTTCTTTTAGACAGTTTTTTGCAGTAAGCAAGTCTTTTAATTCACATTTTAGAAATCTTGGCTGTTAACTGCAAAATGAAATTGCTGTTACAATAATAAACTAATTCTCCTGCATCTGACTGCAGTGTCTTCTAGTGGAGGAAAGCAAAAAATATTCTTGATGTTCACATAGGCTTTTTGGTTGTACAATTTCTAATATAAAATAAAATGAACAAATTTTATTCAACATTATGCTGACTCAGAGAAGAAAGATAACCCATAGATGCTGCCAGGGAATAACTGGAAGTCTGTATGAACAAAGTTCAAAAATTATTACAACATGTTATGAACTTATATATTGGCTAAATAATTCCACATCAATCATGTGCTTATTAAAATGTGTGCACTGGATGATCATTAATGGCTAATATATAAGACATGAATAATACATAATAATGTATTACATAATAATACATAATACATGAACATGATTTCGGATGTATCTATCATTTTGAAGATTTGTAATGTGTTTAGAAAATGTTAGGTGTTGTTGAAATTTCACCCAAGGTAAGTTATATTAAGAACTGGACAAGTAGAACTTAGTGGGATTAAGTTTGGCTTTCAAAGTAAATTAATTCTGTACACCAAGGAAATGACCTTCATATTACAGTGAGTCAATTTCATTGTCATTGTCTTCAGTCACTTAGCTCTTCCAGGAAGTGGTTATGTCACATCAATTTAACAAGATTTAACTTGCAAATCTGAAAAAATTTCAGAGTATCAAATGTTACTTATGAGATCCTAAGTATTCAACTTACAAAATACAAATAAGATTTTTTTTCTATACTCAAGGACAAAGCCAACAATAAACCAAATTCAGAAATGTGTTTGCCTAGTAAACAGGGAATGTCCATTCAAGCAGTGTTAACTGTTTACTAAAACAGAACTGGGCTCGGTAGGACAGGCCTGTTAACTCTAGCTACTTGGAAGGCTAGGGTAGATTTGGAGGGTCAAGAGCTGCCTAAACAACTTAGGAAGACCCCATGTCAAAATCAATGTATATGCAAAAAAAAAAAAAAAAACCAACAAAAAACCCACTAATCAAAAAAAGCAAAAGGGGGGTTAGGGGTATGGCTCAGTGACAGAGCACCTGCCTAACATATCCAGTGGCTTACATTCAGTCCCCAGTACTGCAATAAATGCAGAAAATACCAAAGTTAGTCACCCAATACTTGCTGTGATAGTTAGCACTTCACTATTTTTCTTCCTTCGTTCCTAGCAACAATGATTGGTATAACTTTTCTTGTTTTCTTAGGATAGTCATTTAATGAGTTTATGAACATAAATTTATAAGTAGAGAGGTCTATAGCCAAAGACTCCAAACTTTTCACCATGAAAATTTTGCAGCTTCTATTTTTAGGGTTAAGGCACTAAAACAAGACTCCTCCCCATTAAGGTTATTACAGTCTATAAAACTCACCTGTATTTGCACTTGTAAAGCAAAGCTTCACCTTAACCAAATAGTATTCCTAAGAAACCATCCATCTAAAAACCAGCTTGAAAGGAGACTTGATGTGCACTAAAAATTTTTAACAGAGAATGGACAAAGTTCAAAATATTACTTCAACGATTATGTGGTCTATCCATACAATGGAATAGCTACTCATCAAATAAGGAACAGCCCATGAAAACATTCAACATAAAATAATCTTTTTAAAAAACCAACATAAAAGAGTATGTTCTAAAAAAAAAAGTAGCACTGCTCTGTTTATGTGTTAACTAATGGGTTAACTAGAATGGAACATGAAGTCACTTTCTGGTACACTGTGAAAGACATCCTTTCATGGATATTGACAGTCAGATTTCACATTATAGATGTTAAAGCCTTTTAATTTTATTGAATATAAATTATAACTTGACTTAAATAACTAAAATACTATTCATTTATTGGCTCCTAAAGTTAAACACAACCTCCCATAGAAGGCATACAGTGAATGCTACTATTTTTAAAAACCCACACAGGCATCTCAGAAAGCAGGTATAAAGCTTTAATTCACTGTGGGCATTTCTCTAACCATAGACAGCATTCAAACCAAGTCATACCACCATTCCTTTTTAACTAGCTCAGGACATATTACATGTAACATGAAGCACTGACTGAATATAAATACAGAAATTGAATACATGTAAGAAAGTTTAAATAAACAAGATTAAGAAAGACTAAATTTCATGAAAAAATTTACATAAGCCGACTTTACTTCTAAACATTATGTAACGAATATGACAAGTCACAATAAAATCACAACTGCTTTTAAATAACAGTACCTAAAACCTTTTGAATATCTAGTTATTTTGACTTTTTTCACATTGCATTTTCATTTCTATACATGTAGGCTGGCTTTCAGACTGTAGATAAAACTCCTTCGGTAATAAGGATTACTGTCTTTTCACAAGTATAGGAAGCAAAATATATATTCTCTGTATTACACTGCAATGAGACATTAGTCAGCACATAACACAGAACTCTCCTATGGTGGTATGTTTGGTATGGTGGTACGATTCCAAACAGTACTAAAAATGGGGTTTCCGTACTGTAGTGTCTCTGAAGGCATTTAGAAGTAAGTGGTATTTTAAAAGTTGACTTCAAAAAACAAAACCAAAAAGTATTTTAGAAAACAAATTCTATCCTGTTCTGAGCTGCAATCTTCCTGAGTCTACTTTCATTTGGACCTAATTTTGCAGCCAATACTTGTATATGTTGATTTAGGATTCACAATCCAGAGTCCTTGAACACACAGTTCAGATCCTACAGAATTCCAAAAGGAACCCTATATTGTCAACTAATTACACAACAGAAACTAATCATGTTTTATATAAAAATCTATGTGAATTTTAAGCAAAATCATAGCTTTTTCTTAGAATAACTGATGAAAATATATGCACAGCTATACACAGATCAGCATTAAATGTAGAAACAAAAGTATCATTTGATACATATCAAATAAATTCCTAAAAAGCCTACTTGAATATACTTATTTTCATTTACTTTAAGACAGTATTAGAAAGGACTGCATATAATTATGGACACAGCTGCAAATACTTGATGCTACTAAGTTTTCTGTATCAGGCATGCACAGGTTACGAGTTAAAGCTTCTCATGTATATATCTTAACATATATATTATAAGCTACAGTATGTTTAAAACATTTAATAGTATAGATCCAATTGTTTTAATTGGCCTAAGTGGGGACAAACAAAAAATTTCCTCAAACTGTCATAATACAATATTAAAATCTTACTACTCAAATTGATACTTAAACTTATTACATGTTGTTCTTTAAACTCCAAAATTCATAAAAATTCCTATCACAAATAAATAAGTATAATTTCTCAGCAGCAGTTTGCTTACTCACCACACACACAGGTTGCCAAGATTTTGGGGACTACAGAACAGTGACATGCTGATAACTATAGATGATAAGAATTAAACATAGCAGTCTCTTTTCATTCTGAGTATATCTTTATTTCAAACTAAATAGAGTTTTTCATGAATACAAACCAGAAAAACACATTTTCCCTTTATTTAACATTCACTAGGATAAATTAAACTTAAGAACCTTTATTGTCTTTTAGGTGTAGCAAAACAAAATATTACTGTTACACTGAGGAAATCATGGGTGAGGAAGGAAGAACAGTTTAGAATTTTTCCATTTAGGAAGCATATTTTATCACACAATCACAAAAACTTACAAATCCAGATTTCTTTGTTCATGGTCATTTATGGCTTAAAGTACTGGACCTGCACTTTAGGTTAAAATAAGTGTGATTACCTGAACTATTTATCTTTTTTAAAAAATGCAGTAAATAAATATTCTTGTGTACACTAGAAGCCTTATAATGTCAGAAGTCTGCAGATGGACATGGTAATGTTTTTTTTTTTTGCCTTTACTAATAACCCCAGGAAGATCCTTGTTTTTGACCTATTCAAGATCCTATCTGCCTATCTTCATACTCTTAAATTTGGTGAGTCACTGTTACAAGACACTTGGATAAGGAAACATGCTGCCTCAAGTGCAGGTACCATGAGGTCCAACAGGACAGAACAGACACTCATGAAGCTATCATCTGCTGCAGTCAATATGAATACTGGGCTAGCTAGAGTATCAAACATGAAGTGTTTAGAATGACCCACTAGAAAATTAACTGTATTAGTTTCTTTCAAATGTTGATCTGCCCTTTAAACTGAAGAACTGCCAGGTTAATTTTACTTACTGTTCCTGGTTTTGATAGGCCCCTACAACATGAGAATTGAACTGAACTACAATGATTGTAATGTCATCTCTATACATCCGAGCAAGCTCTTCAGGAAGACTAAGCATTTTAGAGAGTCGTTCATGATCAACAGCTCCAAATTCATTATTGCCTACAGCATGGCGAATGAGATGGGTTGCTGCATTCTGATCCTCAAACACTGATGACATCTTTGCTCTCCTTTCTGTTAAAAGGCCATGCATCTGTCCCAGAGTCACCTTGTACCCACCAACAGCTATTGGCTGTTGGTGATGCATACCAGTTAAGTATTCACCCACAATCCTAACCACATCCTGTCTATGCATAGTCTCCCACAACCCATCAGTTGCTAACACTAGGAATTTATCCTGTGGCCTTAATCGGTGATAAGTTACCTCTGGCTCAGCAGTAAGATAAGGAGGTGTATGATAGTTAGGAGGGATAAACTTGGTGTATTCATTGTCATTCAACTGGTCTGGGCCAGACTCTATCACTCTCTTTTGAAGGTCAATGCTCCACTTGAACTTTACATCTCCAAAAGCCCTAAAGGGCATCAGCAAGCCAAGCAGCCGGTCCTGCTTTACCACGCTCTTGGCCTCGTTTTTTGGGTGTTCCAGTTTCAGACGCTCTAGTTCTCTTTCATTCTGAGCATTGTGGTCGTTAGAGAGTGTGACTGCTGACCAAGAGCCATCTTCTTCTTGAACACCTAGCATGGCTCTACTATCACCAGTGTTAGCCACATGGAGGTCAACACCATCTACATGGGCCACACAAGCAGTAGCCCCAGAAAATGCTACCCGAAGCACCAAGTAATTTAGAAAAGAATTAGGATCACCGACTTGAGCCTCCAATGAAATGTCATTATCAAGTCTCTTGAAAGCATTAATTAAAGCCTCCTTAACATCAATATCAGCTGATTCTCCAGTATTGAGGTCTATGAGTTCTTGCCAGTAAGTCCTCAAGCTGTTGAAATACAATTTTGACGCTTCCTTACTGAAGTAATCATTGGGGTGCTTGTGCCATTGAAGGATAGGTAGCAGTGCCCGACCACTTTCCACTGCATTTTCAATCTCTAGCAAAGTCTCATGGGGCAACAAGGAAACAGCAATATAATAGAAGAGTCTCTCACTGACTGCCTGGGAACAAGCACAGCCTGCATGACCATCAAAAACCCCCAAGAGCATCCCTCTGGTCTGCAAGCAGGTCGCTGCACTTCTCCGGTCCTCTATGGGCGCATTCGCAGGCAGCTGATTGCTGTCAAATCCAAGTATGGAACTGACATTTTTGCCATCAAATTCTGGTACTTTGAAGCTGTATTCATTAGCTTTAAGGATGCTGTTGACTTGTGGAGGTGTGAGGTAAAATTTCTGCGGTGTAGAAGCATATCTCCTTCCTTGAGTATACTGCCACCAGTTCTCCCTTGGCCTACAAAAGGTAGCATATGCTGGATGGGGTGTGTATCTCAGACGATTCTGAGGAATGTACGGTGGTGAACAGCAGAGATGTTTGTGGTGGCAGTAACATGCTGTGCCATAGATTCTGCTCAGTTCACAGTTACGGACAAGAGGAAAAAACAGTTGAGTTGGTGCTGGCATGGCATCAGAGAACAGTGGCAGACTGGACGTTCTGACTGGGATTCCTAGAGAGCAAATTAAGACAGACACACACACAAAGTTATACTCTGCATTATCTGACAAGCTATACTTTATAGAAAACATTTTCTAAGGCAATTTACATAAAATCCCTATGCTAGGTTAATTTCTACAGGGTGTTTTATGGTAATTAAAATTTTCAACCATTCATGAAGTCAGGAATGAACTACAGTTAAATTTCTGTTTTCTCTTTCCTTTGTATTTCTATGTGCAGTACAAACTGTTCAGCATACACATCTATCTGGCTGGAGAACACAGATCAGGAAGTTATGTAATACTGTGCCGCAGCAGTCTACCTGCCCAATCACCATTCTCCCTCTCTATGCTTTTCGAAAGGGGCTGTAGATCTCCCATTTGCACAGTTACTTCTAGCATTTATGAAGATCTGTTCCTTGACCTGTGGTCAATTGTTGACATTTGATTATACATGGTATCACCAAAAGCACTGATATATCCTCAACAAAGCCATGTTTATATATTACTGGTAAATTATATAAATATACCACTGTATTAATACAAAGTTTATTTTAACTTCTATAGAACAGTTTCCATATAGTAAAATTGAAACAGAAGTTCCAGCATTTCTGAACCTCAGTGGATGTTCTTGTAAAGCTTCCTTCTCTATACTACTGTGCCAACTTAGCAAGTTAAAGAAGGATAGGTCTGCTCTTCGCCAAATGATCCTGGGAAAACATAATTCACCTCTCTGGGACATTCCCCACTAAACTTAAGTGAATACATGCAAGCAGATACTCTAAAGCCTCTTTAGAATTCATGCTTTTAATGTTTGAGATACTGAGGCTTTGAAATCAAATACAGGGTTTACTGATTCATTGCTGAATTTTGCTGCGCCATTTGTGATTTTAAAAAAAATCAAGCATTATTATAGCTATAAACCTGATTTTTGGAAACAAAGTGATTCCTGTTTCAGATGTTAACTAACCTGTTAGTATTTCCCATGCTTAGATGTCATAAAGTAAGCTACAGAAATATTATTTTATCTACTAGAGATCTCTATTCATTCCTTGGGAAATGTTTTCTCTTTTGGTTAAAAATAGGTATCTACTTGTTATAGGAGAACAACAAAGAACCATAAATTAAGTCTGAGGTCTAGATTATAACAAAATATAAGCATTATAAGTATCCTCAAAACAGTATTTTACAATAGGCATTTATCTAGAAAACTTAGGTGAACACCTATCTCTATGTCAAATAATATATAAAAGAAAAAAGAATCTTCAGTAACACATTTTCTCTGAATTCCTAAGATATTGTCTCATGCATTCATTTAAATCACAAGAAACAGACTTTAGAACTGTTTTAAATAAACAAAAAAAGGAAAATGAAACAAATCTTATCAACTATTCTTTTCAAAAGCAGAATCTACTAAGGAAAGAATTTTAAGTATCTCAGTGTTAGTTTATATTAAACAATTTTCATGTACTTTTTGGTAGGCAATTCAGGAAGTAAAAAGAAAACATGAGGGAAGAGAGAAAATCAAACACTGGAAATTCACAGATTTGTGTCTGCTTTTGTAGAGAGCACCAAGTATACAAGCTAGACAGAATGTCTTTTGTAAGTATAAAAGTATTAGACTACCCAAGAAGAGATTTGTTTCTAAAGACAAAAGTACAAAATAGCAAGGACTAGAAATTTTGGAATTAGAGTCTATAAATAAGGCTTCTGAAATGAAAAAAAAAAAATTCTAACAACAAAAAATTTACCAGGACTAACCTCCTAAATAACAAAAGTTCAAACTGAATACCTGAATGTCATCCAAAGGTTAAGGGTACATGTCTGAGCCAGGAGACGTGTACAAATATGCCAATCACGCTAGCTTGTGGGTATAAATCCATACCTTTTTCATGCATGTATGCACAAAAAGCTGTTTTTATGCTGCAAATGTTATCATTAGAAATTAAAATATAAGTGCAAACATCTGTAAGTTTGTATTACTTTAAAACTTAATGTGAGAGTGGGGGTGATGGCAAAGGCCCAACCATTTAAAAAAACATCTACTCAAACTCATGGCATAAGAAGCCTAAGACACCTTCCCTTTCCTTAAGTTCCCGTGTTTTGATAGGTTTTGGGCTTTTAAAGTCAATTAAAAATGAGTGAAATCTGGCGACAAAGAGCTTCATGCAGCAGGTGCTCTGAATATTTAAATTCAAACACTCTACATCTTTTTTCTTCACAGCAAAAGTATTTGAGATTAAAAGTCAAAATAGCAGAGTGCGCATGATTTTTTTCAATTATTTTCTTTTCAGTTATTCAGAGGAATTGCATTCAGCTCTTAACATGCTTTTAAAAGGCATATTCTTAGGGAAGCTGAGTTCATGGAAGCCTGCTCTATAACTAATAAGAATTCTACCAGGTCAGTACCAATTATATAGTATTTCCATCCAACCAGAGACAGCCACAGGTCACTACACTATTAAATGCTTTTGACATGATGTATAAGGAAGATGAAAATTCTTAATATCCTTCTAAACATCCTGTAATTCAACAAAAAAACCTCTGGGCTGATAAACTTGCTAAATTAATAAAATAGAAGCCTCCTGATTAGGCAATAAGAATTTCAAAGTAGCTGTTGGTTAACTTGAGCAATCTCACTTTCTTTTTATTTATTTTTTTAAAGTTCATACACCATCATGGCCCACACTTGGCAACACTGTATGATGAAGCACCTCAGCCTTGGGCAGATCTCAGATTTGGCTGATGTTGCCAATGACTAATAAAAAGATGCGCCGTAACCAGGAACAGAAAGAGCCCCATCCATTCTTTCTGATGTGCTGGGCAAAGCCTGTGTCAGGAGATTATTGCACTTCATCATTAAACCCATGGACCAAATCAATTAGAAAAATGCTACTGGTGCACCTACTCTGAGGCTTCTTGGTCTTGCAAAGATTCTAAGGCAAATGAAAATAAATACTACACTTTTCATTACATGTATCAGAACCTCCGTTTATGTAATCTGATTGCATTAAACGCCCTGCATAAAGATTTGTAATTTTTCAGCATTTTCTGGAAACGCCTAGCCATTTCACAGCTCGAGCTCAGTATCTACAAGAATGAAGAAACCATTATCCTTAAAACACAAAGAACCAGACCAGCACTTGTTTGATCAGTTTCGTGTATCCCAGAAAATCACACTTAAACTATCAAATAAAAAAAAAATCTGGTCCAGAGCTCCTTTCTCTCCTTTTTTTTATCTCACCTTTAATTCCATGAGGACCCCTAGAGCCATCCATTCATACACAAAATCAGTCACCATCCTTCCCTGGGTACCCAACACAGGTAGTTATGTGAATACCTACCAATTCGTCTGGGCCCGGGACACACACACATTCTCCTGTCATCACAACACGGAGCCGACAACATCCACAACCCGCGCGGACAGCAGCAGCGACAGCAGCAGCGGCCCATTGAAAGCAAAGCAAGAGATGCTCATTAGAGGAGGAGGAGGCGGCGAGGAGGCGGGAGCGGAGGAGGGGCGAGGTCTCGCAGCAGCCCAGTGAATGGGCTGGGAGGGGAAGAGAGAACGGAGGGGGGAGAAAGGGGAGGGGAGAAGAAGAAACCAAACAAACCCACCCGGCCGGCGAGGCGGCGTCACAGCCCCTGGCGGGGGACTCCAGGAGCCCGGACAGGCGCACCGCCGCCGCTCCATGCAGCCAGCGCACCGAGCCCACAAGCACTCAGCATCTTCAGGCCCGCCCGGCCCCACGCCGCGCCCGCTTCCGCAGAGCTCCAGGAACGGCCCGCCGCGGGCAGCCGGCTCAGCCACGCGGAGCCAACCGTGTCAGCGGGGAGCCGAGGCAGGCACGCCCGGGCCACAGCGGGCGCCCCGTGCGCTGACAGCCGGGTGCCGCCCGGGACCCGCGGCAGCTCGTCGCGACCGAAGCTCCGCGCGCACCCGGCCCTCCACCCGCGGCCGCTCCCCACGCGCGCCCTCCACTTCACCGCCCTGACGTCCCCTCGCGACTCGGCAGCGGTGGACGAGGATACGAACCAGGCACAGTCGGGCACCCGCTGCTGTCTGCCCCGGGTGGCGGCCGCACCCCTCCGTGCGCGTCCTTCCCTCAGCACCACGCAGCACCCTGGCGCGCAGCGGCTCGGCCCAGGCCAGCCCACTCCGCGCCCCTGCCTCGCCCGGCCTCCACCCTGCCCCGCCCCCTCACGGTCGCTCGGGAGCTCTTCGCCTTCCGATTGGCTGCTCAATAGCGGGTGGGCGGGACCCGGAGGGCCAGAGGGGCGGGGGGGGGGGCGGAAGAGGGCGCGCTCCCCGCCAGTTTTGTGACGTCACGGAGGTCAGACAATCCCTTCCATTTGGCGCGGCTAGCCTATTGGTTCCACGCGTGCGCGCGCTCCGTGACCACGCCCCGTTCCTGGCGAAGATGGGTTTGCGCGCGCCGCGAGGTGGACTGCTTTGGTTGGGTCGCATTTGGGCTCCCAGATGAGGAAGCCTGGGCGGGATCCAGCATCTCTGTGCGCGTGGCGCCTCAGGAGCCAGTTGCTTCCCGGCGGGCGGGCTTTCCTGAATGCCTGGCACATCTGCGGGGCCCCGCGTGCTGCGCTGGGCTGGCCTGAGGGCCAAGCCTCCTCTGCACCGGGCTGCCCCGGGTAGACCGCGGGAACTGCACAAGTGAGGCGTGGCGGAGCGTCTCGGCGGTGTCTCGCTTCATTCATTCAAGACCAAGTTGCTGATTTTATGGTTATTAAGTCGGATGGGTAGTCTTATTATTTTTATGTCCCTGGGCTAGGAAGCTGTTGTAAACAAAAGCAAAAGGAACTTTGATGAAGGAATTCTTATCTTTGTAGATAAGAATAACATGTGTGCTCATGTTCTTGGAAGGACTTTGAAATCAGCATTCCCTCCTTGGCTCCTGAGTCATTCAGGTTTATAAATTTTAAAATGCAGACAGTGAAAGTGGGAAGAGCACTGGACTTGAAGTCAGAAGAGCCTTTCAAGTTATTCCCAGTGACAAAAATCCATCTTCTTCCCATGAGACTCAGTTTGCCTATCTGTGGGGTGAGGTTAGGCTTAAGATGTGCTAAAGAGCACACTAAGGGTTCCTTCTGCCCCTTGATGCCATCCTCGATTGTCTCTTTATGGGATAATGCCTTCTTCATGGCATGAAACTTTCTTGGGAGAAGCTGTGCTTCTGCCCAGTGGTAATGAGTTTGCGTTGATTTATTCCGCACCTTATTAACTAATAAAGTTTACAAAGTAATGTGGACTAGATAGAGGGATTCCCAAGTTTACTGTGGAATTTTATTAATCCTGAAGTATTTAAAATTTTATGTAATAAAGGAAAAGCTTTATATAACCAAACCTGTAATTCATAATTCCCCAAACCTTTCAAGCTGCCTCTATTGCTAAACTGGAGAATTTGCTCATCCCCAGAAGAGGCTTATGGGCAGAGATGATGGGTGAGGGGGGAAATATAGGTACCACAAGTACGTTTCCCCAATCAAGAACAAGCTAAGATCCCCATCAATCCCCTGCCTTCCCCTGTTGGAAAAGGAGATACATTTATCCTCCCCTAACAACAACCAAATTTAGACATTTCTATCTAGATATATTCCCAATATATCCTGACCCAAGGGTTCAGTTTGGTGTGAACTTGTTTTGGTGTGTACACAGTAAGGCAAGACTGTATCCTCAAGTAACGTTTTAGGGAAAATGCCATATTCCCCAACTTTGCCTATGCATAGTTGACTGTGCATCTAATTAAAGTGAGGTGCATTACAGAAAGGAACCTGCACAGATGAAAACAATGAATGCAGGCCCTAATCTACCAGGCAAAATAAAAGGTCTCATATTCCAACTCTTATCAACCAAATTTTCTTGAGCTCTAGGAAAGGAAATCCCGAACAATAATTTGATCCCTTCAGTACTCTTCGTGTAGCCTACTGTCAACCTATATCTTTTTCTAGTTTGTTATTGCTTCATTTCAATAAAGTTATCGTGTGATTTTTGCAAATCTGTGTGAGGCCTTATTTTCAGTTCTCTGGATTAAGAGACTAAGAACCCAAAAGCGCCTGACTGCTGACTTATTACAATAAGCATTGCAAATAGTGAGATTCCAAAATTCATGCCTCAACAGCAGATGACCTTGAAAACTGTTAAAGTGGTCAAACTTGCTCATAACACAATGCTATCCGTGTCACATAAAGTTCTCTTTCAAACTGATTTTTGTATCTGCATGAGAATTTCCAACTTGTTTTACTATGTCCAACCTTTTAGTTTTCTACCTGGATAGTATTGATTTCCCCATCTTATTCTGGCTTCTGGATGACCTGGCTATATTTGAAAATAATGCTGATTCTCAGAAAGAAGAAGAAGAAAAAAAAAAGTAACTTGCCACGACTAAATATAGTCAAAAGAATTTGTCATCAAGATTGAATGCCAAGATATTTCTGGAATTGGGATAGAGCCTCCTCAGAGTGATGACTTTGAAATAGTCTCAGAGGTGTAAGTTCTATTCTCTAGTTACATGACTGAGTGACGTGCGTATTGTCACATGCCAGCCCACAGCGATTCCAACTCCTGTGTCCTGGATGAAGTTCACTGCCTTGATTCTCTTCTGGCTTGGCCTTCCTCTCTTTCTGGGTGGAATGCACCCAACTGGACTTACTTAAGTGGTGCTGTTGTTATGTGGCCAGGGTCAGTACAGATCTGGGGTTTCTGCTGTAACTTGACTGTTTGAGCCACCAGAATACCTGTTGGTGTTTCAACCTTGGAAGGTAATGAGAAGTAACATGAAAACAACCTAGGATTATCATAGAGACAGAACAGGCAGAGAGAAAGCAGGGTCTTTGAAAAATTAATTACATCTATCCTACACAAATGCCTTTGAGATACTAACACAGAGATAAGTGACCAGTAACATTTAAGTTGTTCTCTTGGCACACAGCAGATGATCCAGTAGCCTCAGAGGTCCCAGCCAAGAAGCTTAAAATAGACCTACGTAGGAGTGTAGCATGTCAGCCTGATGGTTATGGTTTGCCTTTTGTCAAAATCCGTTAGAAGGAAGAGAAGAGGCTGGTTCTCCATATTCCTACTGATTCTCTACAGGTCTTCTGGGAAATCAGCAAGTAATTAGTAACTCATCAATCACTGCTTGCTTTCTTGGTGTTGAGTCTTGAACTTAATGGTACTTGGAGTATATCTTAATCACTGTTCTATTGCTCTGAAGAGACACCATGACTAAAGCAGCTTACATAAAAGAAAGCATTCAATTGGGGGCTTGCTTACACTTTCAGAGGGTTAGTCCATTGCGTGGTGGCATACAGGCAGGCATCATGCTGGAGAAACTACATCCTGATCCCAGGCAGCCGGCACAGAGACTGGGTGGGCCTGGTTTATGTGTCTGTAACCTCAAAACCCACCCCCCAGGGTACACAGCTCCTTTAACAAGGTCAGCATACCTCCTATTCCTTCAAAGCAGCTCACTAACTGGAGACTAAGCATGTAAATACATGAGCCTTTGGGGGCCTTTCTCATTCAAAGTACCACATCCCACTTCCTGCACCCCATAGGCTTGTAGCCATATCATAATGCAAGATGCATTTAGTCCAACTTCAGAAGACCCCATAGTCTTTAAGTATCAACACTGTTTAAAAGTCCAAAATTTCTTCTGTAATTTAAGACAATCTCTTTAACTGTAACCCTGTATAAAATAAATAATTGAAAAGCAGATCACGTACTTCTAACATACAATGGCACAGAATATACATTACCATTCCAAAGTTAGGAAACAGTACATAGTCAGGAAATACTGGACCAAAGCAAGACCTAAAACCTAGCAGGGAAAACTCCAAATTCTGTGTCTCCATGTCAAAGTCTCTTCAGATCTACAACTCCCTTCAGCTTTGTTGACTGAAATACACTCTCTCTTTGGATTTGGTTCCACACCCTGTTAGCAGCTCTTCTCGACAGTTATCCTACAACACTGGCATTTCCAGCATCTTGGGGTCTTCACAATCGAGGCTACACCTTCACAGCTTCCCACAATGGCCCCTCTGTACCTTCATGCAGGGACTGCCTTGCCAGATGCCCATTTGGCTTTCCTTAACCTCAGATGAAGCTTCCACAACCCCTTTACTCCTATATCCTGCGCTCTTAACTGGCTGAAGTACCATGTTTTTCTGCTTGCTACTTGAAATGTGTCTTAGTCACTAGGGCTAGGGCTAGAACCAGTGCCCCTAATTTTATTACGTTTTCAGTTCTTGGTGATCTTTTATAACTAAGCTTTCCTTTAACGCCTTTCTGTAAGTTGGGAGCTTATCTGGGTAGAGTCTTGCCCTGAGCTCACTACTCTTTATTGCATTTAGTGTCAGGTTTTCCTTTAAACATTTTATCTCCATGAGCACAAGACTTGGCTTCAACAACACCTTTCCTACTGTTCTTTTCTTTTTCTACTTGGCCCACTTGCTCCTTTTTGTTGTAGATCTGCACAAGAGTGATTACTAATAACCATGTGACACAGTCAGTACTAGGCTACCATTCCAAATCTCCTCTGCCAATACTATTAATACAAAACTCTTCAATTTAACCTGTGACATAGATTTTTGGGTAAAGGCAGAAAGCAGCCATATTCTTTATGAAAATATCACAAGAATGGTCTCTAGGCCACTTAACTAATATTCTTCTCCTTTGAAAGCTCTTGAGCTGGGCCCATGTTGCTCTTAGTACTACTTCCAAGCTACTAATAGGATGGCCCAGTAAGCCCTGCTTAAAATATTCAGTGACTTTTCTCGTCTTATGTCCCAATGTTTTTCTGTTTCTTCAACAAATAGCATGATGAGCCCTGGCACAGCAATGCACCACTCCCTGGTACCAACTTCTTCCTTAGTCAAGAGCTTAACGTCCTGATCCAAGGGCAATAGATAGGCACAGAGAGATACTGGGATTGATGTGTTCTTTCCAAGCTGTTCACCAACTGGATTCTAAGAGTGCAAATAGATGACCCTCTGAGAACCATATCTATTCAAATCACCAGAAAGTGATACAGTGAGATTAACAAATCTTGTTCTGGACAGAAAGAAGAACAGAGACTGCGGCTTATCTCATCCAGGCTATTCTTGGTGCTTTTGTGTTTTCTCATTTCATGTTTGAAAACAGAATCTGTTCTCATCGGATTTCAAAAGGCAATGCAGAGATGGAGAAAGATAAAGTGGGGGCAGAGGTCTCCTGGCTCATAGGAAGGCAGTTTCTTGGCACTCATTGGATTTGCTGGGCTGTAATCGAATAGTAAGTCAAGAAACATCTCTATGAGGTAGCCTGAGGCCTGCAGATAAGCAGTCATGTTTCCAGGAGTACCTGACCAATCACCAGCTTTTCCTTATTGTTGTGTTCAGTGAATGTAACTGGGCAGGAGACCTTTGTCCTGACTTTTAAGAGAAGCTTTTCTTTTCAAACATCAAAAGACAAAAATGTAAGAAATCTCCACTGGGGCTGGAGAATATCCATCGAGCTTGCTTACGTGGGTCTGGGCAGAACGTTTCTGTTCCTTACATATCGGCTTCTGTTGAGCTGTGTACAGTATGGCAGCTGGCTTCCCCCAGAGAGAGTGATCTAAGAAAAAGAAACAAACAGAAGACTCAGCGTGGACTTGCAATCTTAGACGTGACATACAACCATCAGGGTGATAGTCTGCTCATTACCAAACCAACCTTGGTCAAACTTTGGGAGGAATTCCATAAAGATGTGAATTCTAGCCCCAAAGACCAATTGGGCCTTCTTGGGGGCTACTAGCAGCCATGCAGGAGTACTGAGGTGCATCTTGTGCCATGTTGCCTTCATAAGCGTACTGGATTTAAACATGCTTGAGTTTGGCCCCTACTGCTGCTTCCAGTTCCTCTATCTTACAGACTAGGAGAATAAACATCAGCAAATGTGATGACCTGTTTTCAGTCTTCTTCCAATACCCCTTCCAATTGCCAGGGATGCCATGATTTCACCCATAAAATAGTGTACCTCACAACTTTAATCTCGAAGTGAATGCAAATCTTACCTCTAAGCCAGAACTAAACCTTTCAACATGCCACTAAGGAGTTAAAGTAACAAACAGAACACAATGTTACCTTCTCTTTGTTAGAAACAATTGATTATAATTTTAGTTCTTTACACTTTTAATGTGATAGATAATGTGCAAGGAATTAAAAGATTTTAATGGCTCTACTCCTCATAAGAGGAAATTGTTGGTGTATTGAGAATCCCATAAGTACATTTTTGTGGAATGTATTTCTTCTGCATTGCTGAATGGCAGCCAGAATTTTGTCAGAAAAATAAATTAGAAAATGTTGTTTTCCTGGTTTCAGGGACCTTCTGGGCTCAGTGTTCAGGTTTCAGACCACAAATCCATGATTCATCAGAAAGTGACCAGGATTAATGAGCACAGAATGTTTCATTTGCTGCTGGCTGTCACCCTACCTTTTGATGGTTCCGACTCTATATTGTGTCTGCAAATTCCATTCTCACTGGAACACGTATAAACCAGAATCATTAACAATGTTGAAACACAGCTCCAAGCCAGTCTCTTAGCTAAGGTTGTTTTTCAGGACAAGGTGTTTTCTACTTACTTCGACTTCAGTTGAAAGCCACAAAGCCATGGCTGTGTGCTTGTGGGTCACGGATGTATTTGTAGCTTACTCTTCATCTCTAGGACTTCTGTGGTCTGCTGTGGCATGCCAGGGGGCAAACGGTGATCGGTTTGGTATAGGGAAAGAATCTTTTCTTTACATCTGACTATGCAAGTATATTTGATAAATAATTTTAGAGTGCCTTATGTATTCTGGGCCTCACGTTCTGAAAAGGGAGAAAGAGTCACACAATTGGTGTCATCTGGGTGGCTGTGGAGATGGCTCCGCAGGTAAAATCACTTGCCACCAAGCCTAAGGATGTGAACTTGATCCTTGGGACCCACAGGATGGAATGTGAAAAAGACTCCTACAGTTTGTTCTCGGATTACCGCCACGGTGCACGCGTGCATGCAGGCACTCACCCTAAATAAATTCAGAAATAAATAAATAAATAAATAAATAAATAAATAAATAAGAAGCTTGTGTAGCTGTTGGATAAGCTTGACGGGAATACTTATGTAACAATGTGCCATAACAAAAGTTATTCACAAAATGCTCAAGAAAGAAGAAAGATTGTTTCTCCATGACAGGGGAAGGAGAGAAATCAGCAAGACCGTTCCCTGCATCCATCCCTCCATCGAGTTTCAGGATAACAAGAGAATTGCCACAAACTTGTGGCAGAATGCTTTTTTAAACTGGTGAACAATGATTCTAAAACCCCAAAGTTCCATAAGGTCATAAGGTAACTGATTTTAAAACTTATTCAGCTAAAGTTATGTTCATTCTATAAGTTTTCTATTGTGTTTTTTTTTTTTTTCCCTTCTTCTGAAGTCATGATAATAACATCTGTGACCGGCTTCTAATTACAAAATGAAACTTGACAAACTCATTCCAATGCACTTTTAGGGGGTATTTGTTTGTTTGTTTTGTTTTGTTTTTTCAAGACAGGGTTTCTCTTCCAGGATAGGGAGTATTTTTATTATTATTATTATTATTATTATTATTATTATTATTATTATTGATCGGTCCTTCAAATCCAAAAGATTAGAGCCTTGTTAATGGTGGTTACACCTGAGCTGGAGTCAGAAGAGAGATGCACTTGTTTAGAAAGGAACACCTGCTTATTGGCCTAATCACATCTGCATTAAGGGAAAATTAATTTGCAAGAAAGGAAAAGAGATATATACTTGCTTACAGCTAGTTTAAAAAATTTTTTTTTAATTTGTCTGGTGAGTATTGGTGGAGAAGAAAAGTCCTGCAGAAGTAGAGAATGGGAATTGCAGAAAGCAGTTGCCAGCATAGAAACAAGTATGGAAAGTCTTCCCATTCCAACCTTTCACCATTAAATAAAATCCGAGGAATATATGCCTTCCACTTACTTCTGTATTTTATACTTAAACAGAACCTTTGTATATAGTATCTGCCCCTGCTCCCAGTTTTTTTGCAAGGGGAAGGGAGAAAGAATGAGCCATTGGATATGTATGTCTAAGCAAGTCATCAGTAACAGAATCCTTGGCTGGGCCATGCTGAAGGCTGTCTGTGCCCAGTGTCCCTTATTCAACTCTTTTGCTGCAGCAAAGCCTTCCATACTGTCAAGCATGGACTGCTCTAGAACTGAACTGCATCCATGATTTCAGTGAATGTGTCATCTTTGATGAGGGATTGAAGGGGAAACACAAAGACTATTGAAAGACTCAGTACTATCAAAAGATGTTTAGAACAGTGCGGCATTCCTGTGCCTGAACTCTGAGGGCAGTGACCTAACAGGAACTTATCTGTCCTGAGTGCCTCCAAACACAAGCGCTTTCAGACACCATCAAAGATTTCCTTGAAGACCTGCCAGACAACAATTGTAAATAACAGGTTTCATTTCTACCCTGCACTTGGATTCAGTCCCTGTGGAGACTCGAGCAAGAGGGCTCTGAGGTCAGACATGCTTCATTCAAGTCTTTGTCCCACCTCATTATACTGTGAAGGCACAGCTACTGTGAAGCCTGCTTCCTACACTCCACAACAAAGCTCAATAGCCCTTCATGGGCCTTTGTAGACCCATATGGAATATGCACTGCTACTCTTAAGTTTTAATTTCTAATATTGCTGTTTTCTGGAAAGAATGCCATTTTCTGTTCTTTGTTGGCCCCCATACATGAATCTGGAGGGTCTGATTGAAGGCTAATTGGTTTTTCCGGAGCCCCTTGGCACTAAAATGTTTATACACGAACAAAAAGTATACTAAAATTTCTAGGGCATATCATTTATTTTGATTTAACTATTATTTATTTAATAAAATGAATCAAAATTTCTAGCAATAGATCTAGACAAAGAAGAGAGAAATACTAAGTAGTTATGCAAACATAGTCTATTCACTGTGCTCAGACCTCTCTCTCCCCATGACCTTTAGCAATGAAACTTTCAGAAGGAGGTTACTCAGCAGTGAGGATGAGCAAGTTTTTCCTGATTCCTGTTGTGTTAAAGTAAAGAGAGAACGCCAGTAGAAAGATCTGTGGCCTCAGGAGGGCCAGTTATAACCTGACTCTCCATACTCGTTTGCCCTGAAGTGACCAGCTGGGCTGTTGGAGGGGACAGGAACTAAGAGGCCCTCTTTACTCCCTTTCCTACACTCTAAAGAAACATATTTTATAATTAAAAGGAGGCAGAGGAGTCAAAAATGTCACAGCTCTTCTTTGGGAAGCCCGTGTAAAGTTGAGTTGAACTAACCTGAAAGAACATGACTTTTTGTCATTAATTCATCCAACCTATAATTATTGGGCACCTGCTGTGTGCTTGACATTATTCTGGACACTAAAGATAAAACAGGACAATGACCCTGTTCCTGTGGGACCTGCTGCCTGGTGGGGAAGAGCCGTACAGAATGAGCTTCACAGGAATCCTCCAGTGATCTTATCCTCTTATGGCACTGGGATGCCATGAGGCTTGGTCTGGTGCCTTATGCACTCTGAGACCCAGGTTTAATATTCTCCCAGAGACTTTCAGGATGTGTTTGTGGTCCACTGAGTACCAAAGCAATAACTTCCAGCTAAAGCAGAGAGTATTTTGACCTCTCAGAAATTATTGTCATGGCTGTGAGGATTTATTTTTGTCCTGCTTTCTCAAGTTCATGTTCTCTGTGGTGGCCAGCAATGAAAGCACCCTCCCCAGCCCCCCCCCCCCCCCCCCCCCCCCCCCCCCGCTGAAGTGTAATAGAATAAGCTCTGTGGCACTGCAGCCTTGGCACGCTGAGAAGCAGGCTTTGATTTGCCTAAAGTCATTTTGTGCTTTAAGCCTTGGGGCCGCCTCCCTTTGCTATGGCTCTTTAATACGTTTAACTTTTAATATGCCTTCTTATGTTTCAGTGTAGTTTGGGGGTTCAGGGGGACAGGGGATGGAAACTAGGTCAGTGCATCAATGCAAATTTTAATAAAGGTTAGAAGGCTTAGATGAGCCCCAAACCTGGGTGATGTTATTGGGTTGGTAAAGCTGTGAGCATGCCTTTAGATTGCTGTAGGCTGGCTAGTGGTTTGTAAAGGAGGAAGGCTAGTTTTATCCTTGACATCACCTTCACCCTTGTAAACACATGAGACTCAAGCTGAGCATGTCAGGTATTGCATTTCAGCTGTGGAATGGTGTGTCGTGTGAATATTTGCTTTTATATCTGGATCATGTTGAGGTGTTGGGAAGAGGAGCTCCCTCCAGTATGCAGATGACTCAGTATCCTGAGAAGGCACCTTTATTTACATGGAAAGATCCTGCTGATGATATCTGCCTAACAAAATCTGCTATCCTTAGTGCTGTGGACTGAAAGGTACTTGATGCTGAGATGCAGTGGGAATGCCCAGCAAAGAAGGAGTCCCTTTCCAACCAAAGAATGTCTTTAGATCTAACCTGAATCACAAAACAAGTAGACAAAGTCACCTTTCGGGACACCTCCTAGAGCAGGTTGCTCAGACCCCTTCAATCTGTATGTTGTGAAAGTCAAAGGAGTAAAAAGACAAAAGTGAGATGTTGGGACGCTCCAAATTAAAAGATATCAAAGAGACATGATAGGGCGATGACTGGGGCCTGCATCCAATCATAAAGGAAGGGAGAAAAGAGGGTAAGAGGAGGAAGGAAGGAAGAAATTGTCTACTGAGGACAATTAGGGGTCAACGGGAAATTGGAGCATAGTCATTTTTGTTAGGAGCCGTGGGCTCCCTCCCCAAGCCAAGCCGCTGCGCATCCCGAGCGGGAGCGGCTGCCTAGTGACGGTTGTAAACAAACTCAGTGCGCAGGCGTGACGCAATCACGTAAGTTACCGCCCACCGCGGGAGTCCGCGCCCGAGCCGGTTAGTACGCCGTACGTCTGTCACCGCCCAATCCCGGGGCAAGAGCCGCCAACCAATCCAAGCGACATACGTCACACTGATGTATGTGTGAACATAGGTATTTCTAGGAACGCTCTACCTTTCGCCTCTCTCTTTCTCCACATGGATTTAATAAAGTGATACTCGCAGAAGAACTCTGGAGACCCACTTATTCCTCTCCTGCGGGCAGGCGGGGGAAGTGGGGGATATGTTTTTTATATATTTTTTTACACATTTTATTACACAGTAGTTTTGTATTGACTTGAATTCCTTGACCATTCATTATGAAGTAGAATGAACTTTGGAGACACCCAATTGAAATATTTTGGATGGGAAATGCCATGAAGTCAGAAACTTTCAATTGAAAGGAAAAGGTAAGGAAATATGGAGAGAAAAACAAAAGAAGCAAGCATGAGATGTTGGAGAACTTCATATGGCAACCATATGGCTCAATTTTTTAAATTTAATTTAATTTTTTGCTTATTCACTTTATGTCCTACTCACTGCCTTCCTCCCAGTCACCCCATCACACAATCCTTCCCTCCTCCCATCTCCTCTTCCCCTTTTCCTCTGAGCCAGTAGGGAACCCCCTGGATAGCCCCCACCCCACCCCCAACACTTCAAGTTTCTTTGAGGCTAGGTGCAAACTCTCCCACTGAGGCCAGAAAAAGCAGCCTAGTTAGTAGAACATATCTCATGTATAGGCAACAGCTTTGGGATAACCCCATTCCAGTTGTGTAGGACCCACATGAAGCTGCACTTTGGCTACATATATGTATGGAGAGGCCTAAGTCCAGCCCCTGTGTGCTCTTTGGTTGGTGGTTCAGTCTCAGAGCCCCCAAGGGTCCAGGTTAGTTGACTCTTGGTCTTCCTGTGGAGTTCCTCTCCCCTTCCGGGCCTGCAATCCTTCCTCCTATTCTTTCCCAAGCTCCATCCACTGTTTGGCTGTGTCTTCATCTGTCTGAGTCAGCTGATTGGTGGAGCCTCTCAAAGAACACCATGCTCCTGCCTGGCCTTTTCCCTTGCAACTTTTAATATTTTCCTTGTTCTGTAGATTTTGTGTTTTGATTATCATGTGCCAGGAGGGTTTCTTTTCTGGTTCAGTCTAGTTACTGTTCTATAAGTTTCTGGTATACTTATAGGCATCTCTTTCTTTAGGTTAGGAAAGTTTTCTTCTATGATTTTGTTGAGAATGTTTTATGGGCCTTGGAGCTGGGACTCTTCACCTTCTTCTATTCCTATTATTCCTAGGTTAGGTCTTTTCATGGTATTTTAGATTGCCTGGATGTTTTGTGTCAGAAATTTTTTAGCTTTCACATTTTCTTTGCTTGCTGTAGTGGGGTAGCTGTGCTTTGGAGGTATCATATTGTCCTGGGTCGTGTTGATTGTATTCTTTTGAGGGCCTTTAGCCATCTGGATGGTTTTGGTTCTTGTTGTACTCCATTGGGGTGGGGGGGCGTGTATTGAACCTTGATGGTCCCAGTGTGGCAGGTCTCTGATGGATATCCTTGGGCTGTATGGTTCTGGACCTGCAATTCTGTGTGGTTCATGAGGTTCAGGTAGATGAAGGTGGGCAGAGAGGTTGCAGGAGAATGGAGGTCCTCCTGGGATGATAGGCTGCTCAGGGCAGCTTGGCTTGGCCCAGAGGGCTCAGAGAGCAGGGAAGATGGATGGCAGGAGGAAAGCTTATCTGGATGGTTCAAGAGTCTGAAGAAGGTGGAAGAGAGACATCAGGAGAGTGGAGGTCCTCCCAGAATGGCAGGCTGCTCAGGGTAGTTTAGCTTGGCCCAGAGAGCTCACTCAATTTCTTTTAAATGATGGAAAGAGATTAGAAAAATCCACTTGAAGACTCCAGAATAGTAACCAAAAAGCTGTGAGAAACCCAGATAGCTTATGGGTAAGCCTCAGAAGAGTGACGCTCAGGAGGGCAGACAGGACTCTGGAAAGGGAATCCTTGGGGCACATTATCCTTCTTCTTAGGCCATCACCAGCTGTGGGAAAGTGGGCTGTTGGCCTCAAACCCCTTGATTCATCCCTTTGGGCTGCCTAACAATGTAGCATAAATAGTGTGGCTTAAAACAACTGGAATGTATTGTCTCACAGCTCTGGAAGCCAGATATTAAAATGGAAGTGCCATGTGGTCCCTCTAAAGCCTGGGTAAGAGGCAGGGGATTCTTTGCTTCCTCCTAGCTTCTGCCAGGGTCAGCCACTGTCTTAGTCAGGGTTTCTATTCCTGCACAAACATCATGACCAAGAAGCACTTGGGGAGGAAAGGATTTATTCCGCTTACACTTCCATACTGCTGTTCATCACCAAGGAAGTCAGGACTGGAACTCAAGCAGGTCAGGAAGCAGGAGCTGATGCAGAAGCCATGGAGGGATGTTCCTTATTGGCTTGCTTCCCCAGGCTTGCTCAGCTTGCTGTCTTATAGAACCCAAGACTACCAGCCCAGGGATGGTCCCACCCACAAGGGGCCCATCCCCACTTGATCACTAATTGAGAAAATGCCTTACAGTTGGATTTCATGGAGGCATTTCCCCAACTGAAGCTCCTTTCTCTGTGATAACTCCAGCTGTGTCAAGTTGACACAAAACCAACCAGCACAGCCACTGTGGAGCATCTGGTTCAAAGCTCCGGTGCCTCCATCTCTGCCTGTCTTGCATGATGTTCTCCCTCATGCAGCTGTAGGACAGTCTCTTCTGTGATAAGCACATCAGGTAGACTGACTTGGGGCCTCACCTGACTACCTCATCTTAAGCTCAATACGTGCAAGACCCCGCTTCCAAGGGAGGTCACATTCATGAGCTTGGGTATCAGGATTTAAACATATCTTTTTGATGACATAAGTCAGCCCATTAAAAAAAAAAAAAACCTCCCTGGTTGTTTTCCCTGCTCTCAGATAGGCATGGGAGAGGGAAGGGGAAGCTGTTGAATCCCTCAACACTGAGTTCCCTCAGCTCTGAGTCTCAGGCCCTCGGCCTCCTCCCAGGTCAAGCATGGCTCAACTTTGAGCAGTGAAGCCATCCAAGAGGCTGAAGGAGGAGCAGGTCCCAGGACTCCATGAATTGCACACTGTTTGATCTTTTGCAGATGTCAACACAAGTAAGCAGTCACATATTGTTCACAATCACCTGTAGCACAAGTAAGCACGCACATATTGTTCACAATTGTCTGCTTTGTGTTCATTTTTATTTGTTTGGATGATTGTTGATGAGACATTTTTGATTTTTTTTTTTCCTTTTTGGCTTGATAGCTTGTATATTGCAGACAGCACCTCAGCTATCCCAGGCTGGCCTCAAACTTGCTGTATAGTGGAAAGTAACATTGAGCTTACAATGCTCCTGGCTTCACCTCCCTAAGTGCTAGGATTACAGACATGTGCACCATACCTTGTTTAATGTCGTGAGGACTGAACCTAAGGCTTCACACATGCAAGGCTAGCACTCAACCAACGAAACTACGTCCCAAACCTCAAGGCGTCTCTGTGCTGTGTTCTCATCCTACTGCCCCATTAAACTATAAAGATGGGCTTTTAACATTTGAAAAAAAAAAAAAAAAAAAGGTTTTAAACACTGGAAGCCGGGGATTGTGTCTGTGAGCCCACCACCTCAGAAGCCAAGGCAAGTTCAAGGCCAGGCTGAGTTACATAGTGAGGCCTTCTTTCAAATTTTTTAAAAAAAATCATAAGTGATTTTTAAAATATTGTGTAGGCCATCAGCTAGAACAAAACTCCCCTCCCTATCTCTGTCCTTCAAGCAAAAAAAAAAAAAGCAAGATAAGAGAGGACGTTCTGTACCGCATAGTGTACTTTCCAACAGTCCTGCATCCTTCCTCCAGGCCCCGCTCCAGGCATCCAGGGGAGGAACGACTTTGAAGTTCTCAGGGGACTTTCAAGCAGAAGTGGGGGAGAAGGTACCACAAATGGAAATGAATATCTGTCTTCACTTTCCTGATGTCCCGGTGTTTCAAAGCCAGAGCCGTAAGCCATGGAAAGGCAGAGTTGGAAAAGACACCATCTCTGATGTGACATTCTGTGCTTAAAAATGCCTTTGCCTGGCCTGTATTTCTCCTTGTGTGACTTCAGTTGGATACCGGGTTTGTAACCAAAGCCAGGGGTTGTGTGTGTTCCATGTGAGGCATGTGACTTGGGAACTGTAAGCAGAAGTCGCACCAAGGTAGAGTCATCTCCAAAATTCATAAGTGCTGTTTCCCCAATGTTCAGGAAGGATTTAGATAAACTGTGATTTTTCTTATAACATCCTTGGAGCTGGAAAGATAGCTCTGTGGTTAAGAGTACCTGCTATGCAAACATGAAGGCTGGAGCTTGGATATCAGCTCCCCATGTAACTGGCTGGGTGCTGTACACATACCTGCAAATCTGCCTGTCAGCAGGGCCGAGGGAGAATTGCTAGGGACTTCTAGTTCAATGAGAAACTGTGACCTCCAGGTTTAGAGAGAAACCCTAACTCAAAAGGAATAGGTAGATTATAAAAGAGAACAGCTGATGTCCCCTTAAGGTTTCTGTGCACCTATCTATGTGTACTACACACACACACACACACACACACACACACACACACACACACACACACACATACACACACATCTTTTCTAATGTTGAAGGATTGCCCTTATGGAAAACTGTTATTTGCCAACACCAGGCAGAAACACTAGGACCTCATGCTGCTGCTGTTATTTCCTTGCCATTCCCTCAGCAGCAGGATTTATGGGTCTGCAGGCATTTCTATGATTGCTTCTCACTCACAAGGCCTCTGTCTCAGCTGATAGAAATTGCATTTTGCTGGATAGTAGTCCAAAGGCAATTTCCTTTTAGCAGTATAGCAGCTGCCTTTTTTTTTATGGCTGTCTGTGAGTTTGCAAGTGATTTCAACAAATAATCCATACATTACAACTCATTTTTTAAAATTGAATATAGCGCTTCCTCAAAATGGGATAGAAATCATGCAAAGGAAACACACATAGTGTGCATTTCAGGCACTCAGCCACCATGATGGTAACAGCACACTGCATGGCGAAGAACCCATGTGAGGAGGGCCTGCAACAATCTGTCATAGTTCCCTCTGGTCATGTGCAAAAGTCAGTCATAGCTCCCTCTCATCATATGTTATGTGTCTCTGGGATCCTGTGTGTGAAAGAATGGGTAAGAAGATGAGGTCTTCAACTGTGATTTATTTGGATCGCATGTTGTTGCTGGCATTGGAATCTTCTCATCAAGTTATAGAACTACAATACTGAAAGAGGACCTTCAGCTTTATCATACCCTTCTGTTATGGACAGTTGTTCCATCGATCTCACATCTGTTGTGTAACAACATAAGATGGAGTAATTAGAATCAGCATTCACTGAGAAACTCCTGATTCTGGCTATCAGCGGTTAGCTCTGAACTCAGCTTGGCACTTCTGCTGTGGGTCATACCTAGGCTCGGGTGGGTAGCTTCAGGCAGCGGATGGGTCAGCCAGAAGCAGGTTGATCTTGGACAGCTTCATCCACATGCTTGGTAGTTTGGCCTACAGTGCAGAGAAAGTATCTGTATCATCTTGTAGATGGCGTCTGGCTTCCAGAAACAGAAAAGGTCGCAACTCCCAATGTGCACACTTTTACAAGGCCACCTTTGTGTCATGTTTGCTAAAGCAAAGCATATGAAGAAATTCACATGCCAGGAGATAAAAGTGCCATGATCGTCTCTTGGTGAGAGGGATGACAATGTATTAATAAATTGAAGCATACACATCCTTTTTGTTTGCGTTTAGACAAGGCATGTTCATTGTAGCCTGCCTTGGCTCTAACCTGATTGCCCTACCTCAGTCTCTCAAGTGCTGGGATTAGAGGCATGTGTCATTATGCCACATTTTTAAAATGTAGGAATGAGGCTCCCATTCTAGCTTCATCCAGGAGCTCCCCCAGCACCGAGTCTTGCCTGAAAATGAGGAGATGGAAATAGGTTATGTGCACTGGGCGGTGGTGGTGCACGCCTTTAATCCCAGCACTTGGGAGGCAGAGACAGGAGGATTTCTGAGTTCGAGGCCAGCCTGGTCTACAGAGTGAGTTCCAGGACTGCCAGAGCTACACAGAGAAACCCTGTCTCGAACCCCCGCCCCCCAAAAAAGGGGCTGGGGTGGGGGCAGCTGTATATAAAGAACCGAAAGTCTCCTTTGGGAAGTGAGAATTTACCCTAAGAATAGAGAGAGTCAGCAGATTGCCCAAGGATGCAGTCAGTGATAATTGTAGCGCATATCTCTCAGTGTAGCACTTTTTTGTCCACAAAGAGTTCAACCCAAGAAGAGGCTACAATACAAAGAGCACAATGGGCTTTCAGTAAAGTATCTAGGGGAGGATAGATTTAGAGGGTAAAGGGAATGTTTATTGTGCATGCACATAAATTTAAGGCATGATTCAAACTAGGAGTGAGACATTTTGTTGTTATTTATTTATTTATTTATTTGTATTCTTGTTTTGCCTGTGTGTGTCTATGTACCATTAGCACGAATGATTCCTGCAGAGGACAGAAGAAGGCATCAGCCCCCCAGGAACTGGAGTTGTGAGCCATCATGTGTGTGCTGGTAATTGAACCAGGGTCCTCTGCAAAAACAGCCAGTGCTCTTAACTGCTAAGCCATCTCCCTAGCCCCTGCAAGTGTCTTATAGGTGTTTTTCCTTCATTGCTGTGTTTGCAGTTTAACATACTGAGAACAATTAAATGTTAGTATTTCTCTGTCCACATGAAAGAAGCCAGTGTGTCCTATGGGTAAATTGGGTCCTTTAGAGCACTTTGCCTCTGATTTGAAATAAATTCTGTTAATTCATCTTGGCTTAGTGAAAGAATAGACTTTATTGGGGGGAAAGAAAACCGTATTGGGAAGATCACACAGGAAAGGAATAGGTTATTACTTCTTGTGGTCCCCACAAATAAACCAAGGTGGTTTTGCAGGATTCATAGCATGGGTCCATATTCCAGTCCAAGACTGGGATCCCTTCTTGTCTACATCCCCAGAGACAGTAGAATGGATCAGCTGCCTTAGCAGCAGAGTGTATTCAGGGATCTAGTCCAGAAAGCCTGGGTTTGAGGCCCACTTGTTTACAGATGTTGCTGGAAACCTGGATGCTTAACTTCTGCAGGCCTTGGTGACTTAGGATGGTGAGGTCTTCCTGCAGCAGAGGATCCTGGACTTGGGTGTCGTTTTTTTCTGCTGAGAGGTTTCTAGTTCCATTTGCTCATTTCCTTGATGGACTTTTAGGGTCATTTTCAGACTGTGTATCACACTGTACTGAGCTACAGTCGAGAATCATAAGACTTGATATGTGACTTTAGAAGAGTCGCATCTCCTCCCCGGCCCTAGTGGCAGGTTCTAATCCTTACTCTACAAGTTCTTAGGGAGCCAAGTGAGCATGGCCAATAGCCAAGCAATTAAAATTGGAGGCAGTGTGGCCAACAGTGCTTTCAGCAGTCCACTTTTCCTGTTAAAAGGTACATCACAGCCAATGAATGTTGGTGATTTGCCCAAATTGTACCAACCAAACTACATCTTCATAATCAAGATAAATTCAGGCCATTCTTTTGAACCTTTGTATCCTAGAATGGAGAATAATGAAAAATTAATGCTTGCGATCCTATCCAGTGAGGTGGATTTTTTTTTTTAGAGAAAGAGAGAGAGAGAGAGAGAGAGAGAGAATGATTCTGGGAAAAAATGATGAAGGGAGAACAAAAAGCGGGGGATGGGAATGGGGTGGGGTGCTTCTGGGAATGGCTTCCTTAGCAAAAGAGGATGACTTGAGAAATGTGTCGCTTCAGACAGGCTGCATGAAGAGATAATCCCTAGCTGCTGGCCCCTTCTTGCAACCGAGGAAGTGTCTGTTGATAAAAATCAACCTTTCAATGAAGTCATAGTAAGATGTAAACAACTTGTACTCTTGATGTCTGTCACAGAAACACTAAACCCTAAGACTTGGGATTATGTGAAGCAATTATGATTGCTTAAATCAGTTCAGTCACGGTTTCTCTGACTCAAAACCAAATACATTACTAAGAGCTGCACTAGTTAAAATCTGTTTTCTTATGTTTATAACCAGAAAATGGGGGTTTAAAGACCCTACTCTAGTTAAATAAAGGCTTTGTTGTACTTTTTAATACAACTTTTAGTAATATATGGTTAAACTACTACAAGTTGGTGAGCAACAGAAAAATACCAAACATGGATTTCTTTGGAGCATTTTGCTGGAATCTAAAATCTGTTCTAGAATTTCTCAGCTGCACACAGTCAGAAATTCCTTAGGCATGCTATATGATAGGAACAATGTACTACCCAACAGCAATCCGAAAACATACATAGGAAGCCCAAAATAATCTATGATGCATTTAATTTATGTTTTGAGTTTCCAAGAATAGCTTGGAAATCCTTGAATATAGTTTACCACAAGCTCTGAGGTGGAAAAACTAAAAACGTGATAGCAGAATTGTAATTCTTCTGCAAAGGAAATAATGTGTAAAAGCATGAGCTGTAGCAAGAACCAAGGGGCATAGAATATGTTTGGGTTCAGTTATAATTTGAATCTGAAATGTCCCCATGGACTCATGCTTTGAATGCTTTTGCCTCAGCTTGGTGGCCTCATTTTTGGGAAGCTGTGAGACTAAGGTTGGTCCTAGCAAAGAGAAGTAGGTCACTTGGAAGTTGTAGGTTGGCCCCTAACTTCTGCCCCATGCTCTGCTCTTTGCTTTGTCTTGATGCAAAGGGCCTCTATCACATGTTCCCACTGCTGTAAGCTCTACCATGTCTTCCTTGCTGTGACAAACTAAAACCCCCCTGAAACTGAGTCACAATGGCCGTTGTTCATACCTGTAATCCTGGCACTTGGGAGGCAGAAGCAAGGATATTAGCACAAGTTATAGGCCAGCCTGGATCATTTAGCAAGTTTCAGGCCAACTATGGTTACATGGTAAAATCTTGACTCAATGAAACAAAACAAAAACAAAAACAAAAACAAAACCAGGCTCCAGAGATGGCTCAGTGGGTAAATTGCTTGCTGCGTAAGCATGCAAATCTGAGTTCAGATCATCAACACTCACACAAAAAACCTGGTGTGGCTGTTTACATCTGTAACCCCAGAGCGTGGGGTGAGGAATGGACAAATCGCTGGGACTCTCTGGCTTGGCATTCTAGCCAAACTGGTAACATCCGGGCTTAGTAAGAGACAGTATCAAAAACAGAGATTATTAGAGGAAAAGACTCCATGTTGACCTTTGTTTTCCACAAGCACACACATGCATACATACACATACATACACATGTAAGCACACACATCAAACAATAAAAAAGTAAACTAAAAAACCTGAAAGTATGAGCCTAAATTAATCTTTCCTCAGGTTGTTTCTATTGGGTCTTGTCTTCATAACTATTCTGTTACTATGAAGAGACACCATGACCAAGGCAACTCTTATGAAAGTTTCAGAGGGATACTCTTTTATTATGGTGGGAAGTGTGGTGGGAGCATGGCAGCACACAAGGTGCTAGAGCAGTAGCTGACAGCTACATCCTGATCCATTGGCATCAGAGAGATAGAGAGAGAGAGAGGGAGGGAGGGAGAGAGGGAGAGAGGGAGAGAGAAAATTGGGCCTTGCATGGGCTTTTGAAATCTCAAAGCCCACACATACACAGTGACACACTTCCTCCAGCAAGGCCATACCTCCTAATCCTTCCCACTCAGTGCCATTCCTTGATGACTAAGTATACAAATATAGACCCTATGGGGGCCATTCCGGTATTTTGTCATAAGAATGCAAAAGTAACTAATTTGTTACCTTTGAGTAATGCTTAGGTTTCTTAGAGGAGAGGGATGTGGAAACAATGGAGAAGCCAATCAGATTAGAGGTAAGTTAGAGGCATAGGGACTTGTGCCCACCTTTGGTTTAGACTTCTGAGAGGTGCAGATAAGCAGAAGCGCAATGCAGCATGTTCCTACAGAGAGGTGAACTGTACAAGGGTAAGATCCAGGCTTGATAAGAGACCTTATCAAAAATTAGAGGAAGGCACTCCGTATTGACCTGTGTTCTCTACATGCACACAGATGAGGTAAGCTAAGATAGACCCTCTGGTCTTTCTTCTCTCCACCTTCCACATACATGCTGCCACCCAGAAGAACTCTAATATTTATCTGCCCCTTTGATGGCTGCCTTTTGACTTCAGCATCACTTTCTAGGGGCTTACTGATACTCTTCCATACCATGAAGCCTTTGATCTTTAGCCCAAATGCCTTTGCCCAGGCTAGTCCCACATCTTAGATGTCTTTTCCTTTCATCTTTATGAGCCTTTTCTGAATGAAACGGTCCCTAATATGGCTGTCTGCCATGACATGGTCTCTTTGATCAATCCCTTTGCCCCCATCCTCAGCACTCTCTGTCCTTAAGTGTGTCCACGGCGTAGTGCTTGTTTAGCTTAAACTTAGCAGCTCTATGGTAGTAGAAAAGCTATGGGCTCTGGGGTATTGTGTCCAGTCCTCCCCCAAAGGCTCTGGCTATCTACTTAAATACTTTGCCCTACAATTCTCTAATTGCCTGTGTAACTGCATATGTCACATTTGGCTGTTCCCACTTTCTGGCACATGTCTGTGCTGCCCCGAGCAAAGAAAGTGGTCTAGAAGCACCTGCAACTGTTTACCATGGAAACAGAGGGGATGCATTCATCCCAGTTGCTTTTCTTCGAAATGTTCCGACCTTGGAAAATTACATAACCTATGACTTTGTCTTCTCACAAACTGGGTGGATCACACCTACTTGTAAAGGTTACCCAGGCAATCTCTATTTTGTAACAACAATAAAAAAAAGGCCTATAAATGGTGTTGTAGGGGGCAGAAAATGAGGGAAGATGTGTGTCACGGCAGTGCTGAGTAACAAGTCACATCATAATGATGATAGTGATAATAGCTAGAACTTTTTCAATAGCGGTCATCTGCTAAGTGTTGTATACCATTATCTCCTTAACTTCTCCCAACACTTTGAGGAAAAGATTATTGTAGCTATCAAAAGTGGGACTCAGAAAGCGGAGTGACAACCCAGACAGCCGCACTGGGGACGAGTGCAAGC
The DNA here is from genome assembly GCA_902729485.2 of Mus minutoides. Classification (NCBI taxonomy): domain Eukaryota; kingdom Metazoa; phylum Chordata; class Mammalia; order Rodentia; family Muridae; genus Mus; species Mus minutoides. The sequence continues at coordinate 2,386,799 of LR753320.1, read as the reverse complement.
CTTAGAGGCTAGACGTTGTCCTCTGTTTACCTGTGACATAACAGCTGCTCTCCTGGTGTCAGCTGTCCTCATTTGACATTCGTTCTTAACAAGTTCTTAACAACCCGAAAGACAGCAGGCACAGTGTGTCCTGCGAAGATCAGAGGAGGAAACCAAAGGGGCCTTCACAGGGTGCGAAGGAGAAGATGGGATTCTTGTTTGGGAAGTACAAACTGAGCCAGCCCAGGGAGCTAATCCACAGGGGGTCAGGAGAGGAAGAAAGAGGAGAGTGGGGTGGAGCCGAGGTGTGGCTAGGCAGGTGATGGACAGAGATTGGAATGGGGTACTGTAATTTAATGAAGTGATGAGCAGTCAAATCTATTCTGGGCAGCACTTGCAGTAGATGTTGACCTGCAAGGAGATCTTACCCTCTACTTCATGGTCAACAGAGGGGAGGCCACCAGAGGTACAATGTGTGTGTGTGTGTGTGTGTGTGTGTGTGTGTGTGTGTGTGTGTGTAAGAACTTCCCGAGGAATTCTTTCATTTCCTTCCTCTGCAAGTTTGCCTCCTGTGATTTCCAGTGTCTCACAGACTAGGCAGGGAGGCCACGAGTAAGAAACTGCAGAGTGTACTGGAACACAATGGGGTGATCTCAACCCCAATTACAGGGCTCTCTCTCTCTCTCCTCAACCCAAAACTCTCCCCTTCTTTGAGTGCCTAGAGTCAACGGAGCTTGGCAGGGATCTAGGTTTGCATATGCTGCCTGGTTTTTTCTCACACATGTTTAGTTATTCATCTATATTTGAGCCAACTTACCCAGTTATGAAATGGGAATAGTAAAGACCCGCCTGAGCTGCAGAGACACGTACAAGGACTGCTTCTGGCACCTGCAGTGCCTGCTGAGTGGAGGTTGCTGCTCCCTTTAGTTCTGTCTGGAGCTCTGACAGCAATGCATCACTCACTGTAGTGAGTGTCTGTAGGCTTCTCATTTGTATGTTTGTAGGTTTTGGTTAACCAGACACTGCACAGTGGGACGGATAGAAACAATAAGGGAAAAACTCCAGACTGGGGACTTTCTTCTATGCTGGAGTGAAGCGACCCTGATCTTTATAGGAACTTTGGAGCCACATTCCTCCATATCTTTGGGACTCTATTAGGTCTGCTCCTGCCAGGAGTATCCTTATATGTGTGTGCCTTCCTAGGCAAAGCTCAGCCTCATTTTGTTGGTTCCAGACCTCACTGCCTGCCACATCTCCTGGGGTCTAGTAGAACTGTTTGATTTCAATGTAGCGCTCTCTCTCTCTCTCTCTCTCTCTCTCTTTCTCAGTGTACAGGTTATGGGTATAGACTGGCACATGACAAAGTGATTTTATTTTGGGAAATATATTTATTGAGAGAGGGGACTTAGCACCTGCTGGAAGCAAAAGGAAATTCTGGGCCTGCTCAGTTGCAGCATCCTGGGAGAAGGAAAAGATATTTCTGGTCTCCTCTATGGGACTCCTGTGGTTATCTAGCCAAACATTGTCTGTCTGCATTTCCTTGTCACTGTGGTAGGTAAGCCTACTCAATGTCCCAAGAGGCCTTAGTCAGAACCCTCCACAGGAGATCCTTTCTTTCCCAACCCAAGCAAGGAACATCATATGACACATTTCCTAAGAGCAGAGAGGACTGAACACAATCTATGCCATGAGCCAAGGATGCCCCCTTTTTTCTGATTCACAGACCTGCATCTCTCATAGCATTTGTTTAATCAAATAAAAGTCTCCGTGAAATGTTCTAAGAGGCAGTGCTTTTGAGTTGGGCATGACCCTATCCAGGGGCCCTTTTCAGAGTGGAATGTTTATCACATAACAACCCCTTGAGAGTGCTTAGCTGATAAAGGTTATTTAGAACCGCTTGATAGAGTCTTCCCTCCCCTCACCCTTTAGCAAGAAGCCTTGCTTGAGAAGTCACATTTTTTTTTGTAAACTTCTTTTACTTTTATCAGATAAAGATGCCAAAATGTTTTGCTGCTGTTCAGATATATCCCAGGGATTGGGAGGTGTGTAGGAGCCCATAGAGCACAGGAGTCACATGTCCCAGGTGGAGTGCATAGATAATAGATTTGTTTGACCCAAGCAAGAGTCACATGGCCTCTGGAGACCCGCTTTCTTCTTTAAGCAATGGCTGTATTCTGGGAGCTGCCCCACCTGCTTGTGCCACAGTTGTGGGAAGACTTGGCAAAATGTCTGACGAAGGGTTTGAAGGGGAACAAGCCATCCAGATGCAAAGGACAGAAATTATACTGTCCTGATCATCTGCCCCTTACTTAAAGCTAGTGTGGGCAGTTTTATTTTTTTCAAGTAAAAGTTTTCTATTTCCAAGTTGAAATGATTAAATTCCATCGCGTTTATGGGACAAAGTCGCCAGCTTTCTCACCGAAATGAAATAGTATCTCTTGTTACTGACTCCGACAAATCAGAGTTTTATCTGAGAACCAGCTTTTACGAAAAGACTTTTTAGTCACTCTGTCCCTGGATTTGGAAAATGTTGCAGCAAACATCTTTTGGGTTGTGGCTTTGCAGAGCAGTGATGCACCCACACGGAGCCAACCACTTCAGAGCTCCTCTTGCTTCACAGAAGGCCAGACATAAGACCTGCTCTGGCTGAAGATAACGTCAGGAACAATGAAGAAGCCTGGGGTGTGGAGCTGTGAGCAGCCTCCGTGTTGATCACTACATTCACAGGGTTAAAAGGGCTGAAGTTAGTTAGGAAGAAGTGAAAGTAGGTTAAGTAATAGGTAAGTAAACACAGGCTCACAATGGCTAGCTACTTTGCATAAAAACTCTTTGAGCCACTTTGCATACCGGCTCTTCTGACTTCTAGCCAACTATCTATCCAACGCATATCATTAATACTAATAACAGCACACCTTCATTAGCTGCTACTGTGGGGTCAAGGAGTATGTGTGAGGCATTGAGGGAGGTGGTTTGCATATATCTCTTCATTTAACTCAGAGGAGAAAAAGAAAAGTCTGTGTTCACTGTTCCCCAAAGTTAAGGCGGTCGTGTTTACATTAGCCTGCAGAATGGAGAATAAGAATTCGTCAGCAGGTGATGTGGCTACCCGTGTGTACATACAAAACTGCAATTATGTATTTTTTTTTAATGAAGGAGGAAATCACTTTACCTCAGACCTCAGAGTGTCCCAATAAAACTGGCCCACAAAACTCCTGCTGAAGTCCAGCCTGACTTTACACCGATGGGTTAACAGAGAGAGGCCACAAGGCTTCAAAGCCCTTCCTCATACCAAGCTTTCTTAACAGATGAGTCATAGGAGAAATCTGCAGCTTTGGACCACAGTGGAAATAACTCATTTCCCCAGTTGCTCAGCAGCAAGATATCAAGGCCAACTGCCTTTGCGGTCTAATGGTGTCAAGCACTTTCTTTTCTGGTCTTTGCATTGCTTTCAACATAATGAAACCAACTTTTGTTAGCCCCTCTGGAGTTTCATTCTTAAGATCCTATAAATATTAATATTTATATTTTCTCCTCTTGCTTAATAGGAGTCAGGATAAGAAACTCACCAGGCCTAAACTGTCAAGTGCCAAAAATAAATCTGTTTTTTCTTTTAATCTTTGCATTATATGTTTTGCCAAGCTTCATTACAAAGCCTGACTAACTACTCTATGGTTTTCACACTGTATGAGCTACAGAGTCTGACTTTCAAAACCCTGAGTGTGTGTTTAGTCATCATTGGAAAAAACAGAGCAGAAAATATTCTCTTGAACTTCTATACTGTTTAAAATGTTAATTTCACATTAAACCATGCCATCAATGGATATTGATATCATGGGAATCAATGAACCCAGAAGTACCAGGCAGAATTCGCATGTTCTGGAACTTTCCCCGGTATGAAATCACCCAAGGCTCTTCAGGCATTTCAGTGTAACTATTTCCTCCAGATTGAAACTTCCCTTCCTGGAGGGAAATGGGGAGTGGCTCAGAGGGCTCCGAAGGCTTGGAAAGTTACAAGATTTGCAAGGTTCCTTCCCAAGTTGATCCTGCTGGGGTGGGGTGAGGACTGGGCGGAGGCCTGTAAGTAGGATTCTTTCTTCAGTGCAGCTGCAGCATGTTGGGCAGGTGGCTCGCAGGGATGCACTTTTCCTGAGTCATCACCCATGCTGGGGTGATCTTTTCAATACTCTGGCTGTTTGTGTGCCACCCCTACCCCTGTGGATAACCCCAGTAAACTGACTGGGTCAACATCCTTGCTTTGGTCATTGGCACTGTATCTGGAATGAACGGTCATTGCAGACCTCTCGTGAGGAAAAGTCACACAACAAAGCTTCCGTCAGATACTGATAAGAAGCCAGGCGTGGTGGTGCACGCCTTTAATCCCAGCACTCCAGAGGCAGAGGCAAGCAGATTTCTGAGTTCAAGGCCAGCCTGGTCTACAGAGTGATTTCCAGGAGAGCCAGGGCTATACAGAGAAACCCTGTCTCAGAAAAAAAAAAGAAAGAAAGAAACTGATAAGAACTTTTACAAAAATAAATTTTATGAAAACAAGGCCACAATGTATATGGTTACTAGGAAAGACAGCATGTTTATTTAATAAGACATCTCTGCTGCTTAGTTTTTGTTGACTTGACACAACCCAGGGTCATCTGGGAAGAGGGAACCTCAGTTGAGAAAAGTGTGTCCATTAGACTGACTTTGAGGCAAATCTGTGGGACATTGGTTAATGATTGCTGAGGAGTAGCCCAGTAAGGGTGATACCATCCCTGGACAGGTGAGCCTCAGCAAGGCCCATCCCTTCATGGCCTCTGCTTCATTTACTTTCTGCTTCTAGGTTCCTGCCCTGACTTCTCTCTCAGTGATGGACGGTGATACAATAGACATGCTCCTCTCCCAAGTTGCATTTGGTCATCACATTTTATCATATCAGTAGAACGCTGAAGTAGGACAACATCTAAAGAGAAGCCTGCCTTGGGGGATGTAGTACAGCTTCAACCTGTTTCCTTTGTGCCGTGCATCTTTCTACCACACCTTCATGTTCCTATTTATGTTCAGCATTCCAGCACGCAGGGCCTGAATTCCTCTTTATTTGCTAGGTCCCTGGGGTCCAAAGCTGAAACTGTGAAGCCTTCTGTCTAGTGATAGAAATAGGTGCCATGAAAAGATTCATTCCTGCCTCAATGGAGAACACTCTTTCATACAGAATGGAGCGTAACTGGGGCTGCATAACTTTGGGGATGGACATGTTGATGAAGTGACACTTAAGATGGATTTCAAATGCTTGCTAGCATTTATCCAGCCAGGGAGAGAATGGGAGAAGGGCACAACAGAGAATGGAGATGGTTGGTGCAAGAGGTACAAATGTCTGAGGGATATGGTGTCTCTAGCATGGTGATAGCGGTAAAGAGGGGACTAAGAAAAAGATGAAAGTCAAACCAGATGCTGAATGCAAATTTCGAAGGGTCTTTAGTTCTAAGATAGGGATTGTGGATCTTGGGGAAGCAGGTACTAGAAGGATCTCAAGGGATTTCCTGGTCTTTCTAGATACTTATTGGAACGGCAACTTAGCTAGACAGGAGGAGGCATTGGTTTACTCCAGTGCATGAGGGTTATCCTGAAATACAAGGAGACAGAGTGCTAATGTGCTCATGTATCCTGATGTTGGAGATTGCTGGTCCAGACCCAGGAGACTCAGTGGTGCAGCCAAAGGCCAGAGTACCAAGAGAATGGATAGTATAAGTTCAGAGCTAAGTCAGAGTCAACAGGCAGAAGAGTTGCACCCAATTTGGAGACAATCCAGCAAAAGGAAAGAATTCTTCTTATTCACTCCTTTTGTTCTATTCAGGTCTCCAACTAGCTCATGGAGGAGAGTCACCTGCACTGGGGTGGGGAACAGCTTGCTTCACCTCTACGGAGTCACATGTTAACCCCACTTGGAAACATTCTTGCAGAGTTGTCCAATTATCTGGACAGCTCACTGGCTAGCCCAGTCAAATTGACACACTAAATTAACTGTCACAGGACCAGTGCGACAGCTCAGTGGGTAAGGCTGCTTGCCATGCCAGCCTGGTGACCTGAGTTTGATCTCCAGGATTCTGGTAAAGGTAGGAGGAGAGAACAAACTACAGATTTGTTCTCTCACTTCCAAGCAAATGTTATAGCATGCATGACCCTCATTATGTACACATGCACACAGGTGGCAGACAAACAGACACAGAGAGACAGAGAGAGACTAAAAATATAGCCATCAAAGCAAACACCTCCCTTTCGCCATTTTCTGGTTTCTCTTCCACTTTGCCTTCTATCTGCTTCCAGACAGACCTTCCAAGGAAGCCAGTCTGAGTCTTCCGCTGTTCTGTGAAGTCCTTCTGAGGCTTCTGCTGCCCTAGGACAGTACATTTAGCATAACCATCCTCTCTTCCTTCCCTTTTAGCTAGTTGCTAATTAAACTTCAAGTCTCATCTTAGGCCATTCTTCTGTTTCAGGAAACCTTTCCAAACCTTTTCCCTCTCTGGCCTGAGTTGAAAACAGTGCCCACGGGTTCCAAAGCACCTTCTTGAGCTCTTAGTGTTACAGTAGTAACAGGAAATCCACCCCATTGTTAGACAATGTACTATCTACCTTACCTAGCGTTATCCTTGTAAGAACTGTAGAGGGAAGAAATTATGAAGATCCCTATTGAACTGATAAGGAAATTGGTTCAGAGGAGAGAGGTAAAGTCATTTGCCCCAAGGCCATAAGCAAGTCGGGATTCAAAGCCAAGTAACTGCTCTCCTCATACTAAGCTCTTTTCTGTGCTGTGTTTTATTCCCCAAGACCACGTGCACTGGAACAATGACAGTGCCCTTCATCGTCTGTAGCCACACCCTTGAGCACAGTGCCCACTGTACAGAAAACAAAGGTTGAAATGCAAATGAGTGGGTAGTGAGGAGCAAAGGGAGGGGACAGAGCAGTGCAGTTCCAGATTACTCCATTATACATTTAGAACGAGCAAAGAAGCATCAGGCGATTGCTGGAGAGATGTGCAAGCTTAAAGCCAGTGAGCGTGGGTGCTGTGAGGACACAGATTCCACCAAGAGATCATGCAAGGAGGAAGGCAGCCCTTGGGAACCGCCTGCATAGACTCAGTTCAAACTTTTATTTTATAGGATTTCTCAAGCGTCTACCTCCCTGGGCAATCCTTTTAGAAACGACTTACTAGCTGTTTGTTGATGGCTGCGTGAGAGAACAGGAGAGCAATCACATTGATCTGTCTGTCTGTTTTACCCACAGTAACAGCAGCTTTCAAGGTCAAGTCTGGAATGTCCCAAGGCACTGAACATGAGACATTCAAGAGCCTGGAGAAGAGACAAACTTTGTCTATGCAAGGCCAGAGGCAAGTAAAGGAGCCACGGCTACAGTTCCTGGATGCCCCAGTCTTCAGACTCTTAGGCCAGGGCTTGAGTCTCGGATTCTCTTGTTTGGCCCAGTGAGTGAGCTGGGCACCAATGTGGAGTTCAGGTAGAATAGAAAACAGGTCTTACACTGGTACATTACCTTGGTAAAGCTATTGCGAGTGAATACAAGATTGGATATATCAAGAACCCTTGGCGACAATTGATGCTCAAGAAGAAGGTGACTTTCCAAGAAGTAATGATGTCACATCGAGTTGGCTCAATAAAGATGTGCTTTGTGTATTTGCTTGCTTCAGAACAACAAGTCACGAGGCTCCTTCCACCCCACTCAAACGTTTGCAGAGGGGTCTTTTTGATCAGCCCAAACATTAGTTTAGAAATCACATAGTTGGCCACTGGAAGACTTTCAGTGTTCTTTCTGGAATGCTGTGGTATGAATTTGCTAATAAATGCCAGGGTTTGCATCCATTACTAAGGCTGGTGAGGACCAGTAGTTTCCTAGGCACAGTTTGAGACAAACAAAAAACAAACAAAAAAGAAGAAAAAGAAGAAGAAGAAGAAGAAGAAGAAGAAGAAGAAGAAGAAGAAGAAGAAGAAGAAAGAAAGAAAGAAAGAAAGAAAGAAAGAAAGAAAGAAAGAAAGAAAGAAAGAAAGAAAAGAAAACGTTGCCCTGTGCCTAGAAAATGTCATCAAGACATCAAGGTCCAAACTATTTCCCTGTCTTCTCCCCATCCAGTGCCCAGCAACAGGTAGGAAGCCATGGAGAGGCGAGCTCGGCACTGTTTTCGTGTTCTCTGTGATAGTCTTCCCCCAGTGTTTCTGCCACCACCGCAGAGACCTGGTGACTCTAGGCAGCCACAGGGAACTTGCTTGCTCGTGAGTAGAGTGGAAACTGGGCCTTCTGTAGCTTTCAGGATGGAGGCATGCGTACTTGGAGCCCTAACACTGCAAGCTCTATGAGCACTTCCCTTCTTCTGGCCACACACACAACCATCTGGTCTTTGCCCCCTAGCTCCCTCTGTGTCCCTAACTAGAGTCACAGGGGTTCAGATCCTTGTGCACAGTACTTTCCTGCTTTGTTCAGGTCTAGCTCTAAGCTAACTTTTCCATTCCCTTCAAACCCCATCTTGTTTGAAACTTCCCAGCCTGAGAAAACTTAAAATCTCTTTGCTTCCCTCTTTCTCTCCCCACCCCCCCCCCCCCCCCCCCCCCCGACACACAGACACACACTTTTTCTGTTTTCAGAATTGCGTGGTAGGCAAACTCTTTCCCACGGAACCACACCTTGAGTCATCAACACACCAGAACTCCTGCTACTTTGACCAGCATCTCCCTAGTCCACATGCACTCCAGCTTCTAGTAACTGCCATCCCACTCCTTACTTCTAGGATTTTGGCCTATTTATATGATTCTTATTTTAAAGCACAACCCCAGGCATTTGTCTCCACTTACTGAAGGTTCCCATGGGTGGCCGGCCCTGAGGGCAGCATCCATGATGACGGGTTCCTTCCTCTGCTCACTTCCTTCCTTCCTTCCTTCCTCTGCACTTACCCCGTGTTCTGTCCACCAAAGACTCCTAGTTGCTTTATTTATGTTTTAATTTAATTTTTCTTTTCTTTTTTTAAAAAAGATTTATTATTATACATATAAGTACACTGTAGCTGTCTTCAGATGCACCAGAAGAAGGCATTAGATCTCATTATGGGTGGTTGTGAGCCACCATGTCATTGCTGGGATTTAAACTCAGGACCTTTGGAAGAGCAGTCAGTGGTCTTACCCACTGAGCCATCTCACCAGCCCCTTAATTTAATTTCTCTTGTTTGTTTGATTTTTCCTGACAATCTGACTTATCCTTCTCATTTTTTTCCATGCAGAGATAATTGCTTTAGTGACTGTACTGACTTCACATTTATGTCTTCAATGTTAGTATAGTTTACGATTTAATATTTATCCCTCTGCTTCTAGAACCACATTAGACGTCCCCTAATGCAAAGACTTTACCCTCTTTAACTTCTATCTAATGCAGAGACCTTCTCAGACTAGGCACTTGGTAAGTATGAGGGATCAAGTTGAATCCTTGAGAATGAACATACAAGCAAGATGGCCACTTACAGAGTGAATTTGTAAGCCAGACAATCACTATTCTCTTTTTATGAACAAACTTGAATGGAACACTGGTGGGTGGTATGTGCCTGTAATGCTTGAAGGTGGGTCATTGAGGTAGGAGGATCATGAGTTCAAGAACAGCCTGCAATATATTATGAGTTACTTAAAAAAAAAATTCCAATTCCTTGGGATCTAAAATTACAAAGAGTTGGCTCAGCAGTTAAGAACACTTGTTGCTCCTCTAGAGGAACCAAGTTTGGCTCCCAGCACCCACACAGTAGCTCCCACCCATCTGTAACTCCAGTCCCAGAGAATCTAACACTCTGTCTGAACTCCTCAGGCACCAGGCACATTACATGATGCACAAACATACAGGTAAAACACTCGTATTCATAAAATAATAAGTCTAAAAATTAAATAACTACATTGGGAATACATATTTATGTAAACATTACAGTTACATGTAATAACAGAGATTTAAGGGTGATGGAAATTTAGTTCTTGGTCATATAGAGGAGTCAAAAGTCAGGAACTGATATCAAAATCATGTTCACTAAGAAACCAGGCTCCTCGCCCATTGCTTTTTTGCGGTCTCACAGCTTTACTCCACTCTGCATGAAGTAAGAAGAGCCAAACGGATTGAAGTGGACCACAGTCTTGGCTCTATTCAGCTCCTGTATTGCCTGGATATTTCTTATCTAGGCTATTGCTATTGTTCATTGTAGCAGGGTACTATTATGTAGCTAGTTCACCAAAGCATGGTGACATTTATACAAGGAAATCTGTTACATATTTGATCCTCTGGAATAAAGGGAATACTGCATCAATAACAAGTAAAGAACAATTGACATCCACTTGGAACCGTGCATGTTTCTGATGAAGCTGAGCATACCTCCAATAAAGTTCATTTTCTCATTCAGAACTTGAAGCGGCTACTCATCTATAGTTAAGATGCAATGCCTAGAGTTGTCTTACCACTGATATGTTATTGATACTTTTTGAATCTATCATAGGCAATAAGGCAGCTCACAAACCAAGTTACTAAGATCTGCATCCTCAGGATGGCTGTGAATTTTAACACTCCCAACCCCATGACGTTCTCATCTGTAAATTATAAACAGCACTATCTTCATTCCAAAAAATGTATGAGGATTAAGAGAAAAAAATATTTAGCAGTTTTAATATTTCAGTCTATCACTATCAAAGCTGTGGGGTGGTAAGCAGAGGCCACGTTCTTTGATGGGACAGATAAAGCTCAGCAGAAGTTGTGCCAAGGACAGATTTAAAATACAAGGTCTTGGGACCGGAGTTCAGTTCCCAGCACCCATGGCAGGTGCTTCACAACCTCCTGTAACTCCAGCTCCAGGGCATCTGACGCCCTCTCCTGGCCACTGTAAGAACCTGCACATAATACAAACAAAATTCATTTAAAGATAACCAGACAGGCCTCTCGTATCTTGATCTCAGAGCTAACCAACGTTCACAGAGCAGGCTGTGTGGAGTGAAGAAAGAATGCTAGGTCGAGGTGCACCACTGGCCCTAGCACTCTGGGAGCAGGAATGGAGGCAACGTGGTAGATGGTGGTGTTCATCTGCTCCATTCATGGAACATGAGGGCACAGCAGCACCACTTCATAGTCAGTTCATGCAGGGATATTCCTTGCTCTGGCTCCATATCAATATATTAATTGGTGAGAGACTTCATAACGAAGTACCACACAGCGAGTGGCTCACACCACAGATGTTACATGTACTCCAGCTCCCGAGGAGACTCTATCCAAGCGTTGTTTATCAGGTTGTCTCCTGAAGGCTGTAGAGGAAGGCCTTTCTCTTTGTCTTAAAAAAAGGCTGGCTTTGCTTCCTCTCTCTTTACCTCATCTTTCTTCTGTCGGTGTCTGTCTCTGTGTCCACATGTCTTCTTATTGAAGAAGACTCCATCCCACAGACTTTATTTAACTTGATCACCTTTGTAAAGAATTAATTTCCAAAAACCTTTATATTTTAAGGTCAGGACTCTGAGATATCATTTCATGGGGGGGGGGGTGCATGTCACAGTGGCATCTACTTGCCAAAGAATCTTCTAGAGCTAACTTAGCTTGCCTGGAGATTCTCCTCTGTAGCGAGCATGTGGGTGTTGGTGATGGGAGCGCTTCTCACTTGCAGTGGGTGCCTTGTGTTGGTGAAATAGAAGTAGAAAGAAACCCTCCTACACCAGAATCGCTCTTCTCAGCAGTCAAGGGGAGAGGAAACAGTTCTGTTATTGAATAAGCACTAAAGCACGCCGCATGAACATCATGAGAAAACTGCTAAAGAGACTGCAAAGACAGAAGGAAATGTTGCTCTTTATAGACAAGTGGAGGCATCTCATCCCACGCATGTTCTCGAGATCAACAATGCCTAGCCCCCAGATAAGAGGGCTTCCCAGGACACTACACCAGGTAGCTTATTGCTAATGCACCTGGTTTGGGGTTGACTCCTTTCTTTCCTTCCCTGAGATATTTATAAACCATTTTAAAGGTTACATAAGTTCCTCGATGGCCTTTCAACCCTTGTGTGCCTTTCTCTAGTCTTTGAGAGATAGCTCTCTGAAAAGCAGTGGCCAGGGTATGGGGAGTGTGGCACAGAGGTGGTAGGAATGCTTGCTGAACAAATGAGGGGACCTGAGTCTGAGTTTCCAGATACTGTGTTCAAGTTGGGTATGATAGAGCAAACTTCTGCTATTGCAGGGCTCTTAAGAGGAAATGAGGTCAGAGACAGGAGGATTCTTAGAAGCTCTTAGACAAGCTAACCTGACCTACACAGGAAAAAAAATCAACAAAGGCACCTCATCGAAAAACTAGGTAGAAGGGGAGAGCCAATATTCAAGTTTTTTTTAAATTTTATTTTATTTAAACAATTTTTATTAGATATTTTCTTCATTTACAATTCAAATGCTATCCCGAAAGTCCCTTATACACTCCCCCCTGCCCTGCTCCCCAATCCACCCACTCCTGCTTTCTGGCCTTGGCATTCCCCTGTATTAGGGCATATAATCTTTGCAAGACCAAGGGTCTCTCCTCCCAATGATGGCTGATTAGGCCATCTTCTGATACATATGCAGCTAAAGACACGAGCTCAGGGGGTACTGGTTTTGAACTCTACACATATGCATTAGCACACACATACCTGCATTTACACACACACACACACACACACACACACACACACGCACGCACACAGATGCATGAGTACATGCACATTCTCTCTCACATATAAATAACATGTGTAGCATTTTCATAAGCAAACACATAAATAGGAAGATAATGACCAAGAATGACTGTGACCCCATCAATCAGGTAACAAGGAAGAATGGGAGTGTATAGTTCGATTATAATGCTTATTTAAAATACATTAGGAGCATTATTCTCTTGTTTTTTTAATGCTACATCTTAGTTTTTCCTTTACAGTTTAATTTTTATTTCTTTTATCTCATACTGAAATCCGTATGCAAATGAAGTCCATTTGTCCTTGCCCTTCACAGAGGCAGCCTTGAGAAAGGGTCTGTGCTCCACTTCACCAGCAGGAGCTGTCCCCATTTCTTCTGAGTGGCTCCAGTAAGTGAGCTAAAGCACCCACTGTTCCGGCCTATGAGCAGCCAGGATTTTTCAGGGAGATGTACTGGGTTAAGCCTGTTCACAGATGTAAACTGAAAGTACTGAAATACAAAATGACCTCAAAAGTCTTTCAACGTCCTTAGACTGGAAGTCTCTTGTCCCAGTAGCAACCCTGCTGAGACAAAGACATAGAGTTTGAATCAAGGAACACGTGTATTTTTGTTCACCTTGGATGAACTGACTTTCCAACTTCAGGCCAGGGTTCCCAATTCTATAATGAAGTGTGAAGGAGCACTTATGGCTGATGTAACTAGAAAATCGGGTAGGGGACATTTAAAAATACAGAGGGAGAAATAGTATCAAAACTCAGTAGACCACTGGTTAAAATGCTGTTTACAGCTTTGTGACTGCCCTGAAAGCCAAGCTTTCCATCAGGTCACAGAGTCCTGCAGTAACGTAGGATTGTAAAGATTTTCAATCTTTCTTGGCAAAAACTTGCTCATATACCCCTTCTCAGCCCATTCTGCCCTATCTTTCTCAGCTTTCTCTGGTCCTCTCTGTGTCCTCTGGGTCTCAGGTACATCAGTGGCTGCCATTTTTAGCACAGATTTCTGAGACCTAGGGTGTGTGGTGGGAATTGGTTGGAGATAGAGTAGGCTTTATTGAAAAGCCTGGAGATTCCAGCGTGGCTGTGCAGGAAAACTGAACACCTTCTGACAGGGCTGGGATTTTAGTGAGTGGGATTGGATGATCTGACTTAAAACACTATAAAAACAACAAGGCTCTGGTCTCCCTAAGCCATGGTATACACACACACACACACACACACACACACACACACACACACACAGAGAGAGAGAGAGAGAGAGAGAGAGAGAGAGAGAGAGAGAGACAGACAGACAGACTCAGGACCAAAAGTGACTATTTATGGAAAGAGGATGCTTTAGTTGCTACATATCCAGTGTTTGATAGTTGTGTTTGTTACATTTGAAGAGCTGAATGATTAATTGTAGAAAGACTCAACTGTAATCTCCATGTGTAGACAAAGCATGGGAAGCTCGCAGCATTTATCTCTGAGATACAGAGTCAAGGCTCATTTCAGGTCTCTGCCATTGTCTGCTACTTGGACCAAAATACTTCCCACAAACAGCTGAGGAGGATTGACCGGTTCGTTCTGGCTTTCAGTTTCAGAACACTCAGCCCATGTTTGCCCTGCCCTCTGTCCTTGGACAGAACATTGTGACAATATGGGTATGTCATGGAGGCTGTCTGCTGCCTCTTCACAGACAAGCAACAAAGAGTGACAAGAGAGGATCTGGAGGGTATATTATCTCTGTTCCCTCCAACCAGCTCCCACCACCTAAGTTTCCAAAGCCATTCACAATAGTACCATAATCTGCAGACCAGCCTTTCAATATATAGGCCTCCTGGAAGGACACTTCATACCCAAATGTAACACTCTTCCCCTTGCACCCAAAGCACAAATAAATCAGAATCAGTGATTTTTTTAATGAAGGAACTATGGACGTGGTAACTCATCGTGTATTGAGCGTCTTTCACCCAACGTTTGCAGGAAAGAGCAGGTTTCTGTAATATGGAAAGCTGACAGACACAGCTTGGCTCTTTGCTGGCCTTCTAGAGTTATCTCAATGTGCAGCAGATTGCTTTTCTAGGGGGGGATCTTATCTTGATTTAACTAAAGTAGCCCCCTATCAGGATTGCAGATCATAAAGAGAAACGCAGGAGGACATCAATGAAGAGGCAGAAGTGGACCCTCTCCAGTCCTCAGAATGAGCTCTGTGTCAGCCATGTTAATGAGACAAACATCCTATCTAGCTAAAAATTGCCCAACACAGTTGGAATAATTGAGAAGACCATTTGAAATGTGCATTTGCATTTGCTGGCATTGGCAATACATGAAGAGAATACCAGGCCTTGTTAGAATACTGAATTAATGACAGTGTGAAGTTACAATGATAACCCATGCATGGAAAATGAAACATTATTAATAACAGCATAATTACAACGAGAGCAAAGAGGTCGAGTAACATTAATAAAACGGATTATTTGAAAAGTAGAATGTATTCCATCTTCACCTCATTATTTTTATTCTGTTTTGTATATATTTTAAAAGTACCCATAGAGAGCTCCACATCTATGCAAATATGCCTGCCCACTACCATGTGGCAGATGGCTAAGACAGGTAGGCGTCCTGGGTTGCAAAGGATGGAGAGTGGCCTGCCAACATACCTCTGCATCTACCCACTGATAAGACCGCAGTTGTACTAGAAGTCATATAGACAATGAGTCCCTGCTGGTAGAGCTAATCAATCATGGGCTAGATAGGATGATCATTTGATGACATCATGGGGAAGCACTAGACTATATGATTTTATTTTCTTTCTGAGATAGAATCTTGCTATGTAACCCAGAATGGCTTGGAACTTACAGTCTTCCATCCTCAGCCTCCTGAGGGCTGATAGTACAACCATGTGCCACTTGCTCATCCTGGGTGACTTCATTTCCATCCCTGGGTTATGTTTCCATGGACTTGAGGGAGCTTTTCCATGGTGCTTATGTCATTTCACCTTTCATCTCATTGGCATGTACATGTGTCTGTCTTCTGGTAGGCTAAAATCTCTGAGGGCTGAGGGTAACCTGTGCTTTTATTTTAACTTTAAAAAGTTATGTATGTGTATGTGTGTATGTGTGCATGTATGTGCAGGTGCATATACTGTGGATATAGACTCATGCTCATGTGGATACCAGAAGACAACCTCAGATCCCCCTGCCTGTACTGCCCAAGCACTGAGATTATAGACGTACTCTGCCATAACTGCTTTGCTCAGTGCTGGATTGAAACGATGTCTCCATGCTTGCTGGGTAAGCATCTTACCAACTGTGCTACAAACCCAATCATCTTGGTGTTTGAAGACAGGGTTTCTAACTATAGCCTGGAACTTGCCTAGTAGTGTAGGCCAGCTGACTGGTGAACCTTCTGTGCCTCTGCTTTCTGAGCGCTAGCATACCAAGTATGGACTGTGACTCCTAGCTTTTTAATGTGGATTCTGGAGAATTGAACTCAGGTCCCTGTGCTTGCAACGATGTCTGCTTGTCCTTATATTTCTCTTTGTACTCTTAAATCATCTAGACCCATATTTTACGTATTGGTGACATTCAATACATGCTTGTCAATTTAAGTTGTGAAGTCTTATTGTTTTTAATAAAGCAAAAACCATTCTCTGACTGCATGAGAATAACATCAAACTGCAAAGAAATGAACCCAGGAAGTTGTTGACAGGTACTTCTTCAGATCAGTTTTGATAGAGAGTATAGACCAAGTTCAGTATTGAATATCTACTACTAAAATGTTGTCCTTGCAAAGATGACAGGCTCCATCATCAGTAAGTCCCCATACCTCAAAGGCTTCTTATGGTAATAATTCATGTGTTTTAATTGAGAAGTTGAACTGTGCTGTACACTGTGAAGATACCAATATAGTGGAGATACCAATGTGGTTTCTGTTCTCAAATCACCCAGAGTTGAATTTAGAGTTAGGAGAAGGAAGCGGAGGATTGTGAAACACCAGGTACTGCATAGAGACCCAGGGAAAGGGGAGTTTTGAAGGCATAGGGTTCTGGAGAATAGCTTTGAACAGGCTTTGAAGGCACGGCCTTCTTTGTTAGCTGGTGAGAATGTCTCACCTGAGAGATCAGAGTCCTCTGTGATCCTTCCCAGACATTGTCAGGCTCTGGGTAAAATCCAGGTCATTAATCTGAGAACTTCTTTGTTGTTAGAACAGCCAGCATTAACCTTTGTTTGCTGCTGTTAAAAAAAAAAAAAAAAAAAAAAAAAAAAAAAAAAAAAAAAAAAAAAAAAAAAAAAAAAAAAAAAAAAAGCCACCAAACCTAATGCCCCCTGCCCGTAAATGCAGCACATTGTGGTTAGGATGTCAAAATCCCTTAGAGTGATAAGAACAAATCTTCAGTTTTACAAGCATAGATAGTTGCTTCAGGGAACTTACCATGCCAGATGGTCTGACTAGGTAGAGCCTGAAAAAAGAACCCTAGCATTCGAGCTGTGCAGAGGAGAATTTAGCTGGGCGGGGAAGCTGTAAGTCTCGGTTGTCTTCGTGACAAGCAGAGGTGCCAAGTGGCTCGGAAGTGGCCCCACCAAGCTGGTCCTGTAGTTAGGCCCAGGGTGGGTGGTTCTATGGTGGCTGGCTGGCAGATGTGCCACCACTAATCTAGGCCTACTTGTTGACGAGCTCTGCAGCAACTGCAATGCTTTCAAAGCCACCAGGGAAACGGAGTTGGTGCTATCCTTTGCTCGCATCCACCTGTGCTGAAAGCACAGAGTCCAGACTCTTAAGTGAGAGTTGCTGCCAGGAAATTTTGTCATTAATGATGGATTGGGAGAGCAGGTTAGTGTGAGTGCTACAGACGTAGGGGGGAATAAGGGCCAGCAGAGAGCTCAGCAGGACAGAGACCTGAGTTCAATTCCCAGAACCCGTGGAAAAACAAAACAAAAATGTAAAAAGTCTGGGGTGGTGGTGCAAGCTTGTGACCCCCGTTCTGGAGAGGTGGAGGCAGGCAGATAAATCCCTAGGGTTCACTAGCCAGCCAGCCTCATCTACTTTATTGAACTCTAGTCCAGTGTAAGACCCTGTTTTTTTAAAAAAATCAAACAAATAAACAAACGAATGAATAAACAAATACACAGTGAATTGTACCCAAGGAAAGATGGTTGAGGTTATCCTGTGGCCTAGATACTCACTTACATGTGGACACAAATATGAACATGCACATGTACAAACATGCACACAAATACACACTCAAAAAGAAGTAGGACAGGTAGGACACAGGCCAACCATACTACTTCCTGTTTGTCGTTATCAGGAAAGATGGCCACACGGTTTCCTACTACTTCCTGTTTGTCGTTATCAGGAAAGATGGCCGCGTGGTTTCCAGCTCCGATGCTGCTGCTTTGCTGCTTGTCCCTTCAGGTAACGAACAGCAAACTGGAACTGTTGCTTCCTTTCTGTCATTGTTCCTCAGTGTTACACTTGCACCTCGGTACTAAAGTTGTAGCCTAGCATGTCGCCACAGCTTTCCTGACCTCAGGGGAAAATGGAGGACTCCCTTTTCTTAGCAGGGCTTCCTCTTCTCTGTCTGATCTGGGGAGCCCAATGCCCCAATCTTCTACCTGAGAAATGTCACAGAGCCCTTGGAAAAATTTAAAGGTTCGATTTCCTCTCTTCAGATAAGGACCTGCTCAGCAAGCGTTTGGTATGACTGAATTGCCTCTCCATACGAATAAGGTATCCCCAGAACCTTAAGCATCAGCCAATGAAACTTCACCCTAAGAAGAACCCCTTCCCACTCTCCAAGGTTCATACAGTGCCCTTGATTCACCCTGAGTAGAGTGTACGAGCACAAACTGTTTCACTGAATATCGTCTAAGATAGCAGCAGGTAACATTAAAATCCTCAAAGAAGGCCTTCCCCTCATCCTCCTTTGGCATCCCCAGATGGACCAGATCTTGCAGGCTCCACCTATTCTGAGCTCTGCTTCACCCTTCCATCCTGATGTTCAACAGTGCCAGGACCCCCTAAGGGAGGAAGTGGAATGGGGAACCACACCTCAGTGCATGAATTCAGTTGGTTGGCATGTTCTCTTGCTTTGCAGTGTGTAAACTAATAACACTTCTCTGGCTGATATTGATAGTGGGTAACCATTGGTGGAGAGAACACACCATTTGTGATACATTGAGGCAGGCAGATGCCACAGCCCACACAAATACAAATCCCGTGGATATGTGCTTGATGACTGAGGTATTACACTTTTGTCTTGTTCTGGGCAGTGTAGAGATGCATAAGAGGAAAAGTGGCCTGAAGATGGAAGCTCCTGGCTGGCAATCAGGGAAGAGATTCAATGACTTTGCTTTGAATGGGGCAAGTGCTATCTGAAACTCAGTTGAATATAATCTCCATTGTAGGTAGTTAGTAAAAAGGATAGTTGTATCTGACTGTGATGTTTAGGAATCAGGCCTTTGGGAAGAGTCTAGGCTTAGGAAAAAGCAGCATGATAGAATTCCCATTGTTGACTATTAGTCACTTTGTAGAAAGAGAGCTAGATTAGAACATGTGTGCCCGTGCACGCACACACACACACCCACACACACACACCCACACACACACACACACACACCCCTACTGTTTCCAGCCATGGGAATTCGGCCAGCAAGAAAGACATCACAAGATAAGACAAGGGCCTTTTCTTTAAAGCACACCCTATCTGCTCTATTATGCTATCAGTGATTAAAAATGATCCAAGACAGAGCTGAAGCCTTGGTCAAAGTTGGGAAGTCTGAGAAATGGTATAGGAGGATTTGTACTAAAGGATCAGCTTAAGCAAAGGCCCAATCATGTACAGTGAGTTCTCATAGCAAGACTTTTGTCCAATGAACATTCGTTTTACTGGGAACTTTCCTAGGTACCAGGAACATATTGCTGAATGTGACAGATTCCTACTCTCATGGAGCTGCTTTCTCTGTAGAGGAGATAAACAAGCAAGCAAACAAGAAATAAAGAGTACAGCATATGGAGCTGGAGAGATGGCTCAGCGGTTAAGAGCACTGACTGCTCTTCCAGAGGTTCTGAGTTCAATTCCCAGCAACCACATGGTGGCTCACAACCATCTGTAATGGGATCTGATGCCCTCTTCTGGTGTGTCTGAAGACAGCAGCAGTGTACTCATATACATAATAATAAATAAATCTATATAATAAATCTATATAGATTATATATTATATAATAAATATTATATAATAAATACATCTGAATGCAGCATATTAGATGAGGTGCTTGGAAAAGAGGAAGGAGAAAAGGTAGAGCCTAGTGGAGGGTGTGGATCATCCTGCCAATTTACTGTTTCCAAAGGGCAGCAAGAGAGGAGGAGGCTCACTCAGAGCCCTCTCTTCCCACAACACTGTACATGGAACTGTCCATCTCTCACGTCTGCCTGAGGGATCATCCCGAAACCAATCAAGTCACTCCTATGATTATAATTTCTTGTAGTTCACTGGGTTTAAATAATATTTTTATCGTGTGGGTGTATGATGTGTGTGTGTGTGTGTGTGTGTGTGTGTGTGTGCGTGTGTGTGCGTGTGTGTGTGTGTGTGTGTGTGTGTGTGTGTGTGTCAGGGCTGGGGTTAGGGGTTGGGTGTGTTTGCCACAGATTGTGAGTGTATATTAAAGGACAACTTCCTGACGTTGGTTCTTTCCTGCCATGAATCCCAAGGTTCAAACTCAGGTCACCAGTCTTGTACCATGTAGTGAGTAGTTTTGATGGTCAACTTGACACAATGTAAAATCACCAGGAAGGGAAATCTCAGGGTGGAAGCAGCTAGATTAGGTTGACCCGTGGACATGATAAGTCTGAATGGAGTCATTTTCACATGGTGGGCCAGACACCAGGTGAACAGGAAGGGGCGTTCTGAGCACTAGCCGGCACTCTTGTCTGTGGATGCTGCATGACTAGCCTATTGACTTCCCCGCACTGATGGACTGTACTGGAATCATGAAAGAACTAAACCCTTTCTCCTTTAAGTTGCTTTTGTTAGGGTATTTTACCTCAGCAAGAAGAAGCAAAACTAAGATGTACCACAAACATTTTTAAATCTTGAACTACATGCCAGCCCCGTTCACTGGTTTAAGGGTCGTTTCGAACCACTTTTAGCATGCATTTGTGGTGTATTCTCTCCCTACCTCAAACATCCTTTCTTCTGGAAAAGACTGTCCCTTGACAGTCTTCTTCCATTTCTCACTTCCTCTTGGGAGTTGCATAATTGATTCCAAGGAAGCTGAAGCCACCACAGCCTCAGTAGCACCTACTAACCAATACACACAATCCACACCCAGCCAGCGTGATGGGATTGTGAGAGAAATCCACTCAAAAGAGATCCAGTTAGGATTGTTCTCGAAATGCTGGCATTTGGCTTGCTAACCACACATCATGCATGAAAAGGACTCCTCCCAGGGTAGACATCAGTGACCATGGGGAAAATCTACCTGAAGACAAGTTCGGACTGACAGGTTGAAGGAAGCATCAGAGTGTGGGGTGCGCCAGTGTCTGAGCCCTGAGGACATAGAAAGTGCCTGAGTGTGTGAGAACATATGGTTCTCAGTGCAATCTGGCAATGCAGCAGCAGCTAGAGACAAATTCTCAGGCCCCGCCCCAATCCTGCCTTACTAGAAACTTGGGAGCAGGTTCCAGCCACCTGTGTTCCTATGAACTGAGTAAAAAACTCTTAAACTTGTTAAAGTTTGGAAGTCACAGTCTCTTTTAGTTAAGTCAGCCAGTAAACCTGCTTATGAGCATAAGGCAGTTGGGTTTTGTTTCCTGTGTCACCTGTACTTTGAACTAGCCAGACTGATGACACAATGGCAAACGCAGCTGCAGTTGTGTCCTTTGAGTCCCCAAGAATCTGTTTACTGGGGGATGGGGTGGAGTGGGGGTGGGAGTCCATTCTTGACTCTGAGTGGAAATCTGGAAGAGTCCCATTCTCTTTGCCTCTTTCTTCTTTTCAAGGTTTCTGCTCATTAGGACAAAATATGCATAGCATAAAATGTTATCCTGCTGCTGACGTGGGTGCACAGGTCACAAGTGTTAAACACCCACAGCGAGGTGCAGTTGGAATCACCTTTTAACCCCAAATAAACTTGGCTCCCATTAAACAGTGACTTCTGGTCTCTCTCCTCCCTCATGCCTAGAAGTGATCATTCTCCTTTCCCTTTCTGTGTATCTAACTACCCGAGGCGCCCAGGGGTGTTATATATACATGGCTCTTTTGTCAGTGACTGTGCATGAGACATACCGTCTTCAACATTTGTCCATGTATGCCTTATGTACTGTGGTCTCTTGTCTGTTGGAGGCTGAAGGAGTCTGCTGTTTGCACACTCCACATTTTGTTTATCCGTTATCCACCAGCAGATGCTCAGGTGGGGCGGTGGGGGGGGGGCTGCCAGGAGGAAGCATGCGCACATGTCTGCTTGCATCTCTACTCTCTCCCAACTGCGCTCACCTCAGATACTTCACAAGTCTGCTCTCTCTACCAGAGTGGTAAATGGGTTCTGCATACTTGGGATATTTTTCTCCTACTTTTTTCAGTGTAACTCAATACCGTGTTATACAACTGAAAACACACCCTACATCCTTGTTAGAGTTCTTAAAGTCTGAGTCATAGCCCTACCCTCAAACAGGAAGGGAAACTCACAGGTACTTAGGAAGCACAGGACTGGTCCCAGAAAGAGCTTTCTGGGTCTTTATCTCATAAAACAGGTATAAAAACTTTGCCAAACAAGGACTCTTATCTTTTACAGAGGAGGGAACTCAGTTTCAGGCAGGACAAATAGCATCTCTGGACCCACAGCCCCAGATCCCAGATTAGAATCCTAACAGTTCTGTGGATCTGTAGAGCAATTACATAATCTTTTCTACCTGCTCCGATTTCATGTCCAACTGGAGAGATGAAACTAAGTTACACTGATGGTGAATTAAAAAAAAAGTTTGTAAAGGTTATTTTAATTTTATGTCAACAAATGTTTCGTCTCCATGTATATGTGCAGTACCCCTGGAGGCCAGAAGAGGGCATCAGATTCCCCCTGGAACTGGAGTTGTAGATGGTTGTAAGATGTGGGGGGCTGGGAACTAAACAGAGGTCCTCTGTAAGAGCAGCCAGTGCTCTTGGCCACTAAGCCTGCTCTCCAGCCCAGTGATCATAAATAAAAATGGGGATACTCACCAATGGTTGGAGAGCAATCGGTGTTGGAGGTTGAACTTTCCCAGGACCTCTAAGAATCAATGACTTTTATATCAACGGCAGTTAAGGGCGAAAACATTCCTAGGGTGAGACTCCAGTGGGGAGAAGGTGGGGAGGACAGAGTTAGCATGAGCTATGTGAGGGGCAGAGATTGGCCCTTCCGAAGTAAAAGGCACCTACTACAGAACACCAAGCAGTTAGTTTAGACCAGAAGATTCCATGAACATTAGACCAAAACTGGAAGCTCATGCCTTTTGAAAGCAGCGTGGCCTTAACACTTGCATCAGGAGTGTAGTCAAACCTCTGCCTTATTCTAACTGGAAATCTTGGAAGAGCCATTAAAATACATGCTTCCATTTGTTTCCTCGTCTGTAAAGAGAGATTAATACCCACTCTGTAGCGCTGTTGTGAGAAGCTGTGATATTCGATGAATACAGTGTTTGTCCCAGGCCTGACTTATGACAGCTCAATCACATGAGCAGCCGTTGTCGCTGTCAGTGACATGTGTATATGCGGCAGAGCGTGCCAACAGGAAAGCAGGGCACTTCCTTGTCTCAAGACTGCTGACCCAGAGTGCACTTCAGGGAAACTTCCTGACAACAGAAGTCAGCCTGGAGTATAGACATGACATCAGAGGCAAAGGGGACTTAGAGGTGACATTGGGTGTGACACTGTGAGAAGGGGGCTAGGGATGGGTAGAAAAAGCTGGAATGGAAAGTGAAGAGCTAGGGGAACCGGAGCATCTGAGTAAGGCCTTAAAGAGAGGGAAAGTCTTGACAACTCCAAACTCACAGCAAGCCAGGGGAGGGGCAGGCAGGAGGAGAGAGGAGGATGAGGTGTTCATGGCAACAGCAGCCAAAACTAAGGCAGCAGAGCTGACAGTCTGAGGGATGGGGCGGGATGGGAAGGCATCCCAAGGAGGTTGCCCTTCCATAATGTTGACTTTGACAGGATGACAGGACATTGAAAAGAACACAGAGTAGTTTCCTTCATGAGCAATTGATACCAGAGACTATGAGGGGAATTCAGCACACCCGAGAGACAGACAGAGCACAGGAAGTATAGGGCAGACCTTCATAAACAGATTGAAGCACTCTTCATGTTAAACGTTCCCATTGCTTCAAGCAAATAACAGCAGAAAAACTGGTGATTGTGTCTTTTGCAGGGAAGTCACAGAGACCTGGATATGACAGACCTCGTGTGGCCAGCCTTCACTTAACTAACCCACGTGATTGCTCTGTGGGGCAAAGTGCCAAGTAGCCTGCACTTCTGGATGGAGAGAGGGGTGTATAAAATGTTGCATTTTTCCTGTGCTGAGGAGCCCTGATATTTGTCTGGATATCCCTCATATGTGACCCATATGACAAGACATTAATACAGCACTAATTCTTGTGCTAGGATGCTAGCACCCAATGAACACCTGACTGGAAATTCCATGAACATTTCCTGGTTGCTAGGTTACTCACCAGAACTATTACATTGTGTATCTCTTCACGTGCTCCTGTGTATACACCACTACTTTAACCATGATCCATTATTTTTTAAAATACAAAATGGATTAGCCATTATCATATGGTTTTTGGTGTGTGCATGTGTGCATGAATGCACACACATGTGTTTGTATGTGTATGTGTGTGTGTGAGTGCACTCGTGATCAGGCATATGTGCCACAATGTATGTATAAAGATCAAAGGACAACTTGGAATTGATTCTCTTCTGCCTTGCAGGTTCCACAGATGAAATTCAAACCACAGGGCTTGGCAGCGAGCGCCCTTGCCAGCTGGGCTGTGTCTGCAGCTTGATTTGGATCAAAATCGTTCTCTAAAAATTAACCAATCTACGACTTATTCTTAAAGTTAAAATTTCCTGTTGCTTTTGAACCCTGTCTATTTGTATGTAAATCACCTTGTTGATCTTCTCTCTAAGGTCTTAGCACACAAGAATATAGTCCATTTCTTATCTGAATGAAATGGCATGCATCACTAGTTGAATTCTTGAAGTGAGTCTCATCTCGTTGCTGTTCAGAGTTAAAGTGGATTGTAAATGAAAGTGTTTAAATTTTCTATAAGCAATGCAGTGTCTCCAAAGGTGCCTTCCAATAGAAGGGGGAGAGGGAAGAAGAGATTGAGTACTTGCTTTTGTTTCAGGAGCACACTTGCTCCTGAATATTAAAATTCAAATCAGAAATATCCACACCACTAGCTTTTCCATTTAATGAAAGTTGAATTATCATGAGCTAGCAACCTAGGTGAAAAAGAGCACCGTGCCCACAGGAGAATGTTTTGAGTTTTATTTATCAAATTTGAACAATACATTTGAGGTTTATAGATGGTGCTCCTCACTCGTGTTCCTATCTGACCCTGTCACTGTTGGTTACATTGTTCTGCTTCGGTGACATCATTGGTTATATAAGGAAGAGACCATGTCTGCCCTGTTCAGATCCCTGGTACCCACATAGTGGAAGAAAATGACTGATTCCCCAAAATTACGTTATCCTCTGACCTTTATTCCTTGCCTATACGCGTGCTCGCATGCACACACACACACACACACACACACACACACAGACACAGACACACACACACACACACACACACACACAAATGTACACATGCACACATGTACACACACACCCATGCACATACACACACATGCACACAAAGAAAAACATGCTAAGAGTAGATGTTTAGTCTTCTCATGACAAAGAAAAAAAAAACAGAACACCAACCAACAAAAGAAAAATGAAATCAAACCAACAAAAGCACAAAGAGAAGAAAGACATTTCAGCTGATGCCGCGGAACTAGAAAGGATCCTAAGAGACTTCCGTGAGCAGTTATATACCAAGAAACTGTTTCTCAGATCGGCTCATTCACGAGTCACTTGATCTTTTTAAAAGTATATTCACATTGTAAAATATGTGTATAGTGTGGGATTGAGCTAATTAACATACGCTGTGCACAGTTCCTGGGTCATGCAACACATATTTGACAATCAAAGTCAATGAAGGGTGATCATAAGCTACCACATGAGACTAGTCACACAGAATGCTCAGATATTTTTCATGATTGTGTCAGTGCAACCTTTAGTATCACCCATGAGAATCATCTTCTCAACACTTGGTGCCTCTTTTCCCTTTGATAGAAGCCATTTTAATATTTGTGAGGCAGTATCTCACTGAAGTTCAAATTCTCTTCTCTCCAATAACAGGGAACATTGAACAGTTTTTCATTGACCTTGTGGTCTGTTTTTTTGAGAAATGTCTACTTAGTTCTTAGTCCATTTTTTTAGTCAGGCTATTTTCTTACTATTGAGTTGAGTTCTTGTATTTTTTGGCCAATAACCACTTATCAGATGTATGCTCTGCAAGCATCTTTGCTGGTTTCCTAGGTTGCATCTTTGCTCCCTCTGCTGTTTCCTTGGCTGTACATAAGACTTTTAAGTTCCAGCAATCTCACAACATGAAGAATTTTTGCCTTTGTGGTTGGTGCTTTGGAATATTTGTCCAGATCACTATCACTATCACTATCACTTTTCTCTGTGTTTTCTACTATTTTCCTTAAAGCTTAAATATTGAGTTCATTTGCATTTATTTTCATGTGACATACAAGAAGAGCATTAATTTCTTTGTTCTGCAAGTAGATAGTCACTTGTCTCACACTGTTTAGTGACAAGATTATCTTCTTGCCCCTGAAAAGATAAAATGACTGTGAAAGCAGATGTTTATCACAGGGCATTCTAGTCTGTTCCATTGATCAATAAGTTTATTTTCAGTGTGGTACCATGCTGTTTCGACTACTGTAGCTTTGAAGTCATGTAGTTTTACAATTCTAGATTTCTTCTTCTTTAAAAAAAAACTTTATTTTATTATATTTTATTATATGTGTGTGTCTGCGCATAAATGCAGGTGCGCTGTGAGGTTATAGGAACAATATCCATTGGAGCTGGAGCTATAGACAGTTGTGAGACTCCTGGCATTGGGTGCTAGGAGCTGAACTCTCTGGCCCACTAGAAGAGCAAGTAGCCTTTACCATCTCTCCATCCCTCATTATTGAATTTGGTTTAGTAATGTCTTGAGGAATTATATCTAGCATTATTAGGGAGATTGGTCTTTAATTTTCTTTACCTATATACAATGCTGTTGTTTGGCTTTGAAATTTAAGAAGACTTGGGACTCCTAAAATTGGTGCTTCTTCAATTTTGAGGGAAAACCTGGAGAAAATTTTATTTTACTTTTTAAAAAGTGAAATTAAGAGTTAATCACTTTTTAAAAAGATGAGATCAACAAACCTTTCTCTGGACTAATTAAGAAATCTAAAGAGAAAACTTAAATTTGTAAATTCAAACATGAGAAAGACTGCTGGGCAGGGGTGGCACGTGCCCTTAGTCCCAGCACTCAGGAAGCAGGGCAAGTGTGTTTCCATGAGGTCAAGGCCAGCCTCATCTACAGACTGAGTTCTAGAACAGTCACAGCTACACAGAGAAGCCACGAAGCCCTGTCTCAAAAAAACAAACAAAAACAAAACTAGAAAGAAAGAGAGAGGGAGAGAGGGAGAGATGGGAGGATATTGCAGCTGATACCTCAGAACTACGAAGGATCCTAGGAGATCACCATGAAAAGTTGTACACTAAGAAATTGGAAAACCTAGAAGAAAATAATATATCTGGTCTTAAACAGCCTGCTAACACTGAATCACAGCAAAGTGTATAAGATATCTGAACAGACCAGTAATGAACAAAAATAATGATTCAATAATGTCTCTCTTAAAACAAAACACTTAGAATCTGATGATACCACTGCCGAATTCTACAGACCATTTCACTTACTCTGATATTCCATATTTGCCTTTAAGTAGAATCTTATTTTAGCAAGATTGTATTTACTTTTAAAGAAAACTTAATATCATTTGATAACTAGAAAGTTTATTTCACTTACTACACACAGGGGGAAACAAAGAAAGTAGAATGCCATTAAGATATATAAAATTACCCATTGAAGACCTGAGACCTAAAGTATTTTTTATCTTTTTTTTTAGAAGTGCAAGCACAGGAATAAATCCATTGCTGCTTCTAGTTTGAGGCACTATTCTGTATAAGGCAGTGGAAAGAGAATCCAACTGAGTGCTAGCTATGAATGAGTCACATAAATTCTGAAAGAACTGGTTCATTCTTTTATTGATCAATAATTTTGCACCCTGTCCTCAGGTACTATGGTGGTGTGGATCATACTCCGTATAGTCCTGAACAGTTGGAAGCAAACAGGTTCCGCTGTGGAATCTACCGTGGGCATTTAATCAGAATGGCTCAAGATGAAAATGTAAACACTGCTGGCAGAATTCTGGCAAAGACTTTTGAACGAAGCAAGATGTCTTGGTACACATTCATCATCCCAGTACTTAGGTGATGGAGGTAGAAGGATTTCAAGTTTGAAGCTGGCCTGGTCTACATAGTAACACTGTCTCAAGAAATCAAAACCACCAGCCAAGCATGTTTTATATGCCCCAAAAGGGAAAAAAAAGAACCAAGAATTGTCTGTTTCTTTTCCCTCTCCCTTACCCCCTCAATGTGTGTGTGTGTGTGTGTGTGTGTGTGTGTGTGTGTGTGTGTGTGTGTGTGTGCGTGTGCATGGGGATCTGACACAGGGTCTTGGCCTATCACTGATGTTATAGCCTTAGCCCCACTAAGCTACATCTCCAGCCCTGTTTTTATTTTTTCCCTACTCTTCTTGAGCAGATGGGATTGTAGGTCTGAGCTACCTGCCACCGCCAAGCTTGTCTGAGAACTTCTTTTTATTGAACTTAAAGTTCTTCCAATTATTGAGGGATCAATTCAGATATAAACCACAGAAGAATACTGCCTAAGCAGTGTGTTCTTCTGTTCAGTTAGAAAGAGCAAAAATACTTGGTGGAAGGGATGGCCCAGTTCTGACCCTCAGCTAAGGTAAATTCGATTAGCCCATGTTTTTTAAAGTACATTTTTATTTTCTGAGGTAACATTTTTCTTATCAGATATATCTCAGGACTATGAACCAATGGCATATGACAAAGAATAAAAAAAAAAACTTAGTGGCTTTTCCCCCTTTGGGGCATATTAAAAAATTATGTTTGGCTGGTTGATTTTGGGAAGTGCTTCAAGGAGAATTCCAGATAAGAACACATTTGCTAGATCAAGCCATCCTTACTTACATTCTCCATAGGATGCAAACTTACTGGCCTTTATTCTACTTCTTCTTTGAGGGATGAAACATTTTTGTCTGCTGGTGCCGCTTAAAAGTTGTCTATTAGACAACCAGTCCAGTGACCTGTCCTGTCTGCAGAAAGCCAGCTGAGATCTGTAGTTCTGTCTCCAAGCAGGTGGGGATACAACCGCTTTCCTTTCAATGCATTGGCTAGAAGCTCTCCCCTGCCAAGAACTGAACGCTTTAATTCTGTGATTCATCAAAGCTGTTCCTTATACATGGTGTCAAATAACCTTTCTTTTCAGGAGGTCTAACCCAATAGCCTCCCAGACCTCAGGATGAAAGCAGGCAGCGTGTACACGGTGTGCAAGAAGGACAAAGGAGAAATGCACTCAAAGCCGAGCTCCACGTTACATAATGCCTGTGTTAGAAGATCCATGACCCATAAAACATTTACCTACTTTGTATGGTTTAAATAAAGCAGAGTGGTGTTCCTTTTTAAAGAACTACTTTACAGTTACCTTTCTGTCAGAATTCCAATTATTCTATGACTCAGTGGGTATGTGTCTAGCTTTTAGAAAAAAGAAAACTCCTTTTTTATTATTTTGGATAACAATGAAGAAGTTTTCATATGAAGTTTGTAAGTAACAAGTTTATATAACAATGCATAGCTGCATCAAACACATACACACTTAATTTCATGTTTGAAATAAAGTATTTTAAATGATATTTTTAAAACTGAGGCTTCTCCATAGGGGAAGAACATTTTCTTTGGCCCGTCTATCTGAGTGTGCAGTAATGCGTTCCTGTCTAGAAACTGACTCAGGTCTGTGGCAAGGATGAGGGGCATCAGCTTCGCCTTACCTAGGTGTTAGGATAAAGCCTACACAGTTAATATACACATGAGAGACATTTCCCCAGATTTCATAAACCTTGTCTACAGACCCTGTTAGATTTCATCCGAAGCAGCACCTGGCTAGCTGTTCACATTGAAGAATTTCACCTTCTTCTGGGCACTCTGGAGACTGTCTTTCCCAGAACCCTTGTCCATTGGGTTTAGCTCGTGACTTGCTCTGTCCTGTGGAGTATGTTCAGAATGAGGTTCTTACCTTCCTCTGTCCCAGTGAAAGTTCTGTGTGACTCGGCTCACTGAGTGATACAGGCTCCTAGCAGTCCCCTAAAGAGAGCCAACGTTATGAAACAAGTGGCCACATGCCAATCATATATGTGCATGTGACTGTGAACTTTGAGAAGTTAAAGAATGAAATTTCATTATCTTAAGTCAATAAAGTTTGAGTATTTATGTCTAGTTGTTTTACTAGTGGCTCTCAATACATTACCCGTTGCCTGTTTGTCTATCTTTGCCTCCTTTCTTGTTCCTATTATTTCTCAGTGTGTGTGTGTGTGTGTGTGTGTGTGTGTGTGTGTGTGTGTGTGTGTGTTTTCAGTTACACTGGATAGTGAGCTCTGGGGATCCACCAGTCTCCAAATCCCTGGGGTTAGACTTACAGATGTATGCCAGTGTGCCTAGCTCTTAAATGGGTGCTGTGGATCTAACTCAGGTTCAAATAACTTCCTAGTAAGCATTTTACCCATGGAATCTTCTCCCTGGCCTGTAGGTCTTTCTTCGTGACTAAGTTAAGGTGTCTATAGGCAGACTTAGGAATAAAGCCTTCACTGTTGAAATGACAATCAGACTTGATTAATTAGGAGAAAAAGTTTAACCAATTCAACTTTTTCAGAAGCTTCCAATTTGAATACTTAAGATTATTTTTTGTTGAACAACCGTTTGAGTAGAAAGTAACATAGACCATATAATTCCCGTGTGATTAATTCTCTTTGGGAACTTTGACACAAATATGGTTCCCTCCACACTCATGACCCAGCAGATGTGTACATGATGACTCTTTGCTGATACACATTAACACCAGTGTACACAGACTTGCAGATCAATATTAGGCAGAGCACTCAGCTGACCCTGAGTGGCTGTATGGCTTCTGGACACTGTAGCCTGCTATCTAGCTGCTGGGAGAGAGATCCGAATGGGAAAGGCATCAGAACAGCTTATGATTGGCTGAGACTTGCAAAAGAATTCACATTTCAAGAGTGCTTTAAAGAGCAAACAACCTCCAGCTAAAGTTAAGGGCTGACCTTGCTTGAGACCTTGTAACCACATTCTTTCAGCTCTGGTGTGGTAGTTAACCCTTTCTTCTCCTTGCCATTTTCTCCTCCCCATAGCTGGTAGCTCTGAAACTGGATTCAAGGGAACCCCATCCCAAGGCTACGTCAAAAAACAGGCCCCATGAACTCATTCTGGATTGAACCAGAAAAAGCTAATTTTGTTGTGCTTTTCAAATTGTGTTTTGACATAAGGATTTGCTTTTCTTTGAGAGTGGGGAGACACCCCCCCCCCATGGCCTTACAGATTTCATTCCATAGAGTTAGGTTTCATAAGAAGGCCACATCAACTCCTAGTTTTAGCCTCACAAACGCCCAGTGCTGTCCTTATCTGAATTCACAGCACAGCACTTCCTGAGCCCCCACACACAGGCCCACTCACACTCTCCCATCTTTGCTTGCTGGATGTCTCATACACACCTCCTCGGAGTATTCCTGGAATAAATCACATCACCCTGCCTACTCTTCCTTCCTAATTGATGACATCACCACCTTCCTGATGATTCAGCACAACGCTCTGAACCACACTGAACTAACTGTCTTATCTACTTTCCCCACTTTCAGTCAGTTCTGTCTGTAAGCTGTCCTAATTGCCTCTAAATGATCTTCCTCTCCCTCCCTACTGCCCCTGGCTTGGTGTGGGATCTGCTCATCAATGTTCGTCCACCATTACAAGACTCCAATCAACTCTCCTAGCAATCCGTGCGATGGCTGCCCTGACCATTCTCTAAACCACAATAGAAATCATAACAGTTGCTACTTGGTTCCAACTCTGTAGCTATCAAACTGCTTTCTTGTACATTCTCACACTTAAATCTCAAAATACTCTATCGTAAGCTTTCTTTTTAATAGGATATTTTGTTAGTTTTTGAGATTTTCATTTATTGTATTTTGATCATATTCACCTTCTACCCCCCTCTCAGCTAATTCCCCCAGACCGGCAGTAGCACCCCACCAGGGGTGCTAGTTGTCCTCTTGCTCTCTTTTTAAAAATAACCTACCAAGTCAATTTATGCCAGGCCTCCCTGGAATGTGGTCTGCCTACCAGGGCCTCCCTGACTTTCCCTCTTCTGCAGATTGGAGTGAGAACTCCTGAGGCCCTCCCCAGATCTGTGCTAACTTAGTCTCGGGCAGGTCTTGTATAGGCAACCACAGTGCTGTGTGTTCATAAATACAGACCCTGTCATGTCCTGAAAACACTGTTTTGCTCTGGTCCTCCTCAGCTTTTGGCTCTTGCAATCCCTTTGTCCCTCTTCTCTGATAATCCCTGAGACTTGTAGAGGAAGAATGTGGTACAGATGTAACACCTGTGGCCGAACACCCCACTGGCTGAAGCTTATTCTCTGCACTTTGGCCAGCTGTGAGTGTCTGCATTGACTATTGTTTCCAATGAGGTTCCAGAGTTGTGCTAGCCTGTGAACACAGAGGATGGAATTTAAGGAAAGACAGACTCTATGCTTTAGCAGAATAATAGCATCAGTTTCAGTCCAGGAGCCTGTGAGCTCCCAACCCAACTGGGGTATTGGCCAGTAAATCTCACAACATTCTAACAAGATGAAAATGTCATTATTCTAATTTAGAAAACTGAGCCTTAAGTTGTCATATTGACCAAATAGTCTTGCAAAGATACAAAAAGCTGAGATTTGAATCCAATTCTGAAGAGCCTGTGTGTGTGGATGACACTGAGCCCCACCAGCAAGCCTGTATCACCACTGTCGTCAGAAATCCAATGCTTTCAGTCTGGAGAAAACTTTATAACTGTGCCTTAGAGCCTCTTCCTGGCTTTAGAGTATACAGCTTGAGACAGAGCCTGCATTCTAACATGAAACCTTGGATCAGTTATGCGTGCTCTCTCAGCCTCAGCTTCTTAATCTGCAGAGCAAAGCTAACAATGCACCGTACCCCGCTGGTGCCATCCTGGGCCTTAACAAGAGAGTGCACATGATGCAGAAGTGCTCAGTACTGTTGGATGTTGGTAACAATTTAACAGCCTCACTGTGCTGGCTATTTTAAGTCATCTGAGAGGATAGAAATTCAATTGAGAAAATAAAATTGGGCTGTAAGGCAAGCCTGTAGGGCAGCAGTTTTCAACCTGTGAGTCTCCACCCCTTTGGGGGTTGCATATCAGATATCCTGTATATCAGACATTTTCATTATAATTTATAACAGTAGCATAATTACAATCATGACGTAGTAACAAAATAATCTTGTAGTTAGGGTTACTACAACCTGAAGAACTGTATTAAAGGGTTGCAGCATTTGGAAGGTTGAGAACCATTGTGGTAGCACATTTTCTAATTAGTGATTGATGTGAGAGGCCATGCCATACCTGTGCTGGTGGTCCTGGGCTCTTTAAGAGCAGGCTCAGGCTGGAAAGGTGGCTCAGTGGTTAAGAGCACTGACTGCTCTTCCAGAGGACCTGAGTTCAATTCCTAACAAACACACGGTGGTTCACAACCATCTGTAATGGAATCCAATGCCCCCTTCTGGTATGTCTGAAGCAAGCAACCATATATATATATATATATATATATATACAATCTTTAAAACAAACAGAGCAGGCTAAGCAGGCCATGAGGAGCAAGCTAGTAAGCAACACTCCTTCATCAGCTCCTGCCTCCTGGTTTGAGTCCCTGCCTGGCATTCCTCAATAGACTCAAGATGTGTAAGTTAAATAAACCCTTTCCTCCTCAAGCTGCTTTTAGTCACCCCACTGTTTTCATCACAGCAACAGTAACCCTAGCTAGAAGGCTCATCTTACACCATGCCCTTTTCTTCTTCTATTCAGAGGCAGACCAATCACAATCTGTTCCTTTCTCTTCGAAGCCTTAAAAGTATCAGTTGACGACCAACTCTTTCCCACAGCACCGTAAGTATCTTCCTCTTTAGTTAGATACATGGTTAGATGATAAAGTCCTTAAGATCAGCATGAAATTTCTTCTGGGAATGGTCAATAGGTCTTCAAGAACATCCCTTCTCAGAACAGATTCGAATTGTTCGTCTGCAAACTCTTCTAGTCGGGTTCTTGTCTTTGCCTCTCCCTCCCTCCTCTCACTTCTGACTTCACATTTGTCCTTGAGGCTCTTTCTTGCTCCCCGCTTACCAGCCAGCCCTGCTGCCTCACAGAGTGAGGCACAGTTATCAGACCTCAGCCCCAAGCCAGGATTGTGTCCCCAGGCAAGGCTGTTGATTGCTTGCTTTCTCTGGCATCTGACTTCACTCTGCTCATAGCTTTTCCAGCACTGACAATACCCAAGGACTGATCAACCATGGTTCTGATGAGATGATCACAGCTCATATCATCCTGCTGTTATTTGTCTTTCTTGTCTGATAGATGAACTTTTCCAGGAGGCAGAGACCTTGTCCTTGATGGTAGTAGATCCTCCAAAGGACCTGGCTTAGAAGAGTATTGAGTGATCATTGATTGAATATATTCTTCCATCTCAACCTGGTGACCCTGAGTCCTCTGGGTTTGTCAGTTCTCAAGGCCACAGGGAGGAACTCCGTGGCACATGCACTTCCTCTCCCATTACACAGCCAGGTTCAGATAAATGGGAAGAGCAGATAGCGTTGACTCCATATGAGTGTTAGAATTTTCACCAGAATGTAAAAAAGCATCATATCATCTCACCCATGAAAGACTTTTTTCTTACCCTTTTCCATTGTATGCCATTTCTATAAATTTGAATGTTATCAACATCTTTTATTCATTTTACTTCATTCATATGTTCTCAGAATTAATACTCTGCATCTTACCAAAGTTGTTCGTTAATATCAATCTTCTACTTTTGTCTATTAGTTCCCTGAAGGAAGTCTTTTCTGATTTTCTCTCTGTCTGTGTTTATATTTGAGTGTGTGTCGGTGTGTCTGTGAGTGTGTGTGTGTGAGAGAGATCTTGTTGTGCCACCTATTACAAAGCATATATTACAAAATAGTGATTAAGTTGAAGACACATAAGACTATAAGATAATCTCATTTTCTGTTTGATTCCACTACCATGGCTCTCATTGAATACATTTCCCTTAATAACTAGTCCTTAATATTTTTGACTATAAAATAATAAATATATTTAAATGATCATGTCTCTTTTTACTTCTGAATATCTGTGGCCTGTGGTTCTAAGACTGAATTTAAGACCTTGGTGTCTCCTTGTCTCTGATGATCTCAGAATTAGTCTAAAGGATTTTAAAATGCTATTATTATTTTACTAAGAGAAATATGCACTTTGAAATTATTCATTATTAAAATATACAAGACAAACCACATCTCACTTCCCTATTTCTTAAAGACATACACTTCAGGGAAATATACATTATCACCTCAGTGAGATACTACAGTCTACTAGACAAGTTATTCTTGATGTTGAGGGACACTACTGGACATTATTATTGGGATGTAATTTGGTACCAACTTTACAGAAAGCTATTTGATAGTATGTGTCATTTTACTTAAAATATATCTTTTTTTCCAACTATGGAATAAAATTTATTATAACAATAAAGAATGTATACTATACAACATTAAATGTAATACATTAAGTGAAAAATGATTTGTAATTAATATATGGTAAAGTGGAAAAAGCAAAAGAAATGCTTTGTAATAAGCTTTTCTGAACTATTGGTAAATGGGACCAGGAAGGAACCACTCAAACAGAATGAGCTGGGTCCTGTGAAGAGCTTATTCAAGGCTCAAGTCCGCAATCTAAAAGCATCACTTTGGGTGTCTCTGCTGGCTAATGTGTGGTGGCATGCTCAATACCTATTTGAAGAATTTTCATTTTTGCTCAAACCAGAAAAATTGAAACAAATTCTGTCAAAAGCTGTAAGTACTGTGGGAAAATAGTTTTCAGTTTAATAATTGGAAAAGAAAAGAGAAATAGAAGCTAAATGTAGTTCTGAGGATTTAAGACTCCAGTTACTTAGAAAATCACAGGGCAGAAGATATCTTGACCAATCCACATGCTGCCTCAGCCATTATCCTCCTCAGCAGTTGGCTCTATAGAATACAACGACATTTAATAGTACTGGATAAGGAGGTTGTTCTGCTTAAAAATATATCTTTAAAAATGCATATGCCTTTTCAATTCTTCTAGATAGTCTCATAAGTATATAATTGATATAAGTGTAAAGTTTTAGCTAAATGGTTGTTCTCAGACTTTAGTAAAGGAAATAAACTCATCAAATGCTTGTGGATTGAAGACTAGGAAGATGGCTCAGTTGATAAAGTGGGAAGCAAGTATAAGGACTGAGCTCAGATGCTGAGCACTCACATAAGAAGCCAACATGGCATCTTGTGGCTGTAATCCCAGCCCCCAGGAGGCAAGCCTGCCTGGGATTGATTGCTCAGTGAGTTCCCAGCTCAGTGAATGACACGGTGGGAAGTGACTGAGAAAGACACTAGCTTCCACACTCAGGCACATATGTGCATGATAATACCATATAACATCCATGCAAGTACATGCTTGCACACACACACACACACACACACACACACACACAGAGAGAGAGAGAGAGAGAGAGAGAGAGAGTGTTTATGAATTGAACAAATTAGCATTTCTTAAATAAAGGGCAACACATATCACATATTTGGGGTTACTGTTCTCTAAATAGGTGTGCTTTGGTACACAATAGAGGAGATATGCAAACACTTATGGGGGAAGGGTTATTTTTTATTTTTTTATTTTTTGGTTTTTCGAGATAGGGCTTCTCTGTATAGCCCTGGCTGTCCTGGAACTCACTTTGTAGACCAGGCTGGCCTCAAACTCAGAAATCCGCCTGCCTCTGCCTCCCGAGTGCTGGGATTAAAGGTGTGTGCCACCTCGCCTGGCCGGGAAGGGTTATTTTAGGAAGAACCACTTTCCTGCTTCCTTTCCTCAGCTCCATTATAGGGCAAACCAGAATCAGTGGGAAATCTCATAATTTGAGTCACAGGTCTGTAGAGGAACTTGGAAGGGGAGAAAGCGGTGGAGATAACAAGGGATTTTAAAAAAAAGGCAGAAAGTGAGAAGGGAGGCCAGAGGAGAGGCGCTTCTAGATGCATCAAAGCCGGTCCAGGAGCCTAAGGAGACTCTCTGGCGCCACCTTCTGAGAACCACATGCAAGTGCACCATAGAAATCTCACGGACTGTACTGCTCTTTTAAACGGTTAGAATAAAGTAAGAGTTTCCTAATGCGGGGCGTGGTGGCACACGCCTTTAATCCTAGCACTCGGGAGGCAGAGGCAGGTGGATTTCTGAGTTCGAGGCCAGCCTGGTCTACAGAGTGAGTTCCAGGACAGTCGGGGCTATACAGAGAAACCCTGTCTCGAAAAACCAAAAAAAAAAAAAAAAAAAAAAAAAAAAGAGTTTCCTAATGATGTTCTGCTATACTAATAGGTTGGTGCCCTGTGCGTTTGCCATCAGAGAGGTTTCATCTAGCAGCTGATGGAAACAGATGCAGAGACGCAGGGAAAGTGGTTGGGATGTAAAAAAATAATTAAAGAGTTTAGAGTAGCAAACAAGGAAAAGATACAGCATTGAAAGATAGTTTGAGAAAATGTTTAGTATTTGTTAACATGAAGAGATATTTATGCACTGTGTGTATATATTTGAATGAGAGATGCAGGAAGCAAAAAAAGTGCACAGTAACCTTTTACTATAAAAACCAGCACACACATGCACATACATACATACATACATACACACACACACACACACACACACACATACATCCACACACACATCCCCCCATCCACACACACATCTACACACACACACTCACACACACACGCACATACATCTACACACACATCCACACACACACATCCACACACACACACACACACACACACACACACACACACACACACACACACACACACACACACACACACACACACACACACCCACACACACACACACACACACACACACACACACACACACACACACACACACACACACACACACACACCCACACACACACATCCACACATCCACACACACACATCCACACATCCACAGACAGGCAAGATGTGGACTGAGATACTTTAAGAAAGTGATAGACTTCTAGGCACTGGATTTAGATATTATACAACAGCACATAGACAAAACTCCTCTCATACACTCCTCATTCCAATAGGGAAATATGTGACATGAAAAGCTATCAAAATCAGTTAATTGGGCAATATTAAATTAATCTTATATAAAGCCTTACTGCATACTGTTCTCATGCTAGAGATATAATAGTGTGAGCTGACTAAGCAGGCATCACCTGTGCCCTGACAGAGGTGTCAGTCCTTCTGAGGGGCAGGCGGAGCAGGTTCAGGCTGACATGGTGATAAATGTTATGACCATGTAGTGAGGAAGCTACGATAATGGAGAAACAGGATCCATGGCCTGGTTCCCAGAGTGATGGCAGCCTCTGAGGGAAACCCGAGTTCACAGGTAAAAGACAGGTCAAGACAGTTGAAGCTAGAGAGTCCCCCCAAAAGATCATGATAGTTTGGAAGCTTCCAGAAGGAAGGTCGGCTGGGGAAACAGACAGCACACTGCTGGATGACTGTTGATTCTGTGCCTGCAGTGTTTAGAGTTTGTATGAATGGAATAGTGAGGAGAGGGAAGGATGGGTTCCTGAGTGGGAGGCCAGAGCTGTAAGAGAGAGAACTTCGAGAGAAGAGACAGAAGAGAGGAGGCCAAGACAGATGCTGATCAAAGCCCAATGTTTACTAAAATTCTGTGCTTATAAAGGGGGAAAGCCCATCTCCCGCCGATCCACTCGGGATGCCCAACGCCAGTCTGTAAACCATTTATCTGACAGCACTAAGTTGGCAGAAGATGCCAATCACTGGGTTGCCCGTTGTCTCAGGAATTTCTCAGGAAGGCAGGTTCAGCCTCTCAGCAGGTAGCATTGTCTTGGAGAAGGGCAGTGGCAAGTGACAGAACAATAGAACCATCTAGGTCAGAAGGCTCCACCCCAGGTGGTCTCATTCACAGTAGCAGCAAGGTCTGAAACAGCCTGCTCAAGGCTGGGGGAGGCAACCAGGTAGTATTTGGACTTGACCTTGAATCATCTCCCAGAGGTCATCACTAGTTTAAGGGTTCAGTAAATGGGTTAATCTTACTGTCTACTCTGCAGGAAGAAACCATTATTTATTCACTTAAAAAGAGGTAGGGGGCTGGAGAGAAGGGCACTGATGACTCTTCCAGAGGTCCTGAGTTCAATTCACAGCAACCACATGGTGTTACAACCATCTGTAATGGCATCTGATGCCCTTTTGTGGTGTGTCTGAAGACAGTCTACTCACATCAAATTAATTAATTAATTAATTAATTAATACAGAAAGGAAGAAAGAAAGAAAGAGTAAAATCTTTATAATTAAAAAAAATTGAACAAGTTAAAAAAAAAAAAAAAAAAAAAAAAAAAAAAAAAAAAAAAAAAAAAAAAAAAAAAAAAAAAAAAAAAAAAAAGCCCTAATCACTAGGTCTTGCTGTGCTGCTCAGTGTGGCCTTTACGTCTCAGACCTACATAGGCTTCATTCTTATGAGGAAAATATGGAACATAAAAACATAATAAATGTTTCTATATATACTAATTTGTTTAAAATCAATCTCTGAAGGATATTCAATCATGTAAAATATGCTTTTTCCTTAGCATTTTAAAAAGCAAGGCATATGTACCACATAATTTCATTATGCAAAAGAGTATAAATAAGGCATATGTTATACATAATATAAAGAAAACTGTTTGGGGAATATGTTAAGCCAAAATGTAATCATGGGTATCTAAAGAGGTGGCATTTTTTTTGTACATTTCTGTATTTCCTAAAACTTCTACAAAGAATAAATATTATTTACTCTTCTGAAGAAGTCACCAGACTTGGTGCTGCAGGCTTAGATCAGATTCCAGACTCCTCTAGATTTGCTTTTTTTCTCTCCCGATGATCTAAATGATAGTTTCTTTCTTTTGACAATACAATATAATTTTCCTTATTCCCAGATAAACCTTACTTGTGCAACCAATATATGTACATATGTTTGCATATATAATCATTTTATTTGCATATGACTTAGACATCTAAGCCTGTGGTTCTCAACTTTTGGGGTCCTCATATCAGATATTCTGCATGTCAGATATTTACATTGACATTCATAACAGTAACAAAATTACAGTTACAAAGCAGCAATTAAGTAATTTTATGCTTGGAGAACATCACAACACAAGGAAGTGCATGTGATCAGGTGGTCTCCAATGTAAAAATATGAGAGAATCAACTCAATTGTTATATTGAATAAATAGCTGTACATTTTTGATATATTTAACTGAGACGTTTTCGTAAAATCTTCCTTGAAAAGTTTCTACCTCGTGTGTTCAGACTATCAGTCTCCAAATTCAATCCATACACTTTGGTAGATGGAGAAAGAGGAGTGCCCCAAACTTCTGGATCAACAGTTCTTAAATGACATCCAGGAGTGAGAAGTGCTCAGTGAACTCAGGCAGTGGCACTTGGTCT
Organism: Mus minutoides; assembly: GCA_902729485.2. Taxonomy (NCBI): domain Eukaryota; kingdom Metazoa; phylum Chordata; class Mammalia; order Rodentia; family Muridae; genus Mus; species Mus minutoides. Next base: position 2,346,066 of record LR753320.1, on the reverse strand, counting down.
AAGACAGAGTCCACATCACTGAGATGTCGAAGGAAGAGCTGGTCTTGTATGGCATTCTGGTCTTGAACATCTTCTGTGAGTATAAGTGTGTTGAGCAAGGAAGTCTCCCTTGGATTCCCAGATGTCAAGGCTGTGCTGGAATGTGGAGGTAGGCCTATAGTGAGGTCCACTTCTAATTCTCCCAGGGAGTTGTGGACCCTTCTTCTGACATTCTTTAGCTCGTCTATTCTTGAACCAGATCTGGATCTCATACTCTGTCACACCAATCAGTAATGCCAGTGCCATGTGTTGCTCCAGGTCTGGGGACTTGCACTAATCAAAATGTGCTTGCAGCAGGCACTTTTGTTCCTTGGTGTATACAGTGCGTATTTTCTGATGCTTCCTTGGAGCCACAAGGCTGGTTTGTTGGTCACCATAACTACTGACAGTGCCATAGGTCCTAGAAAACCCTGGAAACCAGATCTCGTTGAGGATCTTGAAGGTATCCGATAACTTGGATGCCCTGAGTGTCTTCTCAGAGTTGGTAAATCTAGGCCCATTACAGGACCTGATTGCATTTGGATACTTGATTTTCTTGATGGTCCTTGGGACTCTTGCTGATGTAGGTACCTTTCAGGGACTGAAAGACTTGATTGCATTGGACTTCTTGGGGGTTACTAGGGGACTCTGACATATTTGAAAAGGTAAGTTCCTTGTAGGCTCTTTGGGCACTAGGGAACTGGTTTCTATAGGTGTATTTGAAGACGTTTGGAATTTTGGATGCAAGAAGGAACTTTTGGCCGTCTATGTGTTCTGAACTGATTGGAGTAAGTTTCTGTACGGAGAACCTGACAAACAGTAGGTCACTTTACCGTGCTTAGATTCCTCTCTGTGTTTGACCAGTTCTTCAGGGACCAGATCTTAAATATCCTCTCCAGGCAGGAAACTCAAAGCTCCACCAACTCTTTGGCTCCTTCCACTCTATGGACTCTCAAATTCATTAGATAAACACATCCTTTGATGCCACTGGGATTTTGGCCCCATCCTAGAGAGCCCTTTTCTTATTGATTGAATCACAATTGTTTTGTTTTGTTTATTTTTGATTCAGGGTCTGTCACTGCAGGAAACTCTTTTCTTCACAAACTATATCACAAGTAAGTGATATAGTTCTACCCAGAAAAACAATTCCTGGTTATTTAGGGGAAAACATTCTGCAATACATTCATCAGCCTGGCTGGCTGTCTACCTTAATTCAAAGAACTCAGGAGACAGAGGCAGGTGCATCTCTGTGAGTTCCAAGCTGGCTTTCTCTACATACCACTTTAAAGAACAGATAGAATTTGTATCCCTTATCTCTCCAAGACTTCTAACATGAAGGGGAGTTGGATTTTTGACAAAAGCTTTTTCAGCATCTAATGAGATAATCATATGATTTTTTCTTCATGTTGTTGATACGGTGAATTACCAGGATGGATTTTCATGTATTGCTGGGTCCTGTTTACATATCCAGTCTGCTAGTCTATGTCTTTTTATTGGGGAATATGAGTCCATTGATGTTAAGAAATATTAAGGAAAAGTGATTGTTGCTTCCTGATATTTTTGTTGTTAGAGGTGGAATTATGTTTATGTGGCTATTTTCTTTTGGGGTTATTAAGATTACTTTCATCCTTCTTTCTAGGGTGTAGTTTCCTTTCTTGTGTTGGAGTTTTCCATCTATTATCCTTTGTAGGGCTAGATTTGTGGAGAGATATTGTGTAAATTTGGTTTTGTCATGGAATATCTTGTTTTCTCCATCTATGGTAATTGAGAGTTTTGCTGGGTATAGTAGCCTGGGCTGGCATTTGTGTTCTCTTAGGGTCTATATGACATCTGCCAGGATCTTCTAGCTTTCATAGTCTCTGGTGAGAAGTCTGGTGCAATTCTGATAGGTCTGTGTTTATATGTGACTTGACCTTTTTCCCTTACTGCTTTTAATATTCTTTCTTTGTTTTGTGCATTTGAGGTTTTGACTATTATGTGACAGGAGGAATTTCTTTTCTGGTCCAATCTATTTGGAGTTCTGTAGGCTTCTTATATATTTATGGACATCTCTTTCTTTAGGTTAGGGAATTTTTCTATAATTTTGTTGAAGATATTTACTGGCACTTTAAGTTGGGAATCTTCTCTCTCTTCTATACCTATTATCCTTAGGTTTGGTCTTCTCATTGTGTCCTGGATTTTCTGGATGTTCTGGGTTAGGAGCTTTTTGCTTTTTGCATTTTCTTTGACTGTTGTGTCAATGTTTTCTATGGTATCTTCTGCACCTGAGATTCTCTCTTCTATCTCTTGTATTCAGTTGGTGATGGTTACATCTATGACTCCTGATCTCTTTCCTAGGTTTTCTATCTCCAGAGTTGTCTCCCTTTGTGATTTTTTTTTTTATTGATTTTATTTTCATTTTTAGATCTTGGATGGTTTTGTTAATTTTCTTCTCCTGTTTGGTTGTGTTTTCCTGTAATGTATAAGGGATTTTTGTGTTTTCTCTTTAAGGGCTTCAAGCTGTTTACCTGTGTTTTCCTGCATTTCTTTAAGTGAGTTATTTATGTTCTTCTATCCTCATCATGAGATGTGACTTTAAGTCAGAGTCTTGTTTTTCTGGTGTTTTGGGGTATCCAGGGCTCACTGTGTTGGGAGAACTGGGTTCTGATGATGCCAAGTAGCCTTGGTTTCTGTTGCTTATTTTCTTGCCCTTGCGTCTTGCCATCTGGTTATCTCTGGTGTTAGTTGGTCTTGCTATCTCTGACTGTGGCTTGTCCCTCCAAGAAAATATGGCATGCTTCATAGTCTTTGGGATTATATTGCCTTGTAGATGTTTTAGTTGCAACATTAAAATATACATTGAGGGGCTGGAGAGATGACTCAGTGGTTAAGAGCACCAACTGAGTTCAAATCCCAGCAACCACATGGTGGCTTACAACCATCTGTAACAAAACCTGATGCTCTCTTCTGGAGTGTCTGAAGACAGCTACAGTGTACTTACATATAATAAAAAAAAAATAAATCTTTAAAAAAAATAGTTACATTGAATTATAAAGTAAGATTTAGGGGCATTACTCAATATAATAATGCTCCATAATAGTCTAATTAAATTATTTTAATGCAAGTGGGTATTACATTAAAATATGTTGAAAGAGATTCTATAAGTATTAGAGAATGTGCTTTTCTGTGATCTGAGGCCAGACTTATGCTGCAACTCTCTTCCTCAGTAGATGACAGTATTAGTATTTAATTCAAAACCTGGCTTAGAGAGAGCAGGGACAGGGTATGCTGGTTGGCTGAGCTGCCCAACACTTTGACGAAATAGGGAGAGAGCCAGTAAAGTGAAGGTTGGCAGATGGGGAAGCCGAGGGCTAGAGGACAGCCAGTTTCTGAGTTTCCTTAATCCAGAGAGCACACACCTTCCTCATGTGTCTATTAATTTTTTTTTTTCAGTTTGTTCTTCACTGCCACCTGCTGTAGATTTCGGGGAAGTCTTCACAATGGTCAGTTGGAAAGTTTCAGATTAAGATGACTTCATGTAAAGAAAACAATATGAAAGCTCATCTGTTCTAACAGCGCTGACAACGCATGATAAACTTTTAAAGCTGTTTCCATCTTGGTGGCATCCTGGCGGCACCCTCTGGCTTTATTCTCCACTCTCATGCTCACTACAAAGGCTGACCACGTTCCCAGGCACTTATGCATGGTACTTACATACAACCCATTCAGATCTCACCACACACTTCAAGCCTGCATTAAGTGACATGATACCTATTACAGTGTAAGTGAAATGTAAATAGTTGTTAGACTGTATTGTTTAGGAAACAAGAAAGAGGGAAAAGGTGTTTCCGTTTACATGTGTTCAGTTTGGATACACAAAAGAAATCTTGACACATATCTAAATCTTTGGATCTCAGATTTTGGAGGGCTGACTACATTTATTTGAAGGTAGGAGAGGTGTATTGGTTTCAGTCACCATGAAAAAAATACCCAAGAAAGCTCAAAGGAATGATTGGTTGAGTTCGCTTTTAGCGGTGTTATTTCACAGATGGCTGGAATCACTGTTTGGTCGATAGGGCAAAACATCATGGTGGGAGCATGCAACAGCAGGAAGCTGCTCACCTCATGGGCGCTAGGAAGCTGAGGCAGGAGGCCAAGGGCCCTTCAGAAGCAACCCCCACCCCCAATAAAAACCATTTCCTAATAACCCATTCCCTGTGAATTCATCAATGGATAAAGCCATTGAGAAGTCAAGACTTACATGGTCCGGTCACCTCTCATTAGCATCACTACCTGAGAACCAAGATTTCAACACCTGGGATTTTGGGAGGCGTGGTTCATATCCAATTCAGCCAGGAAATTTAGCTTGGCTAACTCTACATGTGGTTGAGATGAGACATGATGTAGGGATCTTTTACCCTTTCTTTCAACCTCATCTTCCCAAACCTGACACTGTTCTGTGTTCCTTTGTGTGATGGACAGCAGGGTAATACATGAGCATTCTACCATCAGGTTCTAGAAACAGGAGACAGAGTGCAGGATCACATGGGAAAGCCCCCATGGGGGCATGAAGGGAGTCACAGCTTTATTTGGGATTTCTAAGGAAAAGGCAACTCAAAACAGGCAATTGGTTTAGGACAGCATATATGAATAGTTTCAGGGTTCTAAGCCACCCAGAGATTCCTCGTTTCCTGGCCCTGGAATGATGCCTCCTGAAGTGGGGCTTAGGGTGAATTAGTCTGTATAATAAGTCTGTATAATATATCCCAGTCATGCTTCTACCTAACTTCTCTAGTTCTACGAACTGGCTCTAGGAGGAGCAGGATCTCCTAGCAAGAAAGATTAAGGAGCTGACACATCGTAGTATAAGGAAAAAAACCATAAAGCAAAACCAGCATGTCTATTCTATTCAAATTACTTCTGCCACTTATATAGTGGTTCTATAAGTTCTGTTCCTCTAGGGAACTAAAATTAATACACTAGGCAAGTCCTCTACCACTGAGCTGACCTCGCCCCCACTCCTGTTGTATAGTAATATAAATTCTTAGTATTTTAATTATTCTTTGGGAAACTTCAAGTAGTGAGCCAAGAATACTATATCTGGTAAAGATGTAGCAATTTTCCTGGTGAGTGAATAACTTCTCACTTGAACTCCCAGCTGTTTCTGGCAGACCTGGCCCATGGTCGTTAAGCTACTTTGCTTCCTGCTTCCTGTTTCCTGTTATGTGATGTGGACTTCCCCTTAGATGAGGCCAGTCAATATTTACATACAGGAAACAGACACAAGCTCCCTGTTTGAAAGCACTGAGTTAAAAGTCATCATGACCTGTGAGGTCCCCAGCTTGGCTTTCTCCAATGGCAGCAGCCTGTTTATACAAGTATTTTAGGGGATTGCTTATGAGAAGGATCAAAGTACACAAAAGTTTAAAGGAGCTAGCTCTCTAGGGTTTGTTTTACTCTGGAGTGGTATGAGTGGATGATATAGCCAGGGCTGCTAGAAAATAGGTGAAAATGTTAAAGGTGCTACAGAAATAAAAGGAAACAAAGCATGTGCCAGAGCAGAGCACAGGACTTAAAAAAGTGGGTGTCTTAGTCAGGGTCTATTTTGCTGCAATGAAACACCATGACCAAGAAGCAAGGTGGGGAGAAGTCTGACTGATGTAATTCTCATAGGTCTGCCTTTATATGTTACTTGATTGACCTTTTTCTCTTACTGCTTTTAATATTCTCTTTGTTTTGACTATTATGTGACAGGAGGAATTTCTTTTCTGGTCATCTATTTGGAGCTCTGTAGACTTCTTATATATTTATGGGCATCTCTTTCTTTAGGATAGGGAATTTTTCTATAATTTTGTTGAAGATATTTACTGGCACTTTAAGTTGAGAATCTTCACTCTCTTCTATACCTATTATTCTTAGGTTTGGTCTTCTCATTGTGTCCTGGATTTTCTGGATGTTCTGGGTTAGGAGCTTTTTGCTTTTTGCATTTTCTTTGACTGTTGTGTCAATGTTTTCTATAGTATCTTCTGCACCTGAGATTCTCTCTTCTATCTCTTGTATTCAGTTGGTGATGGTTACATCTATGACTCCTGATCTCTTTCCTAGGTTTTCTATCTCCAGAGTTGTCTCCCTTTGTGATTTAAAAAATTTTTTTAAAAATTATTATTATTATTATTTTTTATCCATTTTTAGATCTTGGATGGTTTTGTTCGTTTTCTTCTCCTGTTTGGTTGTGTTTTCCTGTACTTGTTTAAGGGATTTCTGTATTTTCTCTTTAAGGGCTTCTAGCTGTTTACCTGTGTTCTCCTGTATTTAAGGGAGTTGTTTTTGTCCTTCTTAAAGTCCTCTATCATCATCATGAGAGGTGATTTTTAGATCTGAATCTTGCTTTTCCAGTATGATGGTATATCCAGGACTTGCTATGGTGGGCGAACTAGGTTCTGATGATGCCAAGTAGCCTTGGTTTCTGCTGCTTATGTTCTTAAGCTCGCCTCCTGCCATCTGATTATCTCTAGTGCTACTTGCCCTTGCTATATTTAACTGAAGCCTGTCCTTCCTGTGATCCTGGTTGTGTCATAACACAGAGTTCAGCTGTCTCTGTGATTCTAGGATCCTGTGATCCTGAGCTTGTGGGTGTGTCAGAGCTCAAGTTGCCTCTGGGACCCCAAGATCCTGGTATGACTAAGTTCCTGGGATCCTGGACATGTTAGAACACCTGGGAGTGGAGCTTCCTTTGGGTGTTGTGGGACTGGCTGTGGAGTTTGCACCCAAGATCTGCTCAGGGCACCAACCCAGACCGGAAGGAACCTGTGCTATTACTGGTCAGGCAGAGTTCCTGGGTGTCTGGGTTCTGCTGGTCCCAGTTGCTCCCCAGTGTTGGGGCAGATGTTGTGTCCTCCTCACCTCTGGTCCTATGATACTGTGCATGTTACAGTGCCTGAGAGTAGAGCTTCCCCTGGGTGTTGTGGGACTGACTGCAGCGTTCGAGCCCAAGGTCTGCTCAGGGCACCAGCCCAGATGGGAAGGGACTTTAAATGTATCTTGAATCTGTGTTTTTCCTTAGTAGAAAATAATCTACTGACTCATGAAGCCAACGTTTGCTTTCAATAAAGTGGTCAACATAAAATAATTATTTATAGCCTATTATTTTTAATATTTAGTCATAATTGAAAAGCAACACTTTAGAGGAGTACTCTTTAAAATATCAAAATGTGTGGAAAAATCCTATGTTGTGAAAAGTATCACCCAGTTTAAAAATGTAAATGACATAGAGACTAGATACATAAAGGACTGGATTTGTACCACACCCTGCTGTGTCTAATGGGGACCTTTGACATACAGGGTGAGTTATTAGAGTCATTAATAATGCAAACCAAAATTTAAAGTAAATTTGAAAAAACCTTTTGAAATTTATTTAACCATGAATATAAATAAAATATACAAATATGGAACAGTAGTTTTGAGCCTAGAATAAAATAGATTTGACACCGTGAGGAAAAGCAGGCAGGTCTTATTCTGAAATAATGGCAAGTGTTGGGTTCAGCCTGCCATCAAGACCTGGAAGAGCAAGTAAAGTGGGGATAGGAGAGGCTTGTTTGTTTGTTTGTTTGTTTGTTTGTATGTTTGCCTCCTGGTCAGTGTTAATATATGATGCAGACAGACCTCAGTCTGGTCCTTGATCCACAGGAAAACTCATGGTTCCGGTTACAGGTGAGCAAGGAGTTGGTGCGGATGACAAACAGACATGGACACAGAGAGAGTGTGTATCTGAATGCATTTTTTTCCAAGCAAGCATCAGACTTTTAATACAGAGGAAAAACAAGAAGCTAGGCAAATACATCCGCCAAGGTACATTGACACAAAACAAAGAAAATGCATACATAAAAAGCTAGGGGGAGCCAGGCAATGTTTACAACTGAGATAGGAACAAGCCTTAATTAAGATCAGCTAAACACAGGAGCCAGATGAATGCTCTGAAGCAATGCTAGTCTATTGTTAAACCCACCACCAGGGGTCCTTTAGTAAATACCTGATTATGCTATTCCTCTGGGCCTAGTGAAAAACCTGCACCAGGGGAATTCTGTCCCACTAACCCTTTCATGAATAATACTACAGTTCCTCCTAAAACCACAACCCACCAATTTCCTAGGCCATTGTAAATTCCTGTGTATGGGTATGACTCGGCTATTGTTCTAAGTAATTACATGTAGACTAGCCCTGAGCTCTCTAGCTCTGTTTCAAGTAAATTGTAATACCTGATTATTTTCACTGTCTCTGCTAGAAGTAAATTTGAGTGTTACTGAATAGGTAACATTCTTATTGAATCCCAAGCTCAGGGTCGGCTTCAAGGACTTTCTAGGAACCATTGGAACACTGGTGGAGGCTGAGCTATAGGTCAAAATCAATCCTTAAAGGCACTTATAATAAAACAATACTGAAAGAGAGCACACAGATCCATACACCAGACTAACTGGAGGACAGGTTTGGAGTATATGTGCTATGGGAATGCCAAGGTACCAGGAGGCTAAGTTTCTGTGAAACTTAGCCTGGGGACTGCTTCCAGGCTTCTAGGCCTGTCATTCGAGTCACTACTAGAGTGGATGTAGCAAATGTACTATTTAGTAAATTAAATACAACACATAATGGGGAAATAGTATTTTTACTGTATCTCATATTTTACAAGCTATAAAAATAAATCTTTCTGTAGATAAAAAAAAAGGAAGAATAATATATAGTACAAGTTTTAAAAAATATAGCAACATCAGGGCTTGGCCACATTATACTGAGTCCTTAAGTTCTGTAATCACAGATTAGATCAGAAATCTTTCATCCACTAGTGTTTTGGTTGCCAAGTTCTTTTGTCCTACTGTATTTCGGATAAATCGAAAAATCTGGAAAAGCAAAAGAATTAAGAAAAAAATTAAATATGCAAATCAATTTAAAGTATCTAAATTAAACTAGCTAATTTTCCCAACCACTTCATATCATGAATGAGATACTTTCACTATTAGATACAATTATTTTAAAATGCACATATTAGGAAATGTTTTATGAATTAATATATACTTCTCATGCTCACAAGAATATACTTTTAAACATGTAAGGAATTTAACTTCTGAAATTATGTAAGATCAAAAATACCTCCTTGGTAAGGGCAGAATTTGTCTATGATTCTAAATCCAGGAATAGTAAACCATGGAGAGTAACTCATGTATCCATCATGCAGGAGGGTGTCTGGATGCCATTTCTTGAAATATTCCACACAGTGAGGTTGTGTGCAGTTTGGTACAGCCCTGGACCACATTCCCAGTGCTTGCACCTTCTATCTGAATGGGATTTAGGAAAATTCATGCTCACTCTTAGTATGTGGGAGACTGGTGGCAGTTAAGTATCTTCCTAGGTGATAAAGCCACTTCTTCCTTTTACTGGATCCTAGAGCATTTTATCAACCCCAGGGCAGAGTACACTGGGGTCTGTTGAGTGGCTCCTCTTTCCCGGTAGTGTTAATTATATTCTAAACATTCACCAAACCCTACTGAAAGTAGAGACTCTTACATTCTGTTAAGAAAACAAATACCCCCACTTCTAACATTTCTGCTTGAGAAAAAAATCAAGATATGCTGTTATATTTACCTCTTGTTGCAGGTATGTGAGGAAGGATGCTAAAACAAAGTCCTGGCAAGCCAAATCCACAACACAGAAGAACAATAGATCAAAGATGAGGAGCGTGGCCTCGTTCCCATAATACAGCACACTGCTGAAAGAATGGCCTTCATCTACAAAAAACATGTGGAAGATGTGTCTAACAGTGACAGAAAAGGTCTGTGCTACCCTCTGGTGACAGCAGATTAAACATGAAGCATGTTATGGCTTACACTAAAGTAAAAGGTGCTAAGATGGCCAGTCTAAAATTCAGTCAAAGCACTCACAAAAACTCAGAAGCAGTAGTTTTAACATCAAAGCAAACGTTGATAATTGCTATGGCGTGCATATGCTAAGAATTACTTTAAAGAGAAGTTAGTGAATATTCGTCCTCTGCACGTAGAACTAAAGGCTAAAATAATCTTAGAGATAGTGTCTTAGATAAAGAATAAAAGATAAAAATCCAGGGGCTGGCGAGATGGCTCAGTGGTTAAGAGCACCGACTGCTCTTCTGAAGGTCCCGGAGTTCAAATCCCAGCAACCACATGGTGGCTCACAACCATCCATAACGAAATCTGATGCCCTCTTCTGGAGTGTCTGAAGACAGCTATAGTGTACTTACATATAATAAATAAATAAATCTTAAAAAAAAAAGATAAAAAAAATCCAAGTCATAGCATGAGCATTTGAGAATTCCTGTGTCAGTTATCTACAGTCATGTCCTCTTTGTCAACACACAATTCTGTTCTTTTGACAATCTGAACACTTTTTAAAAAGACCTGGTAGGTGCTATAGACCCTATTACCATGGAAAAACAAACAAACAAACAAACAAACAAACAAACAAACAAACATGCACTGAGCCTTCTTCCCAAGAGTTGCTCTGTTACATTTCCTTAATGACACCTTTTCCTAGATGTCTCCAATTACCTTCAGGTACAACACAATCTTTGTCCTTTCCCTCAAACCTTGTCCTCTTCTGCATACCCTGACTAGGGAAGGGCATCACTAGTAATTACATCTAGACATCTGGGTTAATTTTTGTATTCTACTCTTCTCTTTCAAAAACGTTGTGGGTGATGGTGGTAGTAATGATGTGTACCAAACACCCTTTCCTAGTATACCCTACACCCTCTCGTTGAGTACCCTAACACCCTCTGGTAGAGTACCCTAACATCCTCTCCCAGTGTACCCTAACACCCTTTTCTAGTGTACCCAACACCCTCTCCCTAGTGTAACCAACACCCTCTCTTAGCGTGTACCCTATCATCTCTAACCCAGCACCTACCCCTAACAGGCTCTGCTTTAAGTCCTTTACATATGATAATTCCATAAAACCTTTAGAAGGTCTTACCAAAGGTCACACTTTACAGAGAAAGGGTCTTTAAAAGATCAGAAAGGTTAAGCAACATTTTGAAGTTCACAAAGATAGTGAGTGTGGGAGTTGGAAGTCTTTGAAGCTCTCTTCCCAATGGCTGGCTGGCTCATCTCTTTAACTGAGCCTGTGCCATGCTGCCACAGTAAGTCACCCACCTTCCACACTGGACCAATGTACACACTTCAGTACCCATTCATTTCATTTGCAGTGGCTTTCACTATGTGTCCGCACCAAAATCAAATGCTGCTAAGATACTCTCAAAACAGACAGATCTTTTTAACCTTTAAAAACACAGGTTAAGAATAATGGAATGACACATATATGAAGTAATTTTAGTATTTCATAATTTCATGGATCAATTTACATATAGCTGATGGTGCAAATTAAATATTTTTTTTTCTATAAGATAAAGGGAAACTCACAACACAAATTCTTTTAAAAAGCCTTTTTCTAAAATGGGGCTTGAAAGATGGCTCCACAGCTAAGAGCACTGGTTGCTCTTTCAGAGACCTGGGCTTGATTCCTAGCACCCATTGACGTGGCTCACAACTGTCTTGTAACTGGGGCTCCAATGCCCTCATCTGACCCTGGTAGGTAGCAGGCACATACACGGCACACAACATATATTCAAGCAAAATACCTATAGACATAAAAATTAAATATATAAAATATTTAAAAATTATTCCTAGTACTAGCATAAGTAAAATTTTAAGACTTTGGCTAAAAATGAACTAGATATGGAAGATAAACCACATAGTATTCTTTAGATATTTTATAAGTCTGTCATTAAATGAATATTCTAATAAAATCTGAATTTAATATATTTGTTTTACTATCTGTTTGAGATATATGGCTAATGCAGAATGTGGCCCTTTGCTTTCTTGTGTGTGTGTGTGTGTGTGTGTATATAACATGGAATACAGATAGAGTTCCATCAGGTTGACTTAATTAAGTCCCTGTTGTTTCTATATGAAATTACAAAAATCAATGAAAAGCATCACTGCCCGCCCAGTACCCGCCTCCCCCAAGCTCAGCAGGGACATGAGGAGTCACCGTTGTAGAAGATGCTCTTCTCCATGGGCTCCATGAATTCCATCCCAAGGATTCTTTCAAGAAGCAACTTATCTTTTATAAAGTAATCCATTTCCTTATGAACCTAGTTTGAGAAGACAGTCATGTAAAAAACTGTAATGAAATAAATGTTTTCTAGTTAATGAAAAGTCAGAAGTAGATAAACTAAAGGATGAATAATAGACAAAGGAAATCTTGTGGAAAGTGAATCACTACATGAGAATTTAAACTAATATTAATCTTTAAATGTTAAAAATTATTCTAGAAATGTTTTAAATCTTAAATTCTTAAATTTAAGATTGAAAATCTTTAAGATTTTAATTTAATATAAAATTAATATTTTAAATCTTTAAAATGTTAAATTTAAGGCTAGATGCACTGAAAACTGATTTATATGATGCTTTTTAAAAATACAATCATAGTATAAGGATTTCAATGAGAAATAACATTTTGGTGACATAAAATTCTAGTATAGTATAAAATTCTACTATAGAATTTTGTGGGACATATATAAGGGAGTCATCATTTGCTAATGGGCACATTAAAATCACAATTTTCTTTTAGATAATCTAATTTTATGTCTAAACCATAACTTGTTAGTGACTATAAATGCTTTTTTTTAAAAAAGTATTATTCCTAAGTATTAAATATGACAGAAAACAAAAACATGGAGTTCTCTGACACAGCTGACTGAAAATATAACTGAATTCCCATTTAACTTTTCAAAATCAGCAGGCAACCCTGGCTTGCATACAGACATCAGAATACATACGTGGTCAATGAAAGAGCCAAGGAACTTATTCATTGCATGGTATGCTCTTATGCTTTGTTCAAAAGTACTCCCTGATGAACTCAGCAGTCTGGCAGGGCCATTTCTCTGATATGCAAAAGAGAAATGTATAAACATAACATGTCTTATGCTTTGGAACGGAAATGACCTTAAGTATGGTAAAACACATGTGAGAAATACTTTATACAAACCCTTGTTAAAGTCTCATGAATCCTGTCATAGTGTTGTCTCATTTGACTAGAAACTGCAATCTGAAACGTCTGCCCATCCGTGTTGGGCACCAAACCTCTTTGGCTGCACAAATTTTCCTGAAAAAAAAAAAAAAGTAAGGGTTTAAATTAAGACAGAAATGATTGCAAAAAGCGTTTCTTTAAAAAAAAAAAAAAAAAAAAAAAAGCATACCATTTTCCTTCAGTTTGTACCAAGTGGTACAAGATTTCCTAACCTAGTGCCATCTTGTTGATACTGTCTTTGAGACAAAGGGGAGTATTACTAAGGCTCCCCACTGGCCAGATCCACCACATTCCTCTTCACTCTCATTCCCGCTTCCCTGTAGTCCCTGTCTCCTCCTTTACCCTGCTGTACTAAACCACCGAGTCCATGGTATATTTGGTATTCTTAGTTTTCATGGTGATAACCTGACTGTTCTTTAATGTTTGTAAGAAAAGACCAAACAGTGAAAGTTGTGGACAGGTCGCCTTCTCACAGGATTACCTACTGACAAACACACACCCTTTTGCACTAGCTCACTGCCTAGTCAGTCTCCACTGACAGGCTAATGGCTCCTTCAGATTCTGGCCCCCTGACACCCGGCCACCTACTTCAGCACTTGCTACTCTCTTTCATCTGATCCCAGTCAGCGAACAGTACAGCCTTTGGTTTCCACAAACTTAAAGGAAGATAAACATAATGAGCTTCTCTATTTTAAATAAAAATTTAAATTAAAAAAGTATAGGCGGAGGCAGAGGCAGGTGGATTTCTGAGTTCCAGGCCAGCCTGGTCTACAAAGTGAGTTCCAGGACAGCCAGGGCTACACAGAGAAACCCTGTCTTGAAAAACAGAAACAAAAACAAAAAACAAAAACAAACAAACAAAAAAGTACAGGCAACTGTGGAGAATGAAGGTTGTATAAACTATAAAGAGGAACCAAGAAAAGAAGACTAGCTATAAATTTCAACATCTGGACTAAATATATTTAAAACACTTCATTTCTAGCTCTTTTCTAAGTCATAAATACTGGTGACAACAACAGCAAAACTGGAATCGCACTTCTGTTTGTTAAACATTATATCCTGAGATCTAAAACATGCACTTGTTTTAGATCATTCTATATTTCATGTCACCACATAGTCTATAAACTATTTGGGGAGGGTAGGGGTGTAGTGCTACATCCACTCCAGTAGTGACCTGCCTGACATGCTGGAAAACCTTGGCACGGTCCTGAGGCGAAAAGTTCATGGAAACTTAGTCTCCTGGAACCATGGCATCCTGTATAACGAATGCTCCAATGTCCTTGCTTTAGTTGATAAACGGATCTGTGTGCTTTCCCTTAATATTACTTTATTGAAAGTGCTTTTAAAGCTGGGAGTGGTGGCATACGCCTTTAATCCCAGCACTCAGAGGCAGAGGCAGAGGCAGGTGGATTTCTGAGTTCGAGGCTAGCCTGGTCTACAGAGTGAGTTCCAGGACAGCCAGGGCTATACAGAGAAACCCTGTCTCAAAAAACCAAAAAAAAAAAAAAAAAAAAAAGTGCTTTTAAGGATTGAATTTTTGACATATAGCTAAGTTAGATTCTAGGCAGTCCTTGATCTGACCCTGGGCATGCATAGCTAAGTCACTTCCCTACACAGGAATTTACCATTATCTAGGAATAAGGAAGTTTGTGGCCTGAGGAGGTACTAGAGTAGATACTTAGAACTATAGCTAGCTGAGTTACACCCAGATATTTACAATGGCCCAGGGGGAAGGTGGACTATACAATAGGCTACAATAGGAACTACGGCTTCTAAGATTAAGTGGACCTTAGGTGGAGCTGTTTTTGATCCCAGTTGTTAACATTGAATCTTATCCCAGTTGGTTCCTGCCAGTCCTTCTGTGTTTGCATTCCTCTGTTTTGTGTAAGAATCCGGTAACCTCATTGTACCTTGCCAGTGTGTCACCTAACTTTCCTATTTTCTTCTGTATAAAAAGTCTGATGCGCAATGTGACAAATTACATTCAGATCCACACTCCCTGTGTCATGTCTGTTTGTCACCCCACTTTCACCAACTCTTTGCCCACCTGTAACCAAACCCGAGTTTTGCCCGTGGATCGAGGATCCAAGTGAGGTTTGTCTGCGGCAGTATAGAAAGGGTGACTTTATTTATATATAAAAGGTGGCATTATAGAAATGGCACCTAGGTACAATCTGACACCTCTGCTAGTTGGTTTTGAAGAATCCCCAGTCTTCATAGCTTCCATCTGGCAGGTAAGCCAGTAATGATGGGGATCTTTTGGGCCTTGAGTTCCTTCACTGTGATGAGCAAAGGGTCTTCCTTCCTCTTGAGCTCTACAATCACTAGGGCACACATGGAGAACTGAAGTTCTCTGGTGCCCAGCAACCACTGGCTTGCTAATACTTGATTATGTGTGAAGTAGTGATTCTTGTTGACCTTCAGTTGTTCCCCAGTCTTTCTAGGCATTTTCCAAGACACTTATGCCTTCCTCCTCTTCCTCTTCCTCTTCTCCCTCCTTCTCCTCCTCCTCTCCCTCCTTCTCCTCTTCAAAGTCACTGCCACTAAAATTGTCCTCATTGTCTGACATGAGGACAATGGACTCCCATCTTTAATATAAAATATTTAAGCACTAACTTCAGAGATTTTATTGTAAAGATAAACCAACTTACATAATAATCTCAAACATTTACATGTTTCCTTCTTGTGTAAAAATCTTGACTCTAAGTAGTTACTGTATTTTGAATTTTCCTCAAGTTAAAATCCATATAATCAGCCAGACTATAGAGTCCCAAGAAATTCCTGGCATATACTACTCAATACATTTTTCCATTTGTAAAAATAGTCCTGATAACACTTGTTTTATGGGTGCCCATTTTATTATCTATTTGCTTCGACAAGTATGGTAAGTTGAAGAGGGAAAACTATGGTTTTGAATATCAATATTCCTGGCATATTAGTTATATGCACTTTACCCTAATTTGCTATCTATTACTTATGACTGATATATATGTCCTACAATAGTAAGGTAAATAAATTACTACTCACTTCCTAAGGCTTTCTATTTGTTATGCTTTTAATGGCACTCCTCAGTTGGACATCTTTTTTCCCAGGGGCTTATGGTTTGAATTATTAGAGGTAATCTTCCAGCCCAGGTCACTTCTAAGAGCTAAGCAAGGGTTTAGCTCCTAAGTTCTCCAAGTCACAGATATGGGCTCAGTGAACCCCGAAGGCTGTAGCATCCCTTGTTCTTTTTTGAGGAAGTTCTTAGGGTACAGTAGAAAGAGCAGAAAACCAGTCCTCCCTCAGGCTCCAGCATTACCAACATTAAACCAATCTTTGTCTCATTTATCTCCCCAGATTTCTTTTTTCTTAGGGTATTTTACAGCAGACTTCAGAGCCTGTCATTTCACTTGTGAATCTCTAATAAGGACTTAATAAAACAACTACCACTGTCATTTTTATAACTAGTAGAGTTAATTATCGCTTAATAAGTTAACAGCAAATCCATTAAATCTGCCTTTATTCAAGTCCATATCTTGAGCCCCACTGCTCAGTTTCCTGGTGTCCCTCATGCATCTTGGGATATTCCTTGGCATCTCCTCTCCCCCACCATCAGCCCTCCTCTCCTTTTATGCTGTTGGTTTGTTAAAGCAGTCATTTGCTCGCTGGCACTCTGCACATTGGATGTGCTAAGTATTTCTCTCAGTTCTGTCTAAGTTGTTCTTCTAGTCTTTGTTACTTCCTATAAAACTGTGGTTAGATCTAGAGATTTGATTATCTTTAGGCTCAATTTTTACATCATAACAGGAAGTGTACAGTGTTAGCTTGCTTCATATTTAACTTACTAAAAGGAATCACTGTGTCCAGATCATGTCAGTTTGCCCTTTTGTTAGAGTCCGCCATTGACATGCACTTGTTTTAGATCTACTGATGACTGCAGCCTGTTCTCATCTGTCTATTAGTCACAGTGATATGGTGGTCTCCTAACTCTAATGTCCTCTTTCTCTCCTTGCTGAGGAAGAGCTTTCCTGTTGCACTTGATTACTCTGAAGTGTAGTTCACTTGGGAACCACAGGACAGACCCAGGCTCTGTTCACACTTAGGCCATGACTTGGTAATCCTGCAACTTTCAAAAGTCATTTGTGAGGATTACATTTCCAACTTAAAGAAGATGTAGAATCTGTTCTTACCGCCTCTCGCTTAAGGTTCATATTCATTTCCTCCATGTTAGTGTCTGCATGGCCATGGACTGACCTCCCATGAATGTAATATCCAAAACATCTGTGGGACAGCAGGAACACTGACACCTGCAGCAGGAGAAGAAAAAGGAGCAATCAGGGGCTTCTCCAAAAAACTACCAATTAAGTTTTTGTTAAAATTGTCCCCCTTTACCCAAAATAACAAGGATTGAATTTTAGGAAGTGTAAAACAAAGTAGCAAGGAAAATAATGTTTTGTATAAAATTGATGGAAAGAAGACTGGAGCTGTTTTCTAAGAATGTATGAAAAAACCTCAGGAATGTAGGATGAATGAATAATTAATTATTCATAATTAAGAACTGCAGATAAAGAAGAAAAAAGTAAGGCAGGAGAACTTACTTGTGGGACAGTATATCTATTCTTCAAACTAACAGTTGGTTGAAAATTAGATTAGCATCCCACTCATCACAAGCCAACTTACTAAACTGTTCTAGAACTGCTCGGTGAAATGTGCGTGCACTTTAGTGCTTCCCTACACGTACCCGTGTCTTTCCAAAGTGGAAAGGTAACAGTTGCGAGATGCTATGAGAAAGTACTCACGTTACTCATGGAGCACAGATCAACAAATTGCCGGATTTTGTCTTCTATGAATCTCTCATAAAAGGCAGCAAAGAAAACAACCTGAAACAGTAATTTACAGTGAGTCATGCGTGCTGCCTCCCTCAGGATGCCCACCGTCCTTAATAACCACAGTGCAGTGTTTTAAGAAAACAGAAGTTCCAACCAAGAACACAGTGGCCTCTAAAGGTTTCCATGGGATAATATCCCATTTGTCTGTTCTGAGTGTATCCTCAAAGGAAGCAAGATTTAGAATTATGTCAAGAGTTCTTGAGTGACCATTTTGGATCCTCCCCACCATTCTCCTATCCTAACCTTTACTGTTCTTTGTTAGCTATCTCACATTCCTGTAAAACATCTTCTTAGCACTTGGCACACTCTAGTTAGCTCTTATTAGTGTTGGGGCTTTCATACAGATTCAATAGTATCTATTACATAAAACAAGTTGGAACCTAAGGAAGGGTTAGAGACCCCATAGCACCTCATTTATAGTATGTCCTTAAATTAAACAACAACACATGTACTTTTAAAGAACATAGAATACTGAGAGTCAAAATTTAAAATATAAAAAGAGTGAACACTAAACCTGCCTGACTGTTAGACCATTTGTGAAGAGGTTAGATCCACTTGTAAGAGGTCAGACCCATTTGTGAAGAGGTTAGACCCACTTGTGAGAGGTTAGACCCACCTGTGAAGAGGTTAGACCCACTTGTGAGAGGTGAGACCCACATGTGAAGAGGTTAGACCCACCTGTGAAGAGGTTAGACCCACTTGTGAGAGGTAAGACCCACCTGTGAAGAGGTTAGACCCACTTGTGAAGAGGTTAGACCCACTTGTGAGAGGTAAGACCCACTTGTGAGAGGTGAGACCCACCTGTGAAGAGGTTAGACCCACTTGTGAATAGGTTAGACCCACCTGTGAAGAGGTTAGACCCACTTGTGAAGAGGTTAGACCCATTTGTGAAGAGGTTAGACCCACTTGTGAGAGGTTAGATCCACTTGTGAGAGGTGAGACCCACCTGTGAAGAGGTTAGACCCACTTGTGAAGAGGTTAGACCCACCTGTGAAGAGGTTAGACCCACTTGTGAAGAGGTTAGATGTTATGTGTAGTTTTAAAACACTACTGCCTTCGCCTGGGACCTTGGCAGCACCACCAGCCTCTCCCGGCTCTCTTTTGTTCCATCTAACTAAGCTCCAGATAGCTACTGCCAGCCCTGACCAAGCTTCTCTTTACACCCACCTTTGCTCCAGGAGGGGTTGAGTTACCAGCCCACTACTGAGACCCTTGGATCCGTGGATAAGAGACACACACACAGCTCTGTTACCTTTTAACTGTGTACTAAGCATAATTGCTGGGTGTAGCTTCCTCCCACTTGGAAAAGCGTGCCCTTACCAATTTATTATCTCCATTTCTCCTCCAGCCCTAATCTTAGTGGCTTGTTTCGCCTAGTCCCTGCCAAAAATCTTTGCCAATCTGCCCATAGCGGAGGCCACAGGCCCTAGTTGCCCAGAGACCTTACATGATTGCTGCCTTCTTCTCATTCCAAAGCATGGTAGAAAAGCCCCCCCACCCTTCCTCCTCTTCTTCCCTGTGGCTCCTTTTCCTCTTGGGACCCAGAAGTCCCACCTGTACCTTTTGCCCAGCAATTGGCTCCCAGCCGCCTTTATTGACAAATCAAGAGCCAATTAGGGAACTAGACATTAGTATCAGAATCTCCCCTTACCGTTAGACCCACTTTTGAACAGGCAAAGGAATTCACAGATATTTGAGGGATGACCTTAGAACAGACAGAAAGGTTTTCTTATTGGTCTGAAGGCAAAGTGGGAACACAGAATGAGGTTAGGCGGTGGCAAGATTGCCAGCTACTGTCCTAGCCACCTTCCCTTTTCTTCTTAGCCACAGACCTGTCCTTTGGTCAGGACACAGTGATGCCCAGTTGAAGGGCATCAGCACAGTTAGGTATGGCCACAGGAATGACTCCTAGCCAAGAAGACGCTGAATGGTACTTCACAAAAGCTCTTTGCTGTTTTGTTTTTTTGTCTTTTGCTCTTTTGGTTTGTTTGAAAATTTTTACTTCTTTTAAGTGTGTGTGCATCCGCTGGTGAGCATGTATATGTGCATGTGCATGCAGGAGTCTACAGGGGCCACAGAGACCAACAATCCTCTAGAAATTACAGATCTGGTTTTCTGTAGGAGTTCTAGCTAGCTTAAGTCACCAACTTGATATGACCCAGAGTCACCTGAGAAGGGAGGTTAATTTGGGGACTAACTACCCAGGTCAGATTGGCCTGTAGGCATGTCTGCTGGGGATTGCCCTGATTATTAACTGATGTAGGAGAGCCCAGTTACCTCTGGGCAGCACCATTCTCTGGATAGGTGGTCCTGTGCTGTATGAGAAACCTAGTCATGCATGAGTTCATGGGCAGGCCAGCAAGCAGTCCTGCTATACAGGGAGGCTTCTAGTTCCTGCTGGATTTTCTGCCCTCCCATCCTCTGTGATCATCTGTGTCCTGGAAGAATAAGCCCAGCAAATCTTTCATCCCCTAAGCTGTTTTTGTCATTGGTGTATGTCACAGCCACAGAGTCGAAGTAGAACGTGCTCTTAACCACAGAGTCATTTCTCTTGCCCCAAGACTTAAAAAGGGAGAGGAAAAAACTAGACTCCCAATTAATTCCCTCCTATCTATGAGCTGTTATGGCCCAGGAGATGGACTCAGGGCTGCAGGCTCCACACGGCAGAGAACAGGCTCCTTGGTCCTGATGACAACAGCGAGCTGACACTATGGCTTCTGCTCTTCTTTTTCACAAGAAGGTGGAAGGGGAAGGAAATATTTCTTGTTACATTTAATGAAATGGGAAATGCTTCAGATGGAATCCCATGAAATTCCCTCCAATGACGCTTTTTTAAATTCAGATGCAGTAGCCATGTTCATAAAACACAGTGGCCTGTGCACAGTCCTTCCAAACATGAAACCCACACTCATCAAAGCATCTTATTCCAAATTCTATTCTATGTGTGTCCTCTCCTGGTATTCACTTTACTAGCTTTCACTAGCTCCAGTCCTGTAGCTTCAAGTTTGAACAGTATCACCAATGCTCAAAAAATGTACATTCCAAAAATCAGTTCTCAGGATGGGGGAAAAGTCTACCCTCAGGTTGTGGAATGCCACATGAATCCAATCCAAAGGAAAATGATAATTTAAGCAAACAGGTAAAGAAAATGCCATATTTAAAAAAAAAAAAAAAAAAAAAAGAGAAAGAAAATATAGTGCACTTCTGCCCTGGATCTGAGTTTCTAAAAAGAGTCCCTTTAGAGTCCACAAGTGATAAAAAGTGAACTCTGACACCAAACTGCCTGGGTTCAAATTCCACTGTTGCCATTCCCATGTGTGTGACATTTAGCAACTTGGTCAACCCTCCAGAGCCTTGTGTCTCCTGGCTTGTCATAGGAGCATGCTGACTAACCTGTCTGTGCAGGCTGAAGAACAGACGCAGTAGTTAGTGTGTATAAAACAGTTATTGATTCTCACATGCCTGGGTCATGATACAATCAATATAGAGAGCTTTATGACTGCTTTGTCACCTTTCTGCTGTAGAACTCAGCATCTGAGAGACACAGGAACACAAGCAGGGTTCCAAACTGGCAATGCCATTTACCTGTATTGTTCCAATCACCAGCCAGATAGCAGTAGCCACAGCATATCTCAAAATGCGGCTGTAAGGACCTGTGTAGTCTAACGGGCTTCTAGAAAGGCTGGAGGATGAATCCATTAACGCTAAGTTTTTGAATCCCACAACCTGAGGGAAAAGGAAAAATGAAAATTTAAACAGATATAGGAAGAGACGTTTTTAGACAGAAAATGAAAAACTTTTCTCTACCTACCTGCCTTGAAAAACAAGCTTAGAAGCTGTAGGAAACTTAGACACAAACCAAACCTAAATCTACCAATAAATTAAACAAACAAGTAGCAATTCATGAGTACTTAACACATGCCAGACACTATGCTAAATACTTTCTGTATCTCAAAACAATATATTCCAAAATGCCTTCCAAGGAATGTACCTCCTTGGATGAAATGAAGCTGTAGTTAAATAAACTTTGATGGGTATATTATACTGACTGCCATGTTTCGTCCCCATGTAAAATAAAACAAAGAGCTTAAAAATTTTACAGCAAGGTTCCCATAAAATTTGATTTATGTAAGTGTTTTGCAAAGTTAACTACAGAATCATGTAGTACCTTTTCAAGTTCACCAAATATTAAAATTTTATTATTTATTTATTTAAAGCTGGGCCTCCTTAACCTAGGCTAGGCTATTTTAGAACTTGCTATGTACATGAGCAAGTCCTTGAATCTTTTTTTTTTTTTTTTTTTTTTTTTTTTTTTTTTGTGATTCCTTTGTTTTCAGTGTCACACTGGAAACACTGACACAGAAGTGAACACATTGTTGCCACTGACTTGTGAAGAACAGAAGTGCTGCTATTAATCTCTACCTTGAAAAGTGGCCTATAATTAGCAACTGTGACATCTTGCAAGCTTGTATCATCTCACAAAATTATATGTCATGGTTTGAAAGTAAATCCCAAAAAGCATGTGTTATAAAGGAATCTTCAATGTAACAGTGTTACTGTGAGAGGCTTACAGGAGAGGGTTAAGACAGGAGGACTCCACCCTCAGGAGTGGAACACTGGGCATAGTAAAAGAGGCTTGGGCCAGCAAGGTAGAGACCTTGAATTCTTGATTCTCTTCTGCTTCTCCCTTCAGAGACTTGGGGTTACAATCTTGTAGTACCACACTTGACTTCATCAAACAGTATTAAAACCAAACCAAACCAAACCAAACAAAACACTGCTTACTGAAAAGATTGTGAAACAAGAGAAATGTTGATTGGCCATTCTACAATATATATGTACATTCTACAACATATATGTAACACTGACAAATCATGCTGTATACTATAAACATATAATCTGCATGGAGGGATATGTTGGAGAGTAAACCTAGGGCCTCCTGGATGCTGAGTAACTGCTTTATTATTGAGCTATCTCCTCCTGCACAGCATGCCCCACTTCCTATCACTATTTGGAGATGAGGTCTTACTAAATTGTCCAGACTAGTCTTGAACTTATTCTCAAGGCCAGACAGGGCTTGAACTTGTGATCCTCTCACCTCAAATTCCAAAGTATAAAATGTACAATAGTGTAGAAATAGCACAATAGTCCCGAGACAGGGGTGAGAATATGGATCCTATAGAAGGGAAGGTTTTGAAACTATATAGAGGGGATCACCTGAAAGCTACTACAACTAATCTGTAATGATAAGCAACACAGATATTTTACACAAGTTCACTAGCAATTCTGCTACAGATCACTGGTCCTCTGGCTTTAGGAGGCATAAGTTAGAATGGTGGTACCCAGGGCTGCAGGGAAGGGAAATGGGGGATTGTGAACTGTTGCATAGGAACAAAGAACTTGGGTTGTAATACAGAGCTCTGGAGGCAGATGTGGTGAGAATTTGTTGCAATGTGGATATACCTATAGCACTGATCTCTGAATTTAAAAGTGGTTCTGATGGGCAACCTTCTAAGGCCCCATCACATCGTATTTAAGTTTTGCTTTTGTTTGTTTTATAGGAAGGATAAAGGGGGAATGTTAAAGCGCTGTCTGAGAAATTACTTGAGATGACAATAACACTTATGCAGTGCTAATAAGCAGCATCATATGATTATATAACAGCTCATACATACCTCCAAGAAGAAGAGTGTGGTAAGCACTTGAAAGAGTGGATTAAGTTTTCTCACAGTCTGAATCTCATTCCATTCATTTGCCACGAAATATGTTCTCCATATGCTCACAGGAACAGTGGCGCTCCGCACACCACCCTCACCTGGGAAGGGAGATCATGTGAATAAAGCAGTTTCCCTTTGCGCTGCGGGCAGCAAGAAAACTATGGCACAAACCCCAATTTCAGTTACCTTCAACAGCTTTAAGAAC
This sequence comes from Mus minutoides, assembly GCA_902729485.2. Classification (NCBI taxonomy): domain Eukaryota; kingdom Metazoa; phylum Chordata; class Mammalia; order Rodentia; family Muridae; genus Mus; species Mus minutoides. The sequence goes on along the minus strand of LR753320.1, from coordinate 2,322,163 downwards.
TTTTCCTTTTGGCCGTTCCCAATCAATAAAGAATATATCGATGGTAATCTGGGATATGAGCTTATGCAAAAACTGAAGAGCCTAAAAATAACATACAACAAAACACTTGAAAAGAATCATCACTCAAGAGCAATTATAAAGCTACATACTCTTTACAAAGCAGAGTGAAATCACAAGAGCACATCATATACCAAGTGTATCCAACTGCCACACACCTGTTAATTCGCCTTCTTTTTTCCCCCCTTAAAATAGGAACACAAGAAAAGAGGAGATATGCTCCTTCCCCCTCTACTACAGGACCCGTGCATAAATGACTCCCTTCCTCTAGGCTCTGCGCATTGTTTGACTTCTTTATACAAAGGTAAGCTGCAAAGCCCTGTAGAAACAGTAGATACCCCTGCTGTATTTCCTGTCTCTGGAACTGAGATAGAAAGCCGTGTGTTGTTGAAACATATTTCTCTCAGTTACACCGAGTTCTCATCCTAGGGGCATTATTGATCAAGGGATAAAAATCCAAGTACAGGATGGTCACTCTCCTGAAGAGTTCCTCTCTCAGTGGGTAAAGCAAAGACTTCACTTCCAAAAGCCAATGGGATGCGGCCTACCAAATAGGTATGTGAGGAGTCGGCAGCTACATGGGGGAAGACACAGCTTGAGGGGTGGTTACCACAGAAGGATGAGGAGGGAAGGTTAATACTAATTTCTACAATTCCAACACATCACCAGACTTAGCTTTTAATCCTCATTAACAAAGAGACAAAATCCACTTTGGAAGATATTTCATTCCATTGTGATTTTAAAGAAAAAGTTAAACATTGAAATATCATTTTGTCAAATTAGCTATAAGTCATGATTGCTAATGTAAATTTATAACTTCTTTGAAGACATTATTTAAGGTATAACTTTAAATGGGCACATTTATAAATAAAGGCACATTTCCTATCTACAATAAAATAACTGATGCTTTCTTTCAAAATCAAAAAAAATTTACACCAAAAATTTTAAATGAATTTCAAAGACTGGGTTTTTAGCAGGTTTTTGAAATTGGGTAAGCTGTCCTTTGAAACCTACCTTCATAGCAAAGGCACATCCCACATAAGTAACGAAACGTTCTTCCTGAACTGGCATCGGCAGCAAAACAGAGACTGACTTCTGTGCCTACAGTAACAATCACGCAAGGCTCTTATTACACCACTTATAAAGCAAAGGAAGCAAACACACAGCAAATCATGCTGTCCTCCACAAACAGGACAGCAAAGGGCGGGCGGGGCATTTGCAGCTGTCTCAGGGAGCTTGAACAGAATTAGGTCTCTTATAAAAATCAGATATTGACATTTAGGGTAAATTCAGAAACTCACTCACTTTGAAGAAAATAAGCCAATAAAGACCTGTTCCCACTGTGATGATAAAAAACACATTGGCCAGATCACCAGCATAGTACAGCAGGAATTTCATAACTGTCTGCAATTTAAAAAGAATTATAATTGTTAAAGATTCAATTTGTTACCTGCTCATTACATTTATTTCTGCTAAACAATTGAGCAGAAAATATAAGCTCTATTTCACTTTCATCATATATAAAATGGAATAATAAAAGCACTGCTTTTATTTTAAGAACTTAAAAGTAGAAAGATACTTTTCTCTGTGTGTGTGTATGTGTATGTGTCTGTGCATGTGTGCATGTGCAGGCATTCGCCTGTGTAGGCATGATCTGTATGCATAAGTGTATGTACCATGGAATGTATTTATTTAGAGGTCAGAGGACAACTTTATAGAGTCAGTTCTCCCCTTCTACCGTCATGCATGTTCCAGGAGTAGAACCTGCTGAGGGCCATGCAGGAGGAACACGAAATGGCTTGGAAGTCATAGAGTGCAGCCCATGAGTTACCACAGCCACTGGGTGAGCTTCCATGTGGCACGGCATGGCACTGAGGACCACGTGTCCTGAGGACTTTATGCTGTTGTAGAGTTCTGCTCTGCTTGCAGCCCTCACTTCCCTCTTAATCTAAGAACTGTGTGAAAGGGGCTGGTGAGATGGCTCAGCAGGTAAGAGCACCCAACTGCTCTTCCGAAGGTGATAAGTTCAAATCCCAGCAACCACATGGTGGCTCACAACCATCCGTAACGAGATCTGGCTCCCTCTTCTGGAGTGTCTGAAGACAGCTACAGTGTACTCACATATAATAAATAAAATAAATCTTAAAAAAAAAAAAGAAGTGGATTTACTTCAAAGTATTTATTAAAAAAAAAAAAAAAGAACTGTGTGAAAACTCTAAGGGGGCCCAGCCCCTCGCTGGGCAGCATCTCTGGCATTCACAGAACTAATGCTTGATTTCTTTCAGGCATTGTGTGTAAGTACACTGTAGCTGTCTTCAGACACTCCAGAAGAGGGCATCAGTTTTCATTATGGATGGTTGTGAGCCACCATGTGGTTGCTGGGATTTGAACTTGGGACCTGCGGAAGAGCAGTTGGCACTCTTAACCACTGAGCCATTTCGCCAGCCCTCTTTCAGGCATTGTGGCTGGAGCACATTCACGATTCTATCACCACCCTAGAGAAGAACTAGAGATTGTCAGCATTGACCACCACCCTTAGAAAACATTTGGAAAAATAAAGTTGTTAGTGAAGCTAGGTTGAGATGATTGGACTACTGGCTCTGATATTAAAAAAAAAAAAAAACAACCAACAACTTAGGGAACAATTTGAAGTTCAGAAAGGCACACTCTTATTAGTTAAATAGGGACCTTTTGTTGGTCAGAGAACAAGAACAGCAGCACTGGCTGATGTCACTCTGGTGAAAATTGATTTCTTATACCCATTTTGCCCTCAGCTTCCTGATATGATTTATTAAGATTTACTGATGGACACATTCTGAGGATTTAAGGTAGATATGACTGATTTTTTATATAAAAGTTTAGATTTATGATTATTTAAGATTCTTACAAGATTACTTTTAAAGAATAATGAAATAATTACTCCTTTCTTTGTAACTGCAAATTGCTGCCTGCCAGCGAGAGAAACTGGCTGAGAAAACTTCCTTGCTTGCTGACACTTTGTTAATTTATAAAAAGTTGCTTAGTTATAAATGTACATGGGTTTGGGGAAATAATTTGTTTTATTTATCTATAGTACATACTGTTATTTTTTGTAAAGTTATTGGGAAACACACCTTTTTCTTAATCATTTATTAGAAGAAAACTAAAATGTAATTGCATTGTAATTTTATGCTTGTAATATTTTGCTGGGATATATAAATTATGTTAGACAGAATAAAGTCTGAGGGTTGGAGCATCCGTCAAGTATATGTATGTAAGGTTTGTGTGAATGGCGACTGGAACATTGTTCCTTCCACCCATCAACTATGTGTGTGCGTGCGTGTGTGTTAGAGCTTGCTCCATCCACCAATTGTGTATATTTATGTATGTATGTGTGAAATGTTTGGAGCCTGCTTGCTGGAGCTTGTTTTAACCATTCTATGCATAAATGTGTATATGTTTGTCTATAGGTCTGTATGTATACATGTATATGTATGTGCATATGAAGTTACTGGACTATGCCTTTTGTTTTATCCACTCAGTATGTGTGTGTGTGTGTGTGTGTGTGTGTGTGTGTGTGTGTGTGTGTGTATGCATGCATGTATGTATGTATGGATGGATGGATGTATGGATGAATGGATGGATTTTTTCTCTTTCCTTCTCTTTCTCACCAGCCCCAAGTAGTTAAGAGTTCCTAGTTGTTTTGCTGGCCACAGGGAGTGCCAGCCAAGGTAAACTGAGTTTTGCTCCCTCAGAGAAAAGTCTGCTGAGTAACTTTTCTAATCACTAGCTGCCCTTGGCAGCAGCCCCTATAGGTATCTGAATCTACCCCCATCTAAGCAGTGAGCCCCCAATGGCAGCTGCCTGCCTCAGTTTATCCATCAGGTGCATAACCAAAGTTCATCATCGGCAAGAACCCAGGTCTGATGGCCTGTGTGGCAAGTGCCTTTCTTTAATGAGCTATTTTATTGGTCCATGAATATTACTATATCTTATTGATTGATTGATTGATTGATTTTTATTATTTTAACATTGTGTGTGTTTGCATGTGTGCAGGTGCCAGCAGAGTCCAGAAGAGGACATCAGATCCTCTGCAGCTGGAGTTACAGGTGGTTTTGAGCTGTCCAACATGGATGCTAGGACCTGAGCTTGGGCCTTCTGCAGGAGCAGTTAAACTTTTAATCACTGAGTCTCTCTAGCTCACTGACTATGACTTCTAATAACAGTAATCTATCATTCACTCATTTTCTCAGGCCTGAAGCTTTGCTTCATATATCCACATGCTACCAGTTACAAAGACCAACTGAGTTTGCCTGATAGGTTTCTCCCAAATCTTGTTCAATCTATCCCTGTTTCAATCCTTTTCATCTTTCACTTTCTAAGGAAGGAGAAACTGCTTCCAAATTTTCTTAGTTTGGACTTGCTACCCAAATCTATCTTGTATAATTTCCACAGTTATTATCATGTAGTATTATTTGTTGTATAAAAGGATTGAAACTTGTTCATGTTGGGCATATACTGAGCTACATCTCTGAACCCTAGAGTTAGCTTTCTCAAATATAATTGGGTTATATCACATTTTTCTTAAAAATATAAAATGACTACTCACTAAATTCTTGACTCACAAGATCTTTCACAGATTAGAGCAAAGCCAGCGTTTGACTTGGCTTAGCTGCGAGCTTCAACCACTTGCTCAATGCTAACCACTCAACAATTCCATCTCCAATACTTTGTGGAGAGCAACTGCCATCATTTTATCAAGAATCTTTCCCTTTCTGTTGTCGGTGTTACCCCCACATCACCCAGAATGTGACGCTCTACAACAGACCCTCAGAGACCACTGTGGGATGAACAGTTTAAAGTTGACCTGTGTGGGAGGCAGACTTGCTTTGACTATCATCCCAACAGGAGCACAAGCCCTCCTGCTCTGACTCCTTACCACACTGGCCTTGGAGTCAGGAGGACAGCCTGGCTACACAGTTAAAACAGAACCTTTCTCATGATCTTCATATGGAAGATGACAATAACAGCTGCCATTTAGTTACCCAAAAGCTAAGCAAAAAATCCAAGCTCTACTTCCCTTTTGTTATATGGAAAATGGGAGTGATAATAATGCCTAGCTAGGTAGAGTTATGAGAAGATTAAGTAAACTATACATATAACACTTAAAAATGTGTCTGGTAAAAACACTGTCACTAAGACAAAAAGGGCACCAACAGATTGGGAAATGATCTTTACCAATCCTAAATCCGATAGGGGACTAATGTCCAATATATACAAAGAATTCAAGAAGCTGGACTCCAGAAAATCAAATAACCCCATTAAAAAATGGGGTACAGAGCTAAACAAAGAATTCTCAACTGAGGAATACCAAATGGCTGAGAAGCACCTGAAAAAAATGTTAATCACCCTTAATCATCAGGGAAATGCAAATCAAAACAACCCTGAGATTCCACCTCACACCAGTCAGAATGGCTAAGATCAAAAATTCAGGTGACAGCAGATGTTGACGAGGATGTGGTAGAAGAGGAACACTCCTCCATTGCTGGTGGGATTGCAAGCTGTTACAAACACTCTGGAAATCAGTCTGGCAGTTCCTCAGAAAATTGGACATAGTGCTACCGAAGACCCAGCTATACCTCTCCTGGGCATATATCCAGAAATGTTCCAACTTGTAATAAGGACACATGCTCCACTATGTTCATAGCAGCCTTATTTATAATAGCCAGAAGCTGGAAAGAGCCCAGATGTCCCTCAACAGAGGAATGGATACAGAAAATGTGGTACATTTACACAATGGAGTACTACTCAGCTGTTAAAAGTAATGAATTTATAAAATTCTTAGGCAAATGGATGGATCTGGATTATATCATCCTGAGAGAGGTAACCCAATCACAAAAGAACACACATGATATGTACTCACTGATAAGTGGATATTAGGCCAGAAACTTAGAATACCCAAGATACAATTTGCAAAACACATGAAACTCAAGAAGAAGGAAAACCAAAGTGTGGATACTTCATCCCTTCTTAGAATGGGGAACAAAATACCATGGAAGGAGTTACAGAAACAAAGTTTAGAGCTGAGTCTGAAGGAAGGACCATTCAGAGGCTGTCCCACCTGGGGATCCATCCCATAAACCACCACCAAACCCAGACACTATTGCATATGCCAGCAAGATTTTGCTGAAGGGACCCTGATATAGCTGTCTCTTGTGAGGCTATGCTAGTGTCTGGCAAATATAGAAGTGGATGCTCACAGTCATCTATTAAATGGAACACAGGGCCCCCAATGAAGGAGCTAGAGAAAGTACCCAAGGAGCTAAAGGGGTCTGCAACCATATAGGAGGAACAACAATATGAACTAACCAATATCCCCAGAGCTTGTATTTCTAGTTGCATATGAAGCAGAGGATGGCCCTTGGTCTTGAGAAGATCATATCTGCCCCAGTACAAGGGAATGCCAGGGCGAAGAAGTGGGAGTGGGTGGGTTGGGGAGCAGTGCGGAGGGGGGGGTATAGGGGACTTTTGGGATAGCATTTGAAATGTAAATTAAGAAAATATCTAATAAAAAAATGTGCATGGTGCACAGAAAATAGTCAAAAAATGTTAGTCAAGCCCGCCGCCGGACCGCCATCATCCCTCTCTGAACGCAGCGGATAGGCCCGCCAGCGCAAGCTCCAAACCCCAGGACATTAGGCACACTTCGGGGTTAAAGGTGAGTGGAGCGCACCAGGGGCCTTGAAATCGCAGAGGGTCCAGTGGCCAGCTGCAGCAGCAGCTGGAACAGAGGACCTCAGTCCAACCAGAGGCTGGG
>LR753320.1:2230411-2311073 GCA_902729485.2 Mus minutoides | reverse complement strand
ATATATATATATATATATATATATATATATATATATCACAAAATTCATATGACAACGTGGAAGTTAAATAAATACTAAATGTTAATTATGTATTGACTTAAAGATGTGGATAACAGGTAGCTCATAAATTTGCATAAAAGATTTCAACATGAAAAACAAAAAGATTAATATTTTCAAAAGACAAACTCCTTCATATGAAGAAGAAAAAGAAGGAACCTAATAGAAAAACAAAGAAGGGATGTAAATAGCTCACAAAAAAGGGAGCCTAATCATCTAAAGAGTATACACAAGGCTGGAGAGATGGCTGAGCAGTTAAGAACACTTCCTGTTCCCAGCATCTCTCACAACCATTTCTAACTTCTGTTCCAGGGGATGTGGTGTTTTCACCCTCTTCTGGTATCAGGCACACATGTATTGCACAGGTATACATGCAGGCAAAACACCATACACATAAAATAAAAAATTTAAAGTACATAAAATAAAGAAAATATAATCAATGTATGCCATTATATTGCATAAAATGGAAAGGCTGAAACATACTAAGCATTGGCAAAGACAAAAATAAAAATGGTGTGGGAATGGGACAGATTGTGGGATCCTAGGAAGGAAGTGAGCTGGTATATGTTCTGTGGCCTCAAAATAGTTTTCCTAAGTTAAACTCCAGAAAAATCAAAGCAACTTTCTTCTTCATCTTCTAGCTGTATGAGTAAAATCCAGAGTAGTCAAAAGTTTAAAAGTTTTCACCTCAAAACCAAAGTGTACCTGTAAATCAATCATGGGGCTCCCGATGCGCCTCTTCCATCCCGCTGTCTTCAAAAGAGATGATAACACAGCCAGCCCACCCAACACACCCAAAGCAATCTAAAACAGAAGAAACAAAACAGAAAAGAAAACATTTAGAATACACTTCCTCTCATTGGTACTGAAAACCCCTGTAAACAGAAAGTAAAGTTTCTCAAACACTGAAGGGGAACACTTGAAATGACATGGGAGCTGAGAGAGATGACAATGGAGTATAAAATCACCCAAATTAAATATCAATGAGATCATACTGACTTAAAAAATTTAATAAATAATTTGTGAGGGCAAGGGGAAAGCTCTGCTTTATAATAAATTTCCAATTTATAAATTCAGAAGAAATGAAGGAAACATATCAAGCAGATGCTGAAGTGATGCTTTGTGCAGACAGGCATCCCCAGTGGGCACGAGAATTAGAGGGCAGCAGCTGTGGAGATGGCTCAGTCAGCAAGTGCTTGCCACACAGTTGGGTCCCCAGAACCCATGTAACACCCACATAAAAAGCAGAGTGTCCTGTGACTGCAGTCTTAATGCTGCAGAGGTAGAGATTGAGGATCCCTGAAGCTTGCTGGTCGGCTAGACAAGCCAAATCTATGAGATCAAGGTTCAGTGAGAGACTTGTCTTAAAAAAGAAAAAGGTCTATAGATCTACACACACACACACACACACACACACACACACACACACACACACACACACTCACACACGCACACGCACACAGTCTTGACTCCAGACACTGAGCAGGGCCTGATACGTTCCTTTGGCATCTTTAACAAAACTACACAAACTCAATTTAATCATGGGAAACTTCCAGAAAACCCAAATTGATGGTGAAAAAACGCTAACAAAGTATCCTGGGCATGAAAGACAAAGCAACACTGGGGCAGTGTCATAGACTGGAGGATGGACAGAAGATGTGACAACTGAAAACAATGTAGAATCAGAAAAGCGATAGACAAACTTGTAATCTGTAATATCAAGCAGAACGCAGGTCTATGTCACTGTTAATTGCCTGGTTACCATCACTGTATCATAGGGAAGCCAGGATAAAAGCACATAGCAAATCTACTTCCACAACTTTATTACATCTGCACATTTTAAAACTGAAAATGAATGTAAATATTTAACAAGTTAAAAGGTACTCACATCTGTCTGAACAAATGCATCTCCTTGATTCATCTCATATTTCACTGAGAAGGAAATCTGGGATTATAAAGAGAACAGATCAGTCATACTAAAATTTAGTACCATACACCTATGTTCATAATAAATTTGTGGTCGGATTTTGCCAAGAGCGCTATATTTTTAACAGTCACTATTATGGATGTTGGCCTTTATTCACACAGAGGTATGCTCTTTTGAGGACTTTTACACTTCACTAAATTTCTCTCTTGAACATGCATGAGAGGAAAGAAGGGTTTCTTGGGAACCAAGGTCTCTGGCAGTGGTCCAAGCCAAGTTAATCAGATTTCACTTCCAGACAGGCTTTTGTTGCTAAGACATATGATTGACCTTGTATCACAAATTTATCAACTTACAAAACAACCATCCCCTAAGAAGACAGAACACTCAAATGTCTGAACAGGAATCCCAGGGCCTGCATGGCATTGGGGCTCACAGGAACTGACGTGACCATCACAGGTCCTGTGCGGGCTTGAGCTGGGTCCTCTGCATATGTTATGCTTGTGTAGCTAAGTGTTCTTGTGGGACTAACAGTGGGAGTGTGTGGGGGAGATATCTCTGATGTTTTTGCTTGTGCTTGGGACTTTTTCCTCCTACTGTGTTGCCTCACTCAGCATTGATAGGAAAATTTGTGCCTGCCTTTTTAAAAGGGAAACTGAGGAGGAGTGGATCTGGAGGAGAGGGGAGGTGTGTGTGGGGGGGACTGGGAAGAGTGGAGAGAGGGGAAACTAAAAAAAAGATACAGGAGGAAAAACGAGTATGAGAGGTGGGAGAGGCAGTTCCTTTGGCTTTATCAGGGCTACAAGAAGAGTGAGTTCAGGGAAGGACGTCAGAGTCAGGAGTGCAGTATCAGATGTAGAATACCAAGGTAAAGATGGCTGACTTTCCTGGGAGATTTTCATGGAAGAACAATGTCAAGAACTGGAGTGGAATCGATGAGTGAAATGGTTGGGAAGTGGAAGGAAAAGAACCAGTGCAGGCTGAGGAGCAGCAACATCGAGGGAAGAGCTGACTGGCTGTTAGGGGCTTTAGTGTGTTTTTAAGGTGAAGCACCCCAAGAGTTCTATAAGCGAAGGAAAGGATCTATCAGAGATGCTGTCTGAAAGGGACATCACACAGGCACATGGTTAGCTGAGGAGGGGACAAACAAGACCAGGAGACAAAGTGCAGAGTTCTTTCTTAGGTGGTAAAGAGGAAACCCAAGGGGACTCCTGTTGATGGCTGACCTGCTTGGTGAGTCAGGCAGTGGACCCAGCTGCTGAGGCTACCGAGGACGTGTCACATATGTGAAGGACAGCTGGGTGCCCAAAACTCAAACACAGCCTTTGTCAGGACTGTCATAAGGAACGTAAGAGGACATAATTATACTTTAATTAAAATGTATTATAATTTAAAATGTTCAACAACTGTATATTTTGCATTTACAATAAATTTGAGGTGAGCCTCATCAAATCAAGTTAGTTCATTACTCTAAATTTCTCTTTTTCTTCTATCTGTAATATTGATTGATTGATTGAGTGTGTGTGTTTGTGTGTAGGGGCACATGCATGCCATGTCACATATGTGAAGGTCAGAGGACAGCTCTGGGTAGTCAGTCCTCTCCTTCCACCATTAGGCTCTTCTGGTTTGGGAGCTGTGCTGCCCTGTGTCTGCGGAGCACACGTCCCCATCCGAGAAACCAGCTGGCGCTCCTCTTTTATTTCTTATATTGCAGTTTCTCGAGACTTAGTTTGTAAACTATGGGCAATACTATTATTTAAAGAAAAGAGTGCTTGTGCTAAAATAAGTGTACTCACTAGGAAATTTTAATCCAGGATCCTGTAACTTGGCATGTTTCTGGATTGTCTTCTCCAGTACTAGTGTATGTAAATCCAGGGAACAGAAGCTGATCTGACCTAATTTAGTACTACAAATGAGGAAAAGGTCTCATGTATGTTGTATTATGTCCCTCTTTGGCAGTGGTTCTCAGCCTGTGGGTCATTACCACTGTACTGGCTGGTTTTGTGTCAACTTCACACAGTTGGGGTTATCACAGAGAAAGGAGCTTTGGTTGGGGAAATGCCTCCATGAGATCTAGCTGTGGGGTATTTTCTCAATTAGTGATCAAGGGGGAAAGGCCCCTTGTGGGTGGGACCATCTCTGGGCTGGCAGTCTTGGGTTCTATAAGAGAGCAGGCTGAGCAAACCAGGGGAAGCAAGCCAGTAAAGAACATCCCTCTATGGCCTCTGCATCAGCTCCTGCTTCCTGACCTGCTTGAGTTCCAGTCCTGACTTCCTTGGTGATGAACAGCAGTATGGAAGTGTAAGCCGAATAAACCCTTTCCTCCCCAACTTGCTTCTTGGTCATGATGTTTGTGCAGGAATAGAAACCCTGACTAAGACAACCACTGCAGGGGTCTCATATCAGATTATTTATTTCCAATTCATAACAATAGCAAAATTAGTTAAGAAGTAGCAACAAAATGATTTAAGTGTGTCTTAGAGCCCTACCTATGACAGAGAGGAAGCTCATACATTTTCACACAACCTGAGGAAGTGTATTAAAGGGTCCAGCATTAGGAAGGTCAAGGCTTTTGTGAGAGCCTGGTCACAAGGAGGGTAAGAGCACCACACCTGCTAAGCAACACAGAAGACTAATAATATAGATAATAATAAAAAGCAGAATGACAGACATCACAAGTTATTAGTGAGTGCTAGTGATAAGGAAAGCTTATCTCCTACTTCACATGTCCCAGAGGACAGGCAATCTCCTACAAATCTCCAGGAGAAAATAAAGTATCCAGGATTCCCTGTTTCACTCTGTCCCTCTCTCACTTATCTGTCCTCCAAACAGGAATGCTCCCTCCGAGGGATGGACGGAGGGAGGCACTGGCCACGTGTGACCAGGGTTTTCCAGGGTTATTCTTTGGTACAGCCTGCCTTTTGGGTGTATGTGCTCTCTGTCCTTCATAGGTGGGCCCTCTTGGACACAGAGGGCCTTCACTCTTTAGTGAATCAGGGCTACAGGTCCAAACTTCATTCTCTGGTCCATCTTTGTCCTACTAGTTACAAAGTTGATTATTTTCATCTGTCTGTCTATTGAAGCATCTCTATCCAGAAACCCATGGAATGTTGAGCCCACATATACCTACTGTAATTTCTGAGTTGCTGGTTCAACCAGGCAAGGAAACAAAAATGATCAGAAAAGACAGAGGCAGATGCTATGTGCCTCAGTGTATAGTGGGGTTGCTTAGCTGCTGGTAATCCTTTCACAGAGACACGGAAAGAATGGCTCAGTGATCAAGAGTGCATACTGCTCTTGCAGAGGACCCGAGTTCAATTCCCAGTTCCCAGGCTGAGTGAGCCAGCCTCAATTCCACCTCATTCCAGCTCAGTTACAGGGGAACCTAATGGCTCTGGTCTGCATGGGAACCTGCAATCACTTGCCGCCCCTCCCCCATTACATATATACTAATAATAAAAAATAAAAATGTCATTCAATATTTTTTTAATATTTAACATCCTTAAGAGCTCAGCTTCTCTCTTTCATTAGACACCAATAATTAAGATTTGAATATATAAAAAAGGGGATTTGTTTAAAAATTTAAAAAATATTACCTTTTGACCATTATAAGTTACAACAGCATTTAAGTATTATAAAGTACAAGGACACTGAATAATAAAGAACTCACCTTCGCAGACTGGCTATGAGCATTTTTGATGTCAATGTCACTGTAGGCAATGGTAAGTAAGGGAGTGTATATGTTTCCATTTTTTGTGTTGGGTACAAGGCGTATGCTGTTAAAAGTAAATATACTCAAACTTATAAATATATTTAACCCCTTAGGCATTCATTTATCATTTTTTTAAATTTATATAGACTCTTGATATGTTAGTAAGGACTAGAGGAGGCTCTGTATAAACTAAGAGTTAAACCATAGCTCATTCTCATTGGTTAAAAACTTTACAGTATACTCCGGGAGACAAGATCTAGGTTCTGAGATATACATATGAAATAATGGAAGCACTATGAAACATCAGCTTAAGGAACATCAGAAAGAGCTACACTACATGACACCTAAACAAAAGCAGATAAAGTGTGGATTTTCAGATAAGAAAGATGAATCTTTACCAAAACACATGTTACATTTAGTTTTGTTTCAGGCATAACTTGGCAACTACAGTGTATTAGTAGCATACACTGTATCTAGTTAGTGAGCCCAAATAGAAGAATGCCAGCATGGTGTCACCAAGGACAGCCTGCCCTGATTAGGTGTGATTTCATCTTTATTAGGAATTCTACACTGGCAGAATGTTAGAGCACAGCGCACAGGGTGAGCATGAAGTACAAGAAAGCTCCACGGTGCCCAACTCATAAGTCTGCCACGAGACCAAAGGAACAGCGAGAAAATAATGAGCACATGAAGTGCTTTGTGGGGAATTGGGCTATGTACAGACAGGCTGGTCTCCAGTTGAGCTGAGGTCTGAACCCTGGAAATGTTCCCTCAAGCTCCTGGAACTCTGGCTCCTGCCTAAGTCACTGCCCCCCACAGCCCCCACAAGAAAAGCATGGCTAGAAGTCACGTAGGCAATGGTCCAAGCTTCTGACCTTCAGGTTAAGCTCCTCCCCAGTTACCTAGCAACAGTAAAGTCCATAAAAAGGGCTGTTCAGCCCACTTGCTCTCTTACTTTTCACTCTCTGATCTCTTACCCCTCACTCTCACCCCATCTCTCCTCTTTGTCTTCTCCTCTCCTCTCTCCTCTCATCTCCTCTCTCCTTCTTACTTTCTTTCTCTCTCTCTTTCTTTTACCTTCTCTCTTTCCCCCTGCCTTTCTATAATAAAGCTCTGAAACCATAGAGAGTCTCTGCTCATCAGGATCTGCTGCACTCACTCTCGCAGGTATTGGGAACCTCTCTCCCTCATCCCTCTCTCCCATAATCCCAGTGGCTTTATCAAAGTAGCTCCAGGAATCCCAGGTAGGGCTGCCCCTTGCCACCCCCTGAAGAGTGGGTCAGAGGCTTAGATGCCCACCCAGAGATGACTGGAAGGTAGATAGCAGCCCTCCCACGCCTGACTGACCAGAGCATAGGTGGAACTCTGGCGGGGTGTGGGTCTTCCCCTTCCCCCTCTTCCCCTGGGCCCCTCCTTTTTAGTTCCCAACAGTGCTTCAAGTATAAAATTAATGTGTTCGCAGCATATATTACAATATGCTGGAGTAGGGTTTCAGTCAAGATCTTACTATTACACAGAAAAGAGAACACAGGCTGCATGGTGGCATGCTAAGGTAGGGTATTCAGAATGAGGGGGATGCTGGCTAACCAGGGTCAATCTAGACTCAAGATTCTAGACAGAGAGCCATGAAAGGTAACAGGGTTAGAGAAGCTGAGCACACTCTTTCCTAAGCTCTTACTATAGTACCATTGCAGCCACTGATACTCCCTTCCCTTCCTCTCTCAGCCTACTGTAATTCCCTAGGAGTAGAGAAGCCAAGAACATGAATTTGCACAAATTCCAGAGAGTGGCTGTTATCAGTTTTCTGCTTTAGCCCTTAACCTTTACTGGACTCTGCCAATCTACACATCTCTAAGGAAAGCTTAGGTGTTGTTTCAGCTCGGTTCTCCCTACTGTTTCAGTCTGATAATGACTGGTAAATACCTTCCTTATATACTCCCAAATTTACTTAGTCATTAGGTAGGTTTTTACCTCAGTGAAATCTGGGTAGCAACTCGAATTACTCTTGGCTGATTTCCTAGGTCATTTTCTCGTCCGCTTACTGCATCCACTAAGAAAATGCGCCGAGTCAGAAGCCACTTGCTGGAGCTACTGTCTTTCATTAAGTAAATAAATAAATAAATAAATAAATAGGAAAAGCGACATTAGGAAAGCTGCTTTCAAACTGCTTACGATGGCACTCACAACACTTAGTTAAGAAACCAATATGAGCCCGGCGTGGCGGTGCATGCCTTTAATCCCAGCACTAGGGAGGCAGAGGCAGGCGGATTTCTGAGTTCCAGGACAGCCAGAGCTATGCAGAGAAACCGTGTCTCGAAAAACCAAAAAAACCAAAACCAAAACCAAAACAAAAAAGAAATCAATATGAAAACTAGACTTTTGTTTAATCTGAGATGACCACAAAGGGCTACTCCTGTAAGAAATTGTCAGCCATCTCTGCTCCCTGCCTAGGTCGCATTTTATAGCATGGGTAACAACAAAAGAAATTAGTTTGTCCCAAAAGAGGGTCAGAAACAGGAAAGAAAAAAGTTTCAATTCACAATTCTACTTATTTTCCTAGGGATATACTCTCAGCAAGAGTATGATGTCTTAAAGTACTGAAAAATCAAATGTCATTAAGTGTCCTAAAGCTACAGAGGTAGCTTGGTTGTATCTTGGCTCATGTGTATAAAATTGTACACTAAGAGGATCCATAATCATTCTCATCATCGCTGGTTTCCTGAAATGATCATATTTGTTTACGTCTGTTGATTTCAGCTCCGAGAGAGCAGGAGAGAATGTCTTACCTTGGTTCACAAACAGTTTATTATGCTGAAGATTTAGGTTTAACACTGGGATAGCCCAAAGGTAATGGTGTTGTTCTTCATCAGTATATTCGAGGTAAACATCATAAAATACAGGACTGGGGAAGTCAGCCAGGAGTTTAGAGAGAGAGATTTCACACTAGGAAGTAAAATAAAAATAAACACACCACAAATCAAAATTAGAAAGCATGTTAAACATTTCATTTTTTTAATTTTATAAAGTGTCTTTATATTATTTGCATGTACTTTCAAGAGATTTCCAAAATATAAATTTCTAAAAGCATCATTTAAAAAAAGAAAGAAAAAAGGCAACCAGTAAAGAATTTTTGTTTTTAATCTATAAAACGAGGAGATTGGCTTCCACGTCCAACACTAAGTACTTATCAAAGAAGAGGCTTAAAACCAGGTTGTCCTATGGGGTGAAGAACAGATTTTTTCTTGTTTGTTTGTTGGTTTGTTTTTTCCTGATGTATAATCATGCATATGACTGGCTCCCTTCATGAGGGCTAAGCTCATCTCTGACTGTTCCCCACCAGTCTATACTCATCTGTTCATACCAACCCCATACAGTTCCTTACCACGTATGTGCCAGGCCCTCCTAGCTTCCCAACACTTCAAGTGTGGGTTCTTCATAAACTCCTTCTTACTATGTTCCATCCAACTTCTGTTCACTATAAGCCTTGAGTATCATAGACTCTTCAGTCCTTCTGCATATCCCTGAGAACTGATGTCTTATACACATCTAGATTATAACATTTGAACAGTTTCTGCCATTCTCTGCCTATATTGCTAGTGTCATTACTGAGCTGTGAACTACTTTTGTGCCTAACAGTCAGTTAGACTGCAGTAATCATGGCTTTACACCTACTTACCTGATGCAACTGTTTTGGTAATCACCTAATATTACTGAGTTCCATGGACACACAGACACCAAGTTCCTCACCTAATTGTTTCATGAATTGAATGGGACATCATTGAGAGAATGATGAGCACATCGCCATGTACTGCACAACTGAAGAGTCTCCCTTCTTGTAGTCCACATTGTTATAAAAAGATGACAAGACACCCTATAAGTCATGTCTGATCATAAAATTCATGTTTATGGTAGAAAATTTGGAAATTATAAGATATAAACAAAAATAATCTCTGGCACAACTGTCCAATATTAATCAATAATAAAAATGTTTCTTCCAATGAATTTCTCACGAAGGCACTGTTCACTGTGGTTTTTTGTTCGATGTGTATGCACATACAAGATGTTAAAATATTTTTTATATGCTACCAAGGATCTTTCAAATGTTAAATGGCTCACAATATATATATTTTTAACCATACTGTAATGTCAAAGTGAAAGAAAGTCATGATAGGAAGGTGAAAGCAAAGTTTGGAGACAGGGATGTGTAAGGAGAGGTTCTGATTCTAAGGTCTAGTTCCCTAATTGGCTCTTGATTTGTCAATAAAGAAGGCTGGGAGCCAATCGTTGGGCAAAGGTACAAGTGGGACTTCTGGGTTCCAAGAGGAAAAGGAGAGGTAGAGAAGGAGAGAAGGGGCTTTTCTGTCATGCTTTAGAGTAAAGAGGATCCTGCAATCATGTAAGGCCTTGAGGAGAACTAGGACCTGTGGCCTCTGCTATATGCAGGTGCCCAAAGATGTTTTGCAGTGGCTACTTGGAGCAAGCCACTGCTGGAGAGACAGAGATAATAAAATGGTAAGGGCATGCATTTCTAGGCAGGAGATATTTGCACCCAGCAATTGTGCCTAGAGGGCAAGTTGTAAAGTAACAGAGCTATCTGTGTGCCTTTTGTCTGTGAACTCAAGGGTCTTGAGTGGAAGCTGGTGGTGAGGCCCTGGACATGGAGGCAGGTAGAGAAGAGAGACTGGGTAGGGCTTGGCAGTGGTCATCCCGAGCTAAGCTGGGTAGAACAAAAGGGAGCCAGGGAGCTGGGAGGAGCTGGTAGCACAGCAGGTCATGGGCAAAGGTGGTAGCATGTTTTTAAAACTACACATCTTTAATTATTAGGGAAATGCAAATCAAAACAACCCTGAGATTCTACCTTATACCAGTCAGAATGGCTAAGATCAAAAATTCAGGTGACAGTAGATGCTGGCGAGGATGTGGAGAAAGAGGAACACTCCTCCATTGCTGGTGGGATTGCAAGCTGGTACAACCACTCTGGAAATTAGTTTGGCAGTTCCTCAGAAAATTGGACATAGTGCTACCGGAAGATCCAGCAATACCTCTCCTGGGCAGAAGATGTTCCAACTGGTAATAAGGACACATGTTCCACTATGTTCATAGCAGCCTTATTTATAATAGCCAGAAGCTGGAAAGAGCCCAGATGTCCCTCAACAGAGGAATGGATACAGAAAATGTGGTACATTTACATGAAGTACTACTCAGCTATTAAAAACAATGAATTTATGAAATTCTTAGGAAAATGGATAGATCTGGAGGATAGCATCCTGAGTGAGGTAACCCAATCACAAAAGAACACACATGATATGTACTCACTGATAAGTGGATATTAGCCCAGAAACTTAGAATACTCAAGATACAATTTGCAAAACACAGGAAACTCAAGAAGAAGGAAGACCAAAGTGTGGATACTTTGTTCTTTCTTAGAAGGGGAAACAAAATACCCATGAAAGGAGTTACAGAGACAAAGTTCAGAGACTGCCCCACCTGGGGATTCATCCCATAATCAGCTATCAAACACAGACACTATTGCATATGCCAGAAAGATTTTGTTGAAGGGACCCTGATATAGCTGTCCCTTGTGAGGCTATGCCAGTGTCTGGCAAATACAGAAGTGGATGCTCACAGTCATCTATAGGATGGAACACAGGGCCCCCAATAGAGGAGCTAGAGAAAGTACCCAAGAAGCAGAAGGGGTCTGCAGCCCTATAGGAGGAATAACACTGTGAACTAACCAGTACCCCTAGAGCTTGTGTCTCTAGCTGCATATGTAGCAGAGGATGGCCTAGTAGGCCATCAATGGGAGGAGAGGCCCTTGGTTTTGCGAAGATGATATACCCTAGTACAGGGGAATGCCAGGGCCAGGAAGTGGGAGTGGGTGGGTTGGGGAGCAGGGCATGGGGAGGGTATAGGGGATTTTCAGAGAGGAAACTAGGAAAGGGGATAGCATTTGAAATGTAAATAAAGAAAACATCTAATAAAAAATACATAATAAATAATAAAAAAAACTACACACAACAGGAAAGTATTAAAAGAAACAGAAGGAAGCATTGTTATTTTATTGGGTGGTAAATTGAACAGGGAATTACATTTTTAGAAGCCTCTAAACATAAAATAGTATTTTAACTTTATTATAAAGTGCTTAGCAGTGGCATTTTGTTTAAGACACATAAGCCTAGAGGCAGTTAAACAGTTGACTACGAAAGTCAAACATTGTAATATTTAATTGTAGAATATTTAAAACTCTGTAGATGCTAATGTACCTTTGTTTGATGATTAACATATTCTGTGCCCAGACAATAGAAGATTTATTAATTCATGAAATTGTTATTACCATTAAAATAAATTTCTGAAATAAAAAAAATTCACCTATCATTCCAGTCAGTAGAACGAAGAGAAAATACAGGCTGCCTAACAAACAGAGTCACACTCACATTTTGCTGGTACGTTGTTCCAAAAGAATACGCAGCATCTAGTCTTCTCTCAGTGTCTGGACAAAGCTTCAACAGAGAACACAACTGATAAATATCTCTCATAAATTTCTTTGTTGAAAGAGTCCTCTATGAACATATGCTCTATTTTCTACTTTTTTTTAAATGTTTGAAGACCACTAAAAGCTAAGGAAGTATTAACTTGAAAAACAATTTTAAGAAATTCCATCTTGGGCTGGCAAGATGGCTCAGGAGGTAAAGGCACTTGCCACCAAGCTTCAATCTCTTGGACCAGAAGGAGAGAATATATTTCCACAAATTGTCCTCTATCCTTCACAAATGTTATATGTATGCATGAACACACAAACATGTACACACACACACACACACACACACACACACACACAAACACACACACACACCCTGCTACTATTCTCTTCAAGAAATACTCTAGTCTGTTCCTCTAGTTTCTGCTTCAAACAAAAATACATTAGCAGCAGTATCTTATCTGGAATCATACTTACCTGTAAAACACCACCTTCTAAAGGTTGCCATTTGATGAAGTTTCCTTGTATATCATAGGAAGCAGCAACAAACTTCAGCTTTATGTTTTGGTTAAAGAAGGACAACAATAAATTTATGTTAAATACTCCTTGGAGAGTATTTTTCATTATTGACTATCTTTTTAATATTAGCACTGTTTTTGTTGAAAAATTTAAATTCCACTAAATTTATTTGAATGTAAATTAATCCCACGATCTATATAATTCAACACACTTTTAAACAGGGCTGGTATTTTGCAGAAGTGTTATTTTAGGATTTAGAGGGAGCATTGTGGCAGGTTCCTTCTTCTCAAATCTGTTAAATGTGATGTGTGTGGGGAAAGGTATAGGACCTCATTCTGGAAAGCTCAACAGTGAGAGGTGAGAAATAGGAGCTGTGTGACATGCTGTGAAGTTCTGGAAGCTATCTTAAAATTATGGGTGTTTATGACAGAGATGTGTTTGCATTAGGTGAAGAAATCCCTCCTCAACCCTCCAAGAGCCACCATAGCTACACAATCCAGATGTATGCATCAAAGTGAACAGTCCAACCCTTTACTCTGCAGTTTTTATGAACAGCTGATAGTTACATAGTTTAGTATGTAAACTTTTCAAAATATTCTTGGAAACTAACAAGTATGACTAGTGATTGTGTCTTTTTTCTGAAACTGGAGACTGAGGGAATAAAGCCAGGGCCTGTGTATGTCAGTAGGCATACCAACCCTGAGCCCCATCTCCAGTCATAGTTACTTTTTATCTTAAAGTTCAGAGATCATGTGTAGTGATTGCTCCTGTGATACAGGGACTTGTACCTGGTTTTGTCCTTTAAAACTGAAATTTGTAGGAAGAGGTGTAGTACTGAGAACTTGAGGAGCCAATCCTGGCTGGTCTCCGTAGAACAGCCAAGGAAGGTTCTGTCTCCTACAAACAATTAGAATCATTTTAATAAGTGGAAGAAATAGTTCATATTATTAACATTCATGAAATAACCACTGGAGTATTTAATACATCCAAATTTCCTCACCAGAATGGAACAGAATGCACACTGATCAATCCAGCAGTGCTTTCAAAGATGTAATGGAACAGTCGACAAGCATCAAATGTGGTTGAGTCGTAAGAGTTCATGTTCATCACACACATATTTCCTAGAGCTTGGCACGATGTCAGGTTGGCGTGAGTCTACACAAGGAAGCGGAGCACATTAGCAATGTAATCAAAAATTAATAGAAAAATTATTTAATTGTACTTAATCTGCTAATTAGTTTATATTTTATTTTTCTTTATAATACTTTTTCTGTACTCAAGTAGACAATAAACTTTTAAGTGTTTTTATTTATATGTCAATGGGCTTTGCCTGCATGTGTGTCTATACCAAGTACATGCCTTATGCAAACAGAGTCCAGAAGAAGGCTTCATTTTCCCTGGAATTGGATTTACAGATAGTCGTGAGTTACAACGTGGGTAATGGAATTGAACCTGGGTACTTTGCAAGAGCAGCCAGTGCCCTTAACTGCTGAGCCATATCTCTAGTTCTGTCTGAAACTCTTAATACTTGAAGATGAATAATAACAGTTTAATTATAAATCTTAGGCAAAATATTAGCATGACCACCTGAAAGAAGCACATATATAGAGAATGATATTTTAAAGAAACTATTAGCCAGGCAATGGTGGCGCATGCCTTTAATCCCAGTACTTGGGAGGCAGAGGCAATCAGATTTCTGAGTTTGAGGCCAGCCTGGTCTACAGAGTAAATTCCAAGACAACCAGGGCTACACAGAGAAACCCTGTTTGGAAAACAAACAAACAAACAAACAAACAACTATTAGAGAGAATAGTTACATTTTAGGGTATACCATTGTTGTATATTACATCTGAAATAGAATTTATTCCACTTTACTTGAGTAATTAAGAACAACAAAATAAGATCATTAGTTGAGTTTAATTGCTCACATTTCTTTCCCAGTTTTCCCTATCTGAAAAAACAAAACAAACAAACAAACAAACAAAAACAACAACAAAAACATGCCACTTTGTTATTCAAGTAAAAAACTTTAGAAAAAACTTACCTTTTCCCTTTCTCATATCAGACTTATTAGTGAGCCTTGTTGCTCAGTCTTCACATAAGAGGCAGAGAGCTCAACATTTCCCTTATTTCTCCAGCCCCATCCAGCTCCACGCTCTCCCTCACTCAAATTACTTTAACATGACTCCAGATGATCCCCAGCTGTTGCCCCAGCAAGTCTATTCTTCATGCTAAGGCTACTTTCAAAGCCTGAAGCCAAGTCTTCCTGAGAGCCAGCCACTCCCTGTAGCTGTGACTCTGCCTCTATTTTTCCCTGCTCACTCTGCTCAGCCTCTCCTACCTACTCCCAGCTTCTTTTTTTTTTCCCCGAGACAGGGTTTCTCTGTACAGCCCTGGCTGTCCTGGAACTCACTTTGTAGACCAGGCTGGCCTCGAACTCAGAAATCCGCCTGCCTCTGCCTCCCGAGTGCTGGGATTAAAGGCGTGCGCCATCACGCCCGGCCTTACTCCCAGCTTCTTAAGCACACACACCCACACCCACACCCACCCCCCACCCCACCCCCACATACCCCCCTTACTTTCTTTGTTCTTTATTCTAATACTTACTACATACTAACAGCCTTACATTTATTTAGAACAAATGTAGAGGAATGGCAAGTACATTGTGATTACTTATATGAGGGAGTTTTCTGTCTTCTTCTACTTGTCAAAGCTAAGAATGGACCGGCACATACCATGTCACCTTCTTCCTAAAGAACATTCACTTTCTCCAGACAGTAAAGTACAACTGTGGTAATGTGAATAAGAAGCAGTCCCATAGACTCATAGGTTTGAATACTAGGGTCCTACAGTCCCATAGACGCATAGGTTTGAATACTAGGGTCCTACAGTCCCATAGACTCATAGGTTTGAATACTAGGGTCCTACAGTCCCATAGACTCATAGGTTTGAATACTAGGGTCCTACAGTCCCATAGACTCATAGGTTTGAATACTAGGGTCCTACAGTCCCATAGACGCATAGGTTTGAATACTAGGGTCCTAGTTGGTGACATTGGGAAGGGTTAGGAAGTGTGGCCATGTTGGAGGAAGTATGTCACTGGGAGAGCCCTGAGCTTTCAAGACTCCTTGCCATTCCCAGTGTTCTCTCTCTGTCCTCTACTTGTGGACTAAGACATGAGCTCTCAGCTGTCCCTGTCACCATGTCATGCTATCATGCACTATAATCTGAAGTATAAGCCCTTATGAGGAAATGTCTTATTTTATAAGTTGTCTTGGTTGTGGTGTTTTGTCATAGCAATTAAGAGGTAACTAGGACAACAATCAAGCAACTTTTGAAGACACTTCGTGTATGTAAACTGCTTAATATCTTATGTATTCTATTTCAACCCAATTGAAAGGCTTTATTCTTCTTATAGAACATAAATATAAAGGTATATATCTACTTAGAAAACATTTATTTAAATTAAAAAGACACTACAATTCATCAAGGTAAAATTAATTTTAAAAACATTTAAGCTTACCCAGCATGCAGCTGCTGTTGCCTGCAAATACTTGGCAAACCATTCTGAATTTAATGACATGCCCTATAAATAGAAAGATAAAGACAGGTTTAACTTCAAAGGAAGATTCCTCAACCTTATGTGTTAGTCTTGCTTTGTAAACAACAAAGGACTTAAGAACAATCTTTGGAATATCCTAAAATCAGAAAACACCCGACTACCCCAAACCAACCAGAATCACCAGAAGACCAAGGCAGGCATACATGGTTTTTGTTTTATTAAGACAGGCTTTTTGAAGCCCAGACTGGTCTCAAACTCACTCCATAGCCATAGAACTCTTGATCCTCCTACCTCCACTTTCAAGTGCTACAACAACAGACGTGTGTCATCAGACCTGTTTCACAAATGATTTCTGAGGGCTAGAGCTATAAGCCTCTGGACAAGACTCAACACTTTAAGATCTGCCCATATATCTTGCTAAAAGCTGAGACACTTAGAATACAAGAGTAATAAGAGATTAACAGAGGAGACACAAGCTGATTAGCTAGAGTATGGCATCACAGCTATCAGACATGTTTAAAATAAAACCACGAGGTATGGTTTTCATCTCTTCAATAAGGAAAATTTCCTCTTTTAAGAAAATGAGTAGGGGCTGGTGAGATGGCTCAACGGGTAAGAGCACCCGACTGCTCTTCCGAAGGTGATAAGTTCAAATCCCAGCTCACAACCATCCGTAACGAGATCTGGTGCCCTCTTCTGGAGTGTCTGAAGACAGCTACAGTGTACTTACATATAATAAATAAAATAAATTAAAAAAATTTAAAAAAAAAAAAAAGAAAATGAGTAAATGTGTAGAATAAGGTTGAAGAAAACACACACACAATCACTCATATACACACACATATTCACAGATGCATAAATGTTTTCTATGATAGAATGTCAATGAATAAATGAATAAATGTGGAAGGTTGTTAAAGGAAAGAGACAGGCTCATATGTTAAGAGCTAGTGAAGTATCTCCTCAGACCATCTGTGGCCATGCCACCCTGACTGCACCTGATCTCAGAGGGTAAGCAGGGTCGGGCTTGGAGAGTCCTTAGAGGAAATGGAGAGTTCAGGTAAGCATGCTAACTTAATGCTTACAGCTGTTCAAAATGAAGAGTTTCAGTGATGGGACAGGTACACAGACACTGTATGCTCTCTAACATGATGGAATGTACTGAGTTGAGCACACCAATTTTTCTTCCATGGCTTTCTACAAAGCACACATTGAATGTAACAAAAGACAGCACAGATGTAGATGTAGGCTGGGAGTTCTCCCACAGATGTAAGTCTTGGAACCTGACCTGTCAAGTTCATGAAAGACAGGGAAAGACTGAGGACTTGTTTCACACTGGAAAACAATAAGAAGATATAATCTCCAAAAGTCTGGCAATTTCAAGAAAAAGACATGTATGACTTTTTTGGAAAATTTATTTCAGTTTTACATATGTGAAAAAGTAAATGCATGTAAATTAAAGGAATGAGCTAAGATATAGAAGAAGTACACTTTTAAAATGTAGTGCTAAGCCAGCCAACTCCAGTTTTTAGCTGTTTGTATTTTACAGTGAATTACATATAAATCTTCCTCAATTTGTCTGAAATTAATCAAAGGAAGAAATGCAGAGCAACCTTTCTTAAACAAATATGCAACAAAACAAAACAAAAAACCCCAAATAAATAAAGAACCATACTTACAAGCTCTCCATAACGTGCAGTGGAAATTACACGTTGACGAAAATTCCCTGTGTTGCTGAAACATAATCCACCTGTCTTCACAAATCAATAAGAGAAAAGTATCCAATTATAGAAATGTATCATCTATTGAATTAAAATTATATATTTTATCCACTTGATTGTTCTTACTAAAATGTGAGGCTCTGAACATGAACAGGACCTGCTTGTATTCACAAATGTTGGTTCGCAGCGGACACACCTGTTCAATATAACAAAGATAATTTTTTAAAATGTTAATAAATTACACTGAACTTTATTTAACTGAGAACTTGTCTTCCTAAGTGACATATTAGAACATAGTAAGACAGTCAAGCAAGTAATTATAAGTTCAAAACATTAGCATGACTTTAAAGAGTTTTACATCATTTTTATAAGGCAAAGTATAAATGAAATTGGACCTTTTTCTTAACTACATACTTGAAGATGTATAGAATGATACATCTAAATACACTAAATAGCAAAGGTTATAAAGTCACTAACCAACAGCAGAGCCCAACAAACTCATATAAACTGCTAAATCAGCTTATATAAGAAGGTATCAAATATATGTCTTCAGTGTCAGCTGAGAACATGAACATGTTAACAGTTTCACTAAAACTGCAAGAACATGTTACTGTCTTTGTTATTTTCAATTAAGGAATGAGATAAGAGTATTCTGGACTAGTTGGGGATTCAGATGGGCTTATATGGACATAAATTACCTATAACAGTGAGGATGAGAAGCAGGCTACCACATGGCATGGAACTCAGATCGGATTAAGGGAAGGACCTGGGGGGCAAACTAGTAGGTCAACTCACAGGCAAATTTTGGTTGTTATAGCTCAAGTCAATCAGATTTATAAATAATATGCTGCTAACTTTCACAAGGAGATCTGTTATTTTCTACAATAAATTTAGGAAGTGAAGAGAAAAACAGTGCCAAGAAGCAGGTTACCAATGTATACTTCTGAAAAACTGAAAAGGCTGGAGTAGGTATAACGTGTTTATACTGAAGGAACGTGTGTGCAAAGGGATGTGCTTATGAATTTGAGTGCATGTGGTAAATGTGTATATAAGAAAGGAACAGATGCAACATTTCTGGGCTATAAATCAGTGTACCTAAGTTATGATAATGTTTATTAATATCCCCTTTGTGTTGCTCTGAATGAGAATGGCCTCCATAGGCTTATATATTTGAATGCTTAGTTATCAGGGGATAGAACTGTTTGGAAAGGATTAGAAGGTGTAGTTTTGTTGGAGGAGGTGTGTTGCTGGTGGTGGGCTTTGATATTTCAAAAATGCAGGCCGGGCTTAGTCTCTCTCTCTCTCTATGTTGCCTGCATACCAGGATACAAAGCTCTCAGCTCCTACTCCTGTTCTATAACTCTAATCAAACCCCCAATTAGATGTGTTCTTTTATAAGAGTTATCTTGGTCATGGTTCCTCTTCATGCCAAAAGAACAGTAACCAAGACATCTTTCCATGTACAATTACAATATAAAATGACTTTAGAATCATAATCTGTACATATTATACTATAGCTCATGTATAATTTACATAATACCAAAAAGTAGCTGTCTTTTGCTAAGCAGCTAGTAAAGCTTTGCATATTTATTTTAAGACAGAGAGGCTTATGAAACCTATGAAATGGAGAGTATACTTCTGATCTAAATACAGGAGATTCTGACTATCTAATGCCAAACTATTAGAAAGCTAATCCAAGACTTGAACCGACGTTTTAATGGATTCTGAATCTCAGCCCCTTTAATGACTACCCGCACTCTTTCTTGGGATACACATACGGTACATAAAAGTAGGACATCGATGAATTCAGTTTTCAGTACACTACTCACCTTGTTCCTAAAGCATTGGCTTTTGTAAATGAGTTTTCACTTTCATCACAAAGCTCACAAGTCGCTTGGGCTAACAAAGACCCACTAACATTTCTTTCCACTGTGCAAGATATAAAGCAGTGAGTGTTGTATTATATACTCTGAAATATTCACATGTCCCTGTAATTATTAGTGTAATAATTCTCAAAGCAGCATCATTTGCTTGAAAGGCATGCCAAGCATATATATAATAAAATATACCAAAAAAAAAAAAATCTCTATTCCAACTGAAAACACATAGAACTAGTTTTCTAAGTGATTATAACAGCAAATCAACCTTTTCCCTAAGCCAAATATCTCAGCATCTTTCCTTACATACTGGGATGAGGAGACATATTGTCTTCATAGATTGCTGGCAGGTTGTCAAAAACGTGAGGACTTCTAATAGCCTCCAAGCCCATATTCCCCACACAACAATAAATTTTATTTTTAGACACAAAACCTATAGACATACATGTACCTGTACATAACAACATTCATTGAAGTGTAGAACAGAACTGAAATATCCAAAGCAGCAGAACGGTGAGACACCTATGATTATTTGTTTTCAAGTTATAATAGGTTTTGTCTCTGACTCTTGTGACTTTTAATATTTTCTAAATGATATGCCACAGGCAGGGTGTCACATGCCCATCTATCATCCTAGCACATGAGAGGTGGAGGCAGGGGGATTAGGAGTTCAAGTTTATCTCTGATTACACAGTGAGTCTTAAGCTAGCCTGCTCTACATGAGACCCTGCCTCAAAACAAACAAGATAGTATACATTGTATGGGCAGAAAGGAAGGAGGAGATACAAGGATACAGGACAGATAAAAGAAGGTGAAGGTTGAATATAATTAGAATGTTATATCCATGTACAAAACTGTCATGGATATAACATTCTAATTATACTATTAGAATATACTATTCTAATCAACAAATATATATACTATTATATACTATATAAATATACTATTCTAATCAACAAATGTAACTGGTAAAAAGTAAAAATATTACATATCTTAGTTAATAATTTGTAGGTGATCCTTACATTTATTGAAGAACTAGGACCTCTAACCCTTGTCCACATTATGAAATTTTCTTTAGTTTGCAGTTTGGTTTTAGGTACTTCTGTGTGTGTATATGGGCAGATGTGACTGTGTATTGGTGTGCACGGATGAAATGAGTGTCTTCCTGTATAATGTTCTACCTTACTGTTTAAGGCAAAGTCTCTTGCCAAGTCGCACACATGTGCACACATGCCACCCACTCCTGGTGCTGGTATTTATTATACATGTGTGCACACACTTGGCTTTCACATGGGTTCTGGGGACCCAAACTCGGGTCCACATGTTTGGCTGCAAGTACTTAACCCACTTAGCTAGCCACATCTTCCAACCTTTGCTTTGGTATTTTTATTTTTATGGATTTTAACAATTCTTATGCAGTCGAATTTATCAATTTACCTTTTGAGGCTTTAGGGTTGTTATTTTTCTATACTTACAAAAACTTACATACAAAGAATATAAGTTTGTGTTTATTTTAAAACTTTTTATGCTTTACAGTAAATATTTAACTAGTGATTTAGTTGGAATTTAAGGACTGAGGTAGAAGCCTGATTGATTCAATGTTGTCTTAGTGCCGGCTAGTGGTCAGTCAGTCTCACCCTCACTGAGGGAAATGCCAGTTTGTCACTCCAAATTGCCACACTGATTGGACTCATTTGGATTGTCTTGAGTTCCACAAATGACTGCTGTTGAAAGCATAAAATACACATGATATCTGACAGTATAGTTTCCTTTGTCAGAATTTTCAATGTATTTTGTGGTATAAACTTGAGAATTTGGGGGGGGGGGGGTGCGCGCGCATGCGCGCGCACGCGCTTGTGCAATAAGTGCTGGTTAAATTTATTATTAATACCATTCCTTAATATACAGTTTGACAGGATAGCTGACAGTTTGTATAATATTTAATCATCTCAACCAAGTAGGAAGAATATATTTTCATTATGAAAGCTTGCTTTTGGCAGTCCCTCCGAAGCTGCCATGACAATCACGTGACCTCCTTTTATCTTTTGTTGTTGTTGTTGTTGTTGTTGTTGTCGTCCTCCTCCTCTCTTTTTCAGCTGTAGGCTGCAGCAGCTGACTGAAGCTCTCCTGCCCCGGGGCCCAGCTGAGATTTACAACTTGCTGGCTGTGAAGTGTTTTTCTCTGAAACTCTAATAAAATTGCTCTTAGCTTTAAAAAAAGTCTTCCTTCAAAGTTCATTTAAATACACTTTTAATTCATTTATCTTGTGCATTTCTTCTAAAGTGCTGTTTTACTGCTCCTTATTTTCTTATATCACATTTTCTTTCCTTTTCTTTTCTTTCTTTTCTTTTCTTTTCTTTTCTTTTCTTTTCTTTTCTTTTCTTTTCTTTTCTTTTCTTTTTTCGAGACAGGGTTTCTCTGCGTAGCCCTGGCTGTCCTGGAACTCACTCTGTAGACCAGGCTGACCTCGGACTCAGAAATCCTCCTGCCTCTGCCTCCCAAGTGCTGGGATTAAAGGCATGCGCTGCTACACCAAGCTTATATCACATTTTCTAATGACTTGATCTTTACATAGACTATACCTTTTGCATATTAATTTTGCAACTTGAGAAACTGTATTTTATAGGAATTTTTAATGATTTCCTTGGGTTTTCCAAACATACAGTGACTTTAAATTGAAGTAATGACTTTTTAGAAAACTTTCCTTCAGAAGAATAATTTCAGCTCTTACCTGCGTATAACAGTTTCTATCCTTTTCCAAGTACTGACATTAACAGACATGCTAATTCATGTTCTTGAATTGGGAAAAATTCTTAAAATTTCTCTTTTCAGAGTTTGCTGTGTTAAGCATCATGAAATCTTGCACTACAACAGTTTTTTTACACAACTACAAAGCCATTTAAATTAATATCCTTTACAAAATAAACACAAAAAAATCCATCACCATTATTTTGTAAATATTATTCTTACCTAGTATATGGCCAGTGGGACAGTGGCACGTCCCCTCAGCAGTTAAGCCACCAGGGCAAGAAATGCAGTCCCAGCCATCCTTAGTAACGCCTTTCTAAAATTGAAAAAAAAAAAGGAGATTTTTCTTTTTAATTGATTTTATTCTTTTATTCTTAGTTGATCATATGAATTCAAAATTAATTTTTTACCTTTATACTTACTTACAAGCATAAAATACAATAAAACTGAATGTAATTTAGTAAATAAGAACCCAGTTATGCTTACTCTTACTGATTCCAAAGTACTCTAATTATTTTAAAATTGAAGTTTATTGACTTTTAAATTTTAAGTTATGATTCCAAGTGGGTTTATTACATGCCAACTCTCTAGTTATTAATTTGTCTTTTTTTTTTTTTTTTTTTTTTTTTTTTTTTTTTTTTTTTTTTTTTTTTTTTTTTTTTTTTTTTTTTTTTTTTTTTTTTTTTTTGGTTTTTCAAGACAGGGTTTCTGTGTATAGCCCTGTGGTGGTGCACACCTTTAATCCCAGCACTCGGGAGGCAGAGGCAGGCGGATTTCTGAGTTCGAGGCCAGCCTGGTCTACAAAGTGAATGAGTTCTAGGACAGCCAGGGCTACACAGAGAAACCCTGTCTCAAAAAAACCAAAACCACAACAACAACAACAAAAAAACAGTAGAATACTGATCTAGTCACTTAGTAAAGATTCCGAACAAAGGTTTTAATAAGACTTAGCATTATGACCTCATATCACATGGTTTAGGAAAACTCTGGAATAACTTAAGAAGTTAGACAGGTGATGAGGAGAGAAGACAGGAATAGGTGACCAGAAGGTTAACTTCCTTGGTTTGAATATAAGAAGTCCGGCTTTGACTAGAGGTACATTCTTGTGGATGAATGCAGGGAGGTGTAGCTGTGATACCTTATTAAACAAGCATTGTTTTCAAATCCAATCTTTTGTAAACTGACTCCAGTAACCAGAAAGCCCAGAGATAAATTCTGAGTTCTGGCCATCAAAGCAACCATGGCAAGCAGTGCTACTGGTGGTGACTGACAGCAACGGAGAAGGCAAAAACAAACCCAATGAGCACAGAACACAGAAAGCTCACACACTCAAAGAACAATAGTCAGAAACAGGACATGGGGTAGCCGCCACACCATTCATATAGCCAACTGAGCCTGACTGCTTTGCATCTTGGCTCCAGTGTTTACAAATCTTATGTATACACAGACCCATCTGCACCCAGAGAGCAGACAGATAAAATGTTCCAAACCAGAATTGGGTGGGTGGGCTCTGTCTGGCCTTTTGCCCTTCATGGGAGTGAAAGGATTTTGTAACTGAAAGAGAGGGAACGGTGCTTTGCTATGGAGGAGTTTGGGTGTCCCATATCCATGTGGAAAGCTGATAATGGAAAGGGTGTGTCAAACTGTGTGGTTTGGAGAAGGAGGTGGGCACAGCTAGTGAACATGCCATCAAGTGGATGGGGGAAGCAAAAGAAATAGACTCCTACTTTAGCTGTGATGTCCCTTCCCAGTAAGGGGACAGGACTGGTTAGTACCACTTGGGAGGGGTAGGTAAGGGGAATACCCCTAACAACTACAGCTAAGTGGTGGGGTTTGGTGAGGCTGGTAAGGAGGTTCCTCTAATCTGATAACAGAGGAACAAGGATGATAGATGGGTTCCCCAAAACTCTATCGTTACTGTGAAGCGGCCCTGGTGTCTAGAAGGAAGCAGATGGATCACCTGCATATTATGACTAACTGAGGCTCCTGTTGGACATGGCTGTGGTCAGGCCAAGGAAGCCAGGGTCCCCTTGGTCATCCATGGCCAGATCTAGGTGGTCAGATAGAGGATGATTTGGGCTTGATGTTCTCACACGGAAAAGGACATAAGGACAATCAGCAGCCCAATGTCCCTCTTGATGGCACTGGGGCATGACTGGAATGGTTTGTGAGGGTTTAGACAGACTGGGCCCAATGACCCTCCTAACAGTATTTGACACAGGGACCCAGAGGCTCTTGGGCTTTGGGAGGCTGTGCAGCAGCTATGGCTGGCTGATAGGCCTTAGTCAGCATCAGGCATTTTTGTTTCCAGGATTTTTCATCTCTCCCATGGTACACCTTAAAGGCCATGGCTAAGACTTCTCTGTGGCATCAGGAGTCCTTTCTATAGACATTTAAGTTTGGCCCTAATATCAGGGAAATTCTGGGAGAGGTAGGTGATAAGGAGTTGGTTTCCAGATCAGCATACTGTAAGAGGGTCTTTGTAAGACAGTCTAGGAGTAGAGGTGTGTTTTCTGGATGCCCTCTTAGATTTTTTCATAATTTATCTCTTTAAGGGTGGTCTTGTAGAGACCAGTCAGGAGGGAAGTTATAAATTTATCCATAGCAATGATGCCCTGTGGGTATGATAATTCCATTCAGGGTCTTGGTCAGGGACTATCTCAGCCCTGACTGGGTGGGCAATATTAGTTTGATAGATTTCATCTGCATGTGCCTGTGCATAGCCTGATCCCAGACTTGCTTGCACTCCTCGGGGAGAATACTGTTGGCGAGAGTCATATAAAGGTCACGGAAGGCAAAGTTGTAAGATTGGGTGATATACTGGAAATCTTTAACAAAGGTAGAAGAATTAAGAACGTAAGATCCCAATCTCTTTTTGAGAGAGTTCACTTAATGAGAAGGGGATGTGTTCCCTGACCCAGCTGTTCACCCTAGTAACCTCGCAGAGAGGAAGAACCCTACAGGTTTAGGGTGGGTAGGGGGAGGTAATGAGAGTCACATGGAAGAGTAGGGAAAGTGGGTGCCTGNGTGCCTGAGAGGGTAGATTTGGACAGCCTGTGACTGCTGAGAGAGGAAAGGAGACTGAAGAGGGAAAGAAGGAATTGTGGGTTGAGGTTGATAAGGGTGAGGCTCATTAGCATGATCAAAAATACTGGCGGGGATATTCTTGCTTGGGCTTTCTAGGTAGGAGGAGTTGTTTTCCTTTGGTTTTATGTCATGTGGTGCGGGATCTAAAAAGAATGCCCCACAATGTGGTCACTTTTAAGCAAGATGAGAGTGAGGTCACATAGCAAGTCCATCTTTTCTAACCCTAGAAAGGTGGTTGTCAGCCTTCATCCAGATGAGGGGACAGCAGCTACAATAGCAGCAAGCCACATGCTTTCT
Source organism: Mus minutoides (assembly GCA_902729485.2). Classification (NCBI taxonomy): domain Eukaryota; kingdom Metazoa; phylum Chordata; class Mammalia; order Rodentia; family Muridae; genus Mus; species Mus minutoides. The sequence goes on along the minus strand of LR753320.1, from coordinate 2,285,094 downwards.
TTAAAATTACCTATGTATAAATTTTAACTCGCAACCTGGGAGTCATTAGCTTTAGGTTGACCTGTTTGTTACAGATTTTTAGAAGTGTTTTAATCATATCCAATATGCTTACAAAAGTTTTAGAGATAAACCCAAACTGAAAGAGTATGAGATTAGTAGCAATACTCCCTACTGGGAATAGTGTGTCCTGTTATTTTGTTTTGTTCTCCTTTCTCTGACACATAGGCAGCTGGCTCACCTGATCTGGGACAGAAATTTTGGAGGAAACCTTTAAACAAGTACAGGTGGGTCTAGAGAAAGGAAGTCATACCCCAACTCCAGAGCCTGCTTTTAATTGAAGTTGGGCAGCACAAAACAACTTGAGTCTAATATCATGCATACCAAAACATGCCAGAATCCCTCCAATACTGAATCCAGTAAGCTGATAATTAACAAGCCTTAGAGATTGGAAAATTCTGAGCCCTGGCTATAGACAGAGGCTATTGCAGGAGGGAGTTGAGAGACATATCAGCCAGCAAAGAGTATGTGTACACTGGCCTACTTCTTTGCTTTCTCCCTGTCCCGATAGGTCAGGCTCCTGGCTCCTACTTTGCAACAAACTTACAGATCCATGGTAATTTAGGGCATTTAAACTGTGTATATTAGGGAGACCAGACAAAAACAAATGGCTTGGAAATGAGAAAAGAGAGATAGGGAAAGGGGAATCTCATTTTTACTTCCTCTATCTCTTTCAGTATTTGTAAAGGCCCTGAATAATATTAGGATCTGACTAAAGGATATTGAGGCCAAATTTGATTGCAAAATGATCAATTTTCGGGGCCTTTAAGTCTGGTGTTAGGTGGACATGCTGAAGGTTTTCCAATAGGCATCCCAAGTAGGAATGACAGGGCATGGAAGACACTGTTCCCATGGATGAGAGGCAGGGGAGGAAAAATGTCAGTACAACTTTTAGTTACAGGTGTCCCCAGCACTAAAGGAGGACAAGCCATTCACTGGGTTGTACTCAGTGGGGATCAGGGCCTTAGGCTGGCTAAGCTGGAGGAGAGACTCAAGGCCTGAGAACAGAGGTGCTTTCATAGAGGCCAGAAAGCAATGACAAAAACCAGCTCTAGAAGTGGGGTCCCATCCACAGGAAAGGGTTAGAAAACAGTCACAAAAGCCATGAGGCCCTCGGGAAGCTGTAGGATTACAGGCAGCTCCAAAGGGAAGGTGGGAGAAGAGGGCAGGATGGGGCCCAATAGCAGGATGGGGACAGGTGAAGAGGGCAGACATAGCCTTAAAGACTGTGGCTGTTGGGTACATTTGATTCCAAAACTACCAGAGGGGTGCTGGACACTCAAGGGTAACTTCCTCAGATCTGGGGAAACATTTACACCAACCGAAGGGGAACTAAGTGGTAGGTAAGGAGCTGAGCCATTAGTGAGCTGGAAGGTGAGTCTGTTGTGGGTAGACTGGAGAAGAGGGATATGGTGCCCATGAAGCTTTGCCCTGCAAGGGGGGATATAGGAATGAGGAGAACTTATCCAGTCTCGGGACCAGCGTAAGCATTACAGCTCTTAAGGGAAAGGTATCCTGACAGTCTGGAACCAAGGAATACCACAAAGTCATACTGCACCACACAACATATCTCCACAAGAGATTTATTGAGAGGGAAAAACCCAGGAGGGCAGCTGCCTCTGCTTGAATGAGAAGCAGCAAAGAACTGAGCAGAAGACAGGGTTTAGATAATATTTCTTGGGAACAGAACTTTCCAGGGTGAAAATTTCCAGGGTTGGGATTGGTGGGATTTCAAGTACTGAGCTTGGGCTTTTGTTCTCTTTGGGGTGGGGTTGGGTCCAGTTGTTAGGGCAGTTAGTGTGTTCTGTGGATAGAACCTGGCGATTTGACATCCTCAGGGGAGGGACCTGGCCACTCACGTGCTTATAGTTATAACTGAAGTCAGTAGAAACTAATGCTAAAACTGACACAAATTAGACTTTGTTGAAGAGACTGGACTTATTAATGTTTTTATATTTGGCATGCTTCTATAACACTAAAAACCTACAATAGCTTTAATAAACTTTTAGACTTTAAGTAAACTTACCCCTGGAACTGTATTCTATCTATACCCCTTCATTACCAATCACTTAGCTACAACTAAGTATACATGAACTAAATATAAATATAGCAATCAGATCTACAGGATGAATAGTTCAGAAGATGAACACTAATGATAATTGATTCTTAGATTTAATTTTCTAATAGAATAAGAAACAACACTACAATAGAACTCAGAACTGTTATACACTCCTAATTAGCTTAAATGATTAGAAAACATATTTCTATTAATTAGTAATTAGCCCATAAAATTAGCCCACTAGTTGAATTTCCATGAACCAGTATGTAATGAGGAGACTAACTAATCTTCAAATGATTACATTTCTATTGATGCAACAGGCAATGCATCAACTTGCTGTACCTCATGTAGCATTATGAGTATCAATCATTATGTTAGATGATCAACACAGTACATCTAAGACAGTGAATGCTATCTACAGCAAAGAGATTTTAGCCAAAATGGCTCTACACAGGAAATACTCAACTTCTCTTCTTTACCCTAGTTAATAGGGTAAAGAACTTGGCCCTAGTTATTCTGTGAGGCAAACAGAAAGATTTTTTTCACAGCTTCGTACTTGGGATATATGACTCAAACCACTTTCATAACAAAATGAATTTGTCTTTTTTCCCCAAAGTTTTATTCTTTGCTTTATTGTTCTCTCAAAATGTACACTAATAAAGTTAGCTTAATAAGTTTAAAGTATGTGAACAAATGGGAAATTATAATGAAGTCTGAGAGATAGACATTTATGACTTTTTCTTAAAAGTTATTTTAAAATAAATTATTCATACCATGTTTTCTGGACACTTTTTACAAATAATGGAAGGTCCTCCATTATTAGAGATCATATGATATCCTGGTAGACATACACAAGAAGTTCCTGAAAAGGAAAAAAAAAACAAAGCTGATATTGTCCCTAGTAAACAAAACTCCAAGACAGAAACTTAATAGTTCTTAGGATTTTGAAGCTTGGAGTGGTGGTGTATACCTGTAACCTCAGTACTAAGGAGGAAGAGACAGGAAGTTCAGGCAGGACTTCAAGGGTATCCCCGCCCACAGACAGTGCGAGGCCAGACTGGGCATTATATGAGAGACCACAGGTGTCTTTGTTTGTCTGTCTGTGCATGTATATGTGTCTATGTGTCTGCATGTGTACATGCAAAGTGTAGAGTCAATGAACTCTACACTTTGGCTTCTTGTTTAGTAAAATGGAGAAAAAAAGAGGACCTACCTAATAGGGTCAAAGTTTAGAAATACGTCTGGCATTATGTTGCTATGTTTTAAACTGCAATTATTATTGAACTATAAAAACTACTTACCTGCTCTAGGAATTATATTTCCGCATTACTAAACCATATGTATGTGTGTTTAGTGAGTTTTAATTTTGTCAATATCTTATTGGAAAATTGCTTTCATTTAAATACTCTTTGTCTAGAAAGAAAATAAATGTTGTTTGTAATTATAATTAAACTCAGCTAGTTAAAGAAAGAAATCTCTAAGGACTCTAAGTAGAAGCAGCAGTCTATGTACAACACATACGTCTTCATTCATAGTCATGAAAACAATACAACGCAGAACACGTTTGTTCTTCACACTCCTTCTTCTGACACAGTGATCCGCACTGCTCAGTGCTTTAAGTGAGACTATATCAGGCTTAAAGCAGAAGAGTTAACCAATCTGAGATTCACAGCATTTTAGACTTTAGTAAATAGAAAAAGACTTATTCTGAGTAGTTAAGTGAGAACTAGACCAACTGATGCAATTAAGTCTAAAAAGACAATGAGAGCAAACAGTAATAATCAACAATAAAAGGGACAGGTCCTAAGGAAATCTGTAACCATACACAGATGCAAAGCCACATGCTGGGAATACATAGGTAGAAAGTGAGGGAAGAGAGAAGAGTTCTCTTAGTTTCCAGTATATGTCACACAGATGTCACAACATCTCGGTTTCAGTTTCCTTTGCTTACAAAATCTGATCATAGTCACGGTTGCAAACAGCTTCAAATATCTTGAATTTGGAAGTAGAATTAACGGTCACAAGAGTTTACTAGTTCACATTTCCTCCCTTGCTTTCCTGTCAGGGTACCTCACTAGACGCCGCAGGTTATTTCTTTTCTATTTCTATTCTACTTTTCTTAGGAGGCGTTCAGGTGCCACCTTAAGGATTCCCTGCCAGGGACTGACTCCTGGGAATGAGTTCCCGGAGGAAGGTAGGGTGGTGGGGCCAGGGTGACTGATGTCATTAGTGTGTCAACTGAATCCTCCCAGGAAACCCTTTCTTACGCTTGGTAGCTGTGCATTTTCTGAACATTCTTCAAACAAGCTATCTGGCTGTCAGGAGTGCTTTATTTTGGTCAGAGTCCATCCACCCCCAAACTGTCTCACCTAGTGCATCCCGCCGCTGGTTGGCGCCACAGGGGGCACAGGAGAGCGCCGAGATGTCAAAGTACTGGTTGAAGTCGCAGGTCTCCGGCCGCCGGAAAGGGAAAGAGAAGATTTGGGCCCATGAGACTTCCCAGAGAACTAAGAGAAGGTAGGCGGTGCCAGTCCGGGTTGAAGAAAAAGATCTGACCGCCATAGCCGCCACAGGCCTTGTACGCGTCACCATGGTACCCATATCCTCCGTAGGCCATCTCCCGCTTCCCAGCAGCCTCCTCGGCGAGTCCGCTGAGCTGATTGGACAACAGGGTTCAGAAAAAAAATATTTTTTTCCAACCTTGCGGCGTCTGGTTGCTAGGTTACCATGCACGCGGGAAACAATCGATCAGACTTATACTAAATAAATTAGGAGCGGTTACTTAAAATGTATGTCAAACTCTGGGACGCAGTCAATTTAGCGTGTCAGAAAATAATACTGCAGCAATGGAAAATATCTGGTCATAGCACTTAAAAGTGTTTCATGAAGGTGGCAATGGCACCTGCATGAGAGTTTACCCAGGGAATATAATTTTCACAACAAAGGAGGTACGGTATATTTTTGTATTATTTAAATCCCACTGAGGGTGGGGATTGTTTCAGGTCCTGAGTTTGAGTTTTAGCAAAGCAATACAGACAAAAACCCTCATTGATTTTGTATGTAATACCATCATACCTTTATGAAAAAAGCCTAGGAGAAACCCTTGCCTACTAAATCTTGATTTCGTACTTTCTCAGTTTTGTGCATAAAGCAACCTACATATACACCTCTCTTACTTGGTTGGTGTAGTGGCTATCCCTGGTTGTCAACTTGACTATATTTGGAATGAACTACAATCCAGAATTGGAAGGCTCACCAGTGACCCTAACCTGGAGGCTTGGAGATAGAAGTTTCTGATCTGGATCTTGGTATGGAGATCTTGATAGCATTGTGGCTATGGATTCCAGAAGATTAAGACTAAGAGATCTCTGAGTTCAAGGTCATCTGTAATTAAAAGTGTGATGGCACACACCTTTAATCTGTTAAGGGTGTGATGGCACACACCTTTAATCTGTTAAGGGTGTGGTGGCACACACCTTTAATCTGGGCTACACCTTCTGCTGGAGATCATATAAGGACATTGGAAGAAGGGAGACTAGCTCTAACTCCTTCACTTGCTATCCATGTGGGCTCTCCTTGTGGGACTGAGTAACTGCTAGATCCTTGGACTTCCATTCACAGCTACGACTGAACCAGTTGGGAATTGGACTGCAGACTGTAAGTCATCAATAAATTTCTTTACTCCATAAGTTCTGTGACTCTAGAGAACCCTGACTAATACAGTTGGAGAACCAAATTTGGATATACATAAATGTTGTCTATTAAAGTACACAATCTTGCAGACTGTTAGCGCAACTATATGTTAGCCTGATAAAAGTCGGATTCTCCCTTTCTCCCATCCCTGGTTCTCCTCCCTCTCCCAGAGGATAACTCTATTTCACCTCCTAATAAACCTCCTACGGGAGAACTGCCACATACTGTGATTGGTTGGGAATTGTCACATAGATCTAACAGCTCAGTAATAAAAGGCTGAAGGGCTGCTTTCTGTAATAGACATTTTAGGCAAGACAACCTGCAGGCCTGTTGTAAACACAGCTTGCTTTTATCAGTCTATGCAACTGCCTTGTTTTTCTCAGGTCTAACAGAAACCGCAGAAGAAGAGGATGAAAAAAAATCTACAGCTTTCCTCCTTCAAAGCGTTTTCTAATGATGAAAAGAAAAAAAAAACCCTTTTTGATTTGTATATTATTGCTACTGCCTCGCCCCCCTCCCGCCCCCCAGTGAAAGGTTTCAGGGGTGGGTGTGGGCTCACAGACCCGGTAGAAATAGAACATGCGCAAAACCTTCCTAAAAATACAGGGAACAGCCTTATTCACTCACACCCGCCAATCACTGGAAGCAGCTCTGTGCGTCTGCGCATGCGAGTTCAGCGCGCCACTGTCGCGTATTGGATCTGGACTGCGCATGAGCAGACGAACGGTGCGTCGGTTTGTCCGGACCGCGGTGCAGTGCGGTCTCCATTTTCATCCGACCCTGTTGGGACCGGGTAGGTCGTGTGGAGACTGCTGCGTCGAGGAGCGTCCCATCTCCGATTGTGTGGTGTGTGGTCACTGCCCAGTGCGAAGCACTTCTCAGGAAGCCGGGCAGGGCGGAAGGGAGGGGGTGAGAGCCGGAAGCGCGGGCATGCTGGGCGAGGGGGGAGCTTGGCCGGTGCGGTTAGGGCCGCGCTCGCTGACCCCCGACTTCCTCCTGTCAGCCTCCGTGTGGCGGCGAGTGAACTTCCTGGGATCTTGACAGCGAAAATCTCGGAGCAGCGCCTAGGTATCTCTTTTCTTTGCCGTGTCCACGTTGGTAGCGGCGCGGGAAAGCCCGGCAGGCCGGTTTTCTCGGGCTGGAGGTGCGCAGAGCGGTGCGGTGAGGTTGGGAGCCAGTCCCCTCGGGCGAGCTGGGGTGGTGCGTTTGCCCTCAGGACGGCGGAGCGCAGAGGAACGCGGGTTGGGCGGTCCCGGTTAATTTGAAAGCCGATTCTGGCACCGAGTCTGGGGACAGTATCGGATCCGACCTAGGATGCTGGCCAGGCGCTAAAAGAAGGAAACTCTGATCGTTGGGAGCGTGGACTAAGTCAAATCGCAGCCTTCGGAGAATTTCCCCATCGGTGATGATGGATAACGGGGCGAAGTGTGTGTCCTGTGGAATGGTCTTCACTTAACGACGGTTCCTGACCTGGAACGATGGTCCTATGTGGTCATGACGCCTTTTTATTTTAAACAGCTATATCATAAAAGGCAGATCTTATCAGAGGGTATTTGTGGACTGAGGTAGATTTTCTGCAAGGAAACTTCTTATTTAGGATTTTAATGGTTCTTGATACTGGGTAGTAAGAGCGTTGGAGGCACACTTGCCTGGTCTGGAAAATGACTATGCTAGTTAAAATCAAGTGGAACTGAAATTATAACTCAAGTTCAGTCTACTGTTTTGCTCTGCATCATGATTAAGAGATGTACACATAAGATCATTTATTTAAGGTGATTCAAATGGAAGGATGGCTTGGTAAAATTAGCAAAGTTGTTTAACTTATGTTAATCATTAAATGAAATTTCAAGGATCCCCTTCCTTTTCATAGCAGTTCATAGAGGTCTGACAGCAGTGGCATGACTAAACAACAGGGTTAGTGTGTTGTTCGATATTTGTGCAATGGCATCCAAAACTAGGACAGGATAGTTTGTGCTTTGATTTTGGCGCAGGCTGATGTGTCAGTAGACTTTCTGGAGATTGTAAGGAAATAGTGTATACTTTGAGTCTCTGAGATGCTGTCCCAGATGTTCCTGATTGTGGGTGATTGATACCTTACCCTACTGTGGCAAGGACATAAAAGTTTAAACATTAGCTTTTATTTGGCAAATGAGAACAAACTTATAGTCCTTTGGGTTGGAATTGAATAGCTTCGTGCCTGTGAAACTGCTTAATGAAGATGGTTTTAGTTAAGACGAACAGAAAAGGTGATTTCAAGTCAGGATGTGTTGTGAGAGGCAAGTTTAAACTGGTATGTGCTTTTTTTCCTTGACTGTCTCAGAATTTATGTATTTGTAGCCAAATTCTTGTCCTCGGGGTCTATAGCTCTTTTTGGATTTGAAAAAGTTAAAAGATATAGAAGTTGAAAAGCAGCCAAGTCAGTTTCCCTAGAGTCTTAGAATTTGGATGTGGACAAGTTTCAAGGAGCCATTTACAGTTTTGTTGAAGGTTGTGAATATTGACTTGTTGAAATCAAGTTACAGGTTTCTTATCTTTGGTTGTTTGGTTCTAGTGTTTGCTTGCTTTGTATTTTGAACTGCAAAGATTTTAATAACAAATCTCAATAATTTTCAAATGTAGTGTGCACCATTATTTTTACTGATTAACTTTTAGTTTAAGCATCTAATCTGTAGACCCTCCCCACCTGTTTGTTAAAGACAGCTTTTCAAACTTGAAGATAAATTTTTCTAATAGTAGTTATAATGATTAATTTTTCAACTTTAAAAAGTTACTTGGTAAATATTGTTTGGATTCTGTGAAAGTGCTGCTAGTAAGTTTTCTTAGACAATAGGAAGCTGAGTTTTTGTTTTATTTTTTTGTTTTTTTAAATAATAGATATTGGCAACCCCAATATTCCAAACTAGTAAGTCAATATAAAGACTTTGTTTACTTTTCTATATTATTATTAAGGCTTTCATAATGTAAGTGTGCAGGATTGTTTTTTAAAAGTGTCTGTTGGCAGAGTTAAACTCAAAGTTGATACAGTGTGTGTTTTTGTGTATGCCTGAGCTAAATTTTAGTAGTCTACTGAATCTTGAAAGCGTATGAAATGAGTGGCATTGAATATTTTAAGTTTTACTTTAGGAATAGTATAGTATTTTCCTTAATTATATCATAATTATTTTTATTTCTGTGTTTGTAGTATGCAGAACTAAAATTTAGATCCATATGGTAGCGATAGGTTTGGATTTATTGCATAATATTGATAGTTTTGGAACTTTGGTATTTTTATTCACTATAGTATTTTGAATTGTTGCTTTATGCAATTTAGTGTTATGATTTGGAAGGGTTCAGAATGGCATGTGAGTTGGATATAAGTATGAACTACATGTTTGGATCACCGTTAAGTAAAGTGATGTAAGCTTGTTAAAAATACTTGGTCTCAAAACTGATGTTTTACTCATGAAATAGATTTTAAGTACATGCAAAATTTCAGTATAGCCAGGTGTGGTGGCGCACACCTTTGATCCCAGCTCATGGGAGGCAGGCAAATTTCTGAGTTTGAGGCCAGCCTGGTCTACAGAGTGAGTTCCAGGACAGCCAGGGCTATGCAGAATAACCCTGACTGGAAAAACAAAACAAAACTTCAGTATATTAGCACGTGATAAGCTAGGCCTTTATTTAATAATAGAATTCAATGGACTTTAAATATTTATATAGTCATGTACAGACCATTACACTTAAAATACTTCCTTCTTATTCTTTTCAAGCAAGTTCCAGCCAAGTAGTATAACGTACAGCACACTTTTTTTTTTTAATTGTCTGTTGTGTTGTTACAGTTCCTTTTGCCGAAGTATAATCCGTTTCCCTTTAGGACACATAAAGACCATTTGTAATGGCTGGACTTGTGATACCTTATGGTTTTACTTCAATAGGTAATTCTGAAATGGATAGCAGGCATTGAGATTGATTGCAGAGTTCAAAGATTAATTATATTTCATTTTCTTTTCACAGTTAAGTTGCTTTTACAGAATAAACAGGTCTCCAAGAAATAAAAGGCAAAGGTAAGACATCAGAGTGTAAGGCTTCCACAGAAGTGTGACAAAATCAGATAGATTAGTGGATCCTTGTACTCGTCATTCTGTTGTTTACATGGTGACCAGTTGATAAAGTGTTAGGCAACTGAATACCGGGAGCAGAAATTGTATTTATTCTGACCGTAGTTGGCTTTTCTGGATATGTAAGCTCTATTGTGGTTAGTGAGAGGCAGATTGCATAGGAGTCAGTGCTTCTAAAGAGTCTGAAAGTAGTTTTGTCTTGTTGTGAAGCAGCATTTGGCAGACTCACAAAGGAAGATTTGATATTTTTGATGATCCTATGGAATAGGGTAGGTGATGTGAAAATGTTTAAGGCAGTTGGTTTATTTGTATCCTTATATAGGAGAACATGCATTTGTTTTAAGAGTTAGATAAGATCAGGTTTTCTGTGGACTAGTATTTTGTTTTCCATTTATGAATGCTGAAGAAGGCAGGAACCAGGTAATTATTAAGCTAGTTTATGCTAAGGTACTGCAAAATAAGACTTGCTATTATGTGTACCTTTTTGTCTGCAGGTCATTATTGCTGTGGTTTGAGCTCAGCATGGCTGTAGTCATCCGTTTACTGGGGCTTCCTTTTATTGCGGGTCCTGTGGATATCCGTCACTTCTTCAAGGGATTGACTATTCCTGATGGAGGAGTACATATAATTGGAGGGAAAGTTGGGGAGGCTTTTATAATTTTTGCAACAGATGAAGATGCAAGACGTGCCATAAGTCGTTCAGGAGGGTTTATCAAGGATTCATCTGTAGAGCTTTTTCTTAGTAGCAAGGTAGAAATGCAGAAGACCATAGAAATGAAAAGAACTGCTCATGTTGGAAGAGGGCGACCAGGATCCGGGGCATCAGGGGTTGGCAATGTGTATCATTTTATTGATGCTCTGAAGGAAGAGGAAAGTTATTCTGGATATGGCTCTTCGGTTAATCGAGATGCTGAGTTCCATACAAATGGTACAGGACTTGACTTAAGGCCAAGAAAGACCAGGCCATTGAAGGCTGAGAATCCTTACTTGTTTCTACGAGGTTTGCCTTACTTAGTAAATGAAGATGATGTCCGTGTCTTTTTCTCTGGTTTGTGTGTAGATGGAGTAATTCTCTTAAAACATCATGATGGCCGAAATAATGGTGATGCTATAGTAAAATTTGCTTCATGTGTTGATGCTTCAGGAGGTCTTAAATGCCATAGAAGTTTCATGGGTTCAAGATTTATAGAAGTCATGCAGGGTTCAGAACAACAATGGATTGAATTTGGTGGAACTGCAACCAAGGGAGGTGACACTCCTTGTATGCGATCTGAAGAGCATTCTCCTTCCAGAAGGATTAATGGTAGACATTTTCGGAAACGGTCTCATTCAAAATCTCCTAGAACACGTTCTCGCTCTCCTCTTAGATTTTATGTGCACTTAAAAAATCTGTCCTTAAATACTAACAAAAGAGATTTAAGGCATCTCTTTAGAGATACTGACCTGACTAATGACCAGATTAAGTTTTTGTATAAAGATGAAAGAAGAACACGCTATGCCTTTGTGGTGTTCAAGAATCAAAAAGACTATAATACTGCCTTGGGTTTGCATAAGACTGTTTTACAATATCGTCCAGTTCTTATTGATCCAGTGTCTAGAAAGGAAATGATGAGAATCATTGAATGCTATGAGAAGAAGAGACCAGAGTCCTTAGAGAAAGAAAGGCCAGGACGTGTTTCACAAAAGTACTCTGGCTCTGGTCAGAAGCTGTGCATATATATAAGAAATTTACCATTTGATGTTACAAAAGGTGAAGTGCAGAAGTTCTTTGCAGACTTTTCTCTTGTTGAGGATGACATTTATCTGCTTTGTGATGAAAAGGGAGTTGGTTTGGGAGAAGCACTGGTGAGATTTAAATCAGAAGAACAGGCCATGAAAGCTGAACGTTTGAACCGGCAAAGATTCTTGGGGATAGAAGTGTTGTTAAGACTTATATCTGAGGAACAAATTCAGGAGTTTGGTGTAAATTTTTCCTGGTTGTCTAATGAGAGGACACAAGCCTGTTCCCGGTCACACGATGGAGATGACTGTTCCTGTTTGTTTGACTTAAAAGATCCAGCATCCTGTTCATTTGGCAAGTCTGAAAGCGTTCGTTATCATCCAAAGGACTTAAGGAAAATGGGTCATTTCAAGCATCCCCAAGGGTATTTCCGGCAGTCTGACAGGCACTCTCCTGAGGACTTCAGGCACTCCCCAGAAGACTATAGGCACCCCTGGGAGGAGCATACCAGCCACTCTCGGGAGGAAGACTGGAGACGGCCTCTGGAGGATGTGAAATGGCCACAGGAAGATGATTTTAGGCGGTCTCATGAGAAAGATTGTAGGCAGCTCCGAAGCCCTTGGGAAGAAGACTTCAGACGGCCATCTCAGGAGCACTTCAGGAGATCCTATCAGGAGCACATCAGACGGCCACCCCAAGACCATTTCAGGAGTTCCCGAGAAGATGATTTCAGGCATGTGGCTGATGAGGACTTCAGGACCTCCCAAGAAGATTTGAGGTATCCCACTGATGAGGACTTCAGGCGGGTGTCTGTGGAAGACCTCAGGGAAGTTCCAGAGAAGGACCTTCGACTTCCTAAAAGTTTTAGATCTGCTGGAGAGGGGTTTTGGACCCCACCTGATTTCAGAGGTCAACATCCTTTTGTGAACTTTGATCACCTAGAACGTGGCAAGTTTGATTTTGAAAAGTATAATTTGGAAAATTTTCGTGATGGAAAATGTGTTCCTGACCTAAAGTTTAATTGTGGTTCAGGTAGAATAATTCGTGTTATGGTCTCGAATCTTCCATTTAAAGCCAATGCTAATGAAATTTTAGACTTTTTTCATGGTTATAAAGTTATACCTGATTCTGTTTCAATACAGTATAATGAGGAAGGATTACCTTTAGGAGAAGCTATTGTTTCTATGACAAATTATAATGAAGCTCTAGCTGCTGTTAAAGAGCTAAGTGGTAGACCAGTTGGTCCCCGCAAAGTTACGCTTAGTTTGCTGTAGAGGGCCTTTTTTTTTTTCCTGTTTAATTGGGCATCTCCCACACTCTCCCTCCCCCCCATAGAAGGCCTTTCTAAGTAAACTGTTTTCTTCCGCAGTATTGATGTAGTGAAAGTATAGGTTTTGTGTTTTTTTTTAAGTGTTAATTATTTAAACATTTTAAAATGTGCTTAGAAAGAAATGTGTTATATAATCTGGTTTCCTTCTGTTTACTAATGGACATGCTTTTACTCCATGATTTAAAATTGCATATGTTCTATTTTTGAAAGGGGATATTCCTGAATTCATTTCATTTGTTGAGGTTATAGATAAAATTCAGTCTTGTAAAAAGTGCAAGTTACATTTGTGGAAGGTGAATTTATCTTTGATTTTGTTTTAACAGCTCAGATCATATAAAGAAATGAAGGCTAACTGATTAGTCAGGTTTGGCACTTTTATTGATACTTGCCTGTAGAACTGTTTGTGAAGAGATTGTGCCAATGTCTCCTATAAACTCTAAATAGTCCAGAAAATGAATTTACTGTGAAATAAAATATACTTATGTGAAGCCTTAGGAAATTCTCAATATTTGTGTTCACAACTTTGAAAAGGTTTATAAAAATAAAATTGCAAGTGAGATTCTTATTAACTTGTATATGTGTAACAAGAACAAAGACAAAATAATTCCTATGGTCGTATGAGCTTCTCAGCAGCTGTACTAAAGTATGTGCTATGCAGGACACATAATCTTGCACTAATGATGTATGTAGGTCTGTGATTTCTTCAACATTTTATCTTAGCACTGGGGATTGGTTTTATACTAAGTAGATTGCTAAGTTAACACAAAAGGTTCAGAAGACAGTAAAATAATTTGTTTAGGGTAAAATCAGAACTCTCAGGCTGGGAAGAATATGACAGTTTTTCCAGGAAGTACTTAAGTGGTTCATTGTATTCAGTTTAGCTTCAATATTTTGTAATTACTAACAGACTCACTAAATACAGATTTCTAAGTGAATTTTGACTTTTTTGATACTCTATATTTTGCTTATACTCACGTAGATTTTAATTTATCCACAATTACAGGATTAGTTGACATATTAGGCAATAATCACTTTATATGTATGATCTCAATGTTTATTATATCTATATTTTATAAATGAGAAATGAGAGGTTAAGAGTAGTTAAGATTTCTGCAGTCAGACTAAGCTAGGGAACCAATTTCAACACCAGTAGATCCCTCATTTACCCTGTCCATAAGTATGTTTTTCTGGGTCACTTCCTTACATTCTATTTTTTAATTTTAGTAACATCATGACAAGAATATTCTAAGTAAATAATTTTTCCTTCTACTTTGAATGTTGCATTTAAAGAATAATAAAAAATTATTATTATTAATGGTACTCAAAACGTTAGCTAAATTAGGGATAAAGGGACTTAAGAGTTTATAATTGGGGGATGAGGGATACATTATATTGGTTTCCAAATCAAAACTCTTAGTTTTCATTTTATGATTTTTATAGTTTATATGAGACAGTTTTACCAAGTTCTTTCATGCAGATGTTTACCACACTGAGTATTATGAACAGTTTGTTTTTTTATATGGTATATAATTTAGCTATTGTAGAAGTGTAGAATACTTTCAGCAACTTAAAGAAATCTGAGAAGCCTTCATTAAGTTTCTGTTTTTACTATAAATATCCTACTTAGAATAAATCAGCAAATTTGTTGAAAAAAAAAGACATAGTCTTCAAACTAGTAGGATTTTAAGGTAGGATGAAACATTTGGAATGTCTAAGCCAAGCACAATGAGACAACTATGATAAAGCTTAAAGTGAAAGATAATTGAACATGTAATTGTTTCTCAAACTGGCCTTGGGTGGAATGGTAGTAGCAGATAGAGAACAGCTGGTAAACAGAGGCACTGTGTCTTGATATTTGTTTTCTTATTCTTTTCTATGTGTGAGGGATTTGCATGTGTGTATGTGAACCATGTGTCTGTGGAGCTAAGGAGAGTTCATGAGATTCCCTGAAACTGGAACTACAGACAGTTATGAGCCCTACAACAGCAGTTTGTGCTTGCAACTGCTGATTCATGTCTCCANTCCAGTTCTGTGCCTTGATTTGAAATAAGTACTGTGGCTGTCTTATTTTCTCAGTTATCAGGCTTACTATAAATGTATTGGTGTATTTGTAGGGAGGCTAGAATTCAAAGGTGGTATCTTGCTCAAATACTTATCACTTTTTTGAGGAAAGGTCTTTCACTGAAACTGGAGTTCACCAATTTGCTGGATGGACTGGCCAACAAATTTCCAGGATCTTCCTGTATTTGCTTCCTCGAAGCTTTCAGGTTCATACGGTAGTGCAGTAAATACTTTACTGACTGAGCCATCTCTGTCAGCTTCAGACTTATTTTTTTGTAAAAATCTTATAAACATTTGTTGTAGAAAACTTGTCTCCTAAATAGTAGAATGGGGACTATTATTACACATCTCTTTCTAATATTGCCTTGAGTAACATGTTGATTTAACTTCAATTGGCTATCATACATAGTAGGTAATATTTATACCCTGGAACTTAGTAAATGGAGCAAGTCAGAGTATTCACCTTGTTTATCAACTCTTGGGAACTGAACACAACTGTTTCAGACACATGAGAGAATACTCCTAAAGCTTCATGTTTTCATTAACCAGCTCCAGTAATTTCGTGACCAGGTTTCTCTCTACAGACAGTTGGCATGCTGGGAGTGTATTCCTTTTAACATGACACCCAATGTCAGTTTGCATTCAAGTGATAGGTTTTTTTCTTTTCAGAATGTACATCAAAAAGAGTAAAACATACCTAGAAAGTAAACCTAATCCTGTATGATATGTAAAACCATCCTAGAAGTGTTTATTCACCAAGCAGCTAAGAATATTGTTAAAAAGCAGTGACTTTTGATCCTTATTACCTATTAAGCAGTGACCTTGTCACTTTTATTTTTACATTATGTATTAGCAGCTGATGTTTAGAACTATCAGTCTGATAACCTTAATTTTTATTAGAGATGTAGAAGTATAGGCTTTTTTACATGTTGGTGGTTGCCTGTTTGGGGGGAGTCAGGGTGCTGGGAATGAATCTCAGCCTCAAAATACATTTTAGACTAATGCTAACCACTAGCCCTAGCCCAGTTTTCACATTTGTAATATAGTTACATGATTACTGGTTGTGTTAATAGTCGTATAATGGCTTTATTTTTTACTTGCTTCCCTCAAAATGTGATATATTCCTTTTATTTTTATAAACTTGTTTATATAAAGAATCTTAATGTTTATATTCTTTTGTTTTGATAATCGTATGTAGACAATGTTAGTCCTGAACTCACTGAAGCCAAGGATGACAGCTGATCTGCTTCTGCCTTCCATGTAGTGGGAGAACAGGCTCTTAGCACCACACTTGTTTTTAGAATCTTTCTTGATCATATCGGTGGTATTCGTCTGTTTCCTTGTGCAAACTATGATACAATCCTGACCAATTGCTCAGAACCCATCTCTACTCGGTTCACAGGCACCACTGGGAGAACATTTCTTTTTAACAAGGTAGTTAACTTGCAGTACTGTAAAGTTCAAGATCAGGTCATGCCACATGGTTTGAAATGTGAACTGCACAAACTGCAATAGCAAACTGGGCTGGATCTATGAGTTTGCTACTGAAGACAGCCAGTGTTATAAGGAAGGCCTTGTGAGCCTGGAATGTGCACTAGTTCGAAACAGTGAAGACTTTGAAGAGCATGTACCATCTGATAACTCTTGAAGAAAAAAGGTAAATCCATCTTTTCCCAGGTCTCCTTCACTGAAAACAAATTCTCTTTACATAGACTGTCACCTTCATGAATTTTGGAACAAGAGGTTGTGAGAAAAGCCGTGCATGGTGGTTCACGCCTTTAATCCCAGTGCTTGGGAGGAAGAGGCAGAGGCAGGCAGAGAAACCCTGTCTCGAAAAACCAAAAAAAAAAAAAAAAAAAAAAAAAGAAAAAAGGTTGTGAGAATCTAAAATGGAACTTTTGTGTGTGTGTGTGATGGGGTTTCTCTCTGTATCCCTGGCTATCCTGGAACACACTTTGTAGACCAGGCTGGCCTCAAACTCAGAAATCCACCTGCCTCTGCTTCCCAAGTGCTGGGATTAAAGGCGTGTGCCACCACTGCCTGGCCTTTTTTTCAATTTTGTATTTTCCATCCAACAGCAGTTTGTAGAGAGAATTTTATGCATATGCTGTTAATTTTTTCCCTGTGTTTACATCTTGAAGCAGAAGAGTTTGCAGCTACATGGTGGGCTATATGAGGGAAAAAATTGGGGTTTGTAGAGTGAAAAGTAGGGTTTATGTGTACATTTTGAGTGGAAAGTATGTCAAAACATGGTTTTTAAATTTATTTTTGGCTTCATTTAAAATTTTCTTTTTAACCCGGTTATTTCACTTAATTTGCTAGCTTCAAGAAGAGATCCGAATCTGTCCAGCGCGGGAGGCTCAGTGTTGGCATGGCTTGTACTGGCCACTGTGCCAGATTTTTGTTGGAGAGGAGCTCCAGCACCAAAACCCATTCTTCCTGTCAGTCTTGACTTATAGATGTCACCATACCTAGGTCTTTGTCACCATGGACTTGGTGTTGATTGGAAACTTTCTGAAATTGGGCAGAGCTGCTTGGTTGTCTTTGCCCATGTAACCTAAGCATAGTAATATAAATAAAAAGTGGTAGTTGGAAGTATTCTCAGCAAGCAATACTTAGTTGAAAACAAACTTTTCTGTTTTGATCATCACTTTGAGATTCATAAAAGCATGATTCTTTACCAAAAGAAAATGGTAAGATATAACAAACATTTTATAGCTTTAGGAATAAAGTATATACATGTTGACAGTGGTAGCTTGATAAGACAATAGAGTATGTTTAATGCTTTATGGCATTCTAAGATAAGGCAACATTTCTAACAAAGTGCTTGCCTTCCAATTATTAATAACTTATACAAGTAGAATTTGCAGAGCAGTAGAGTGAGAGCAGTTTTGTTTTAAAATAAGAAAGGTTGAATGTGGACTTTTAAAATTAGAATGTAATCATTTATATGTACACTTATAAAACCTTATCAGTTATCTCATACCTCTATTGTCTTAAATTTTAGTTGAAAACACTAAATTTTTATACCAAATGATGAAACATAAGGTTATATAATAAAAGTAAAAGAAGCAGTGTTTTTACTTAAGGCATTAGGGCATAGGATTATTAACTGACTTCTTCTGGAAATTAAAACCTGGAATTTTATCCTAAAAGAAAGTATGTGGAATTATTAAATCTTTTGTTACTCACATACTTTTTGCACCTTTAATAGGTATGTGTTTTTGTGTGTCACACACATATTTATAGTGCATTAAATCTGAAATGCTTATAAATACAATCTTTTTTAATAGAACATATACAGAAAAACTATACACTACCATATATAGGATGATGAAAGAAAGACTAATCCAGAAAAAAAATCTTTTTTTTAATCCACATAATTTCTTTTAATTTCCCCTCTGACCCCAGTTTCATAGTAGCATTTCATTTTACAGCTTAACCTGTCAAGTGAGTTTAACGTGGTCCTAAATTGCAAGCCAGTTGACATGAAAACAGAAATGTGAACTCTTTTTTTAAATTAGTTATCTTCTGTAACATCTAGTTCTTCATCATCTTCATCTTCTACTTGTTGATCCTTTCTTGTTCAACAAGTGGATATCTATTGAAAAATAAGACATGAAAAAATAAAAATATTTTTACATGTCTGTCATCTTTTTACCTGTTTTTATGAGAAAGGGACTATAGAACAAATATTTCAGAAAATAAACAAGTTCCCTGTGATTTTTAAGGTTGAACTCTATTTCTACATCTGATTCTAGTAGTATCCTTCAGTAATGTAAAATACCATTACTGTGTATTGTGTATTAAATGGTAAGTTAAAGCAAGCTAAAATTAAACAGCCTTGTAGCATTTGTGTGATAATCATCAAAGTGGATGGTAGAACCAGGTAAGTCTGTTAGACAGAAAGCAATGCTGATAATAGAAATGATGTGTTATGGATTGAAAAGATAATACCAGCTATACATCTTTGGTTTCCCTTGGATGTCTCACTTATAGCTTCTCTGAGGGTGATTTACACCACCCAGGATACACTGGGCAATGTTTGAACATCAGAGGTGGTTGTGTTGTGCACGTGTATTGCTGCAGACAGATGTTGCTGAATATCTCTACAGTATATATACAATCTTAACTCTACCTAACCCCCAGGAACTTGATCTCAATTTAATAGGGATCTAAGCCTTCTATTCATAAATATGTTATATAGGTACAATGCCTAAATGAGAGTAACAATTCCAATTTTATATCAATAAATTCATACCAGTAGAATCTTTAAATTTGTATGAAATAAATTCTCTACCAATGTAAGCGATTATAACTTCAACTTGTATCAATTATAAGGATTTCTACCAATGTAAGATATACCTATGTAATGTTTTGCTTGAGTAAATTTGCTAACCTATTTCAATTTGTCTATTTCTATAATTTCTAAGATATTACTATATCCCCCCTTTCTCTTCTACCCCCTTTCCTTTTACCTAAGAAGGAAGGAAAGAGAAGAGGATAGGTAGAAATTTCTGAGTTTAAGCTCTCTAGTTCCCTTCCTGTCCAAAGCTACATTTGCAAACTATCCCTTAATGACTACATATCTATAATGCAGAAAAATAACCAGAACCATCCACCCCAACATAAGGAACTTGATCGATGATCTTTTGTCTGCTTCCAGCTGAATTTGGGTTAACAATTACCTTCTGGGGGTCCAAAGGGAAATAGGAAATTGACTTTTTCAAAGGAGAGGTAGTTGGATGTGCTGAGAAAGTTCATTGTTTAGCTGATATCTTGATTATGACAGTCTGAAAGACTGGAGAGGCAAGCTAGGTGTCTTAGTTAGGGTTTCTTTTCCTGCACAAACATCATGACCAAGAAGCAAGTTGGGGAGGAAAGGGTTTATTCAGCTTATACTTCCATACAGCTGTTCATCACCAAAGGAAGTCAGGACTAGAACTCAAGCAGGTCAGAAAGCAGAAGCTGATGCAGAAGCCATGGAGAGATGTTCTTTACTGGCTTGCTTCCCCTGGCTTGCTCAGCCTGATCTCTTACAGAACCCAAGACTACCAGCCCAGAGATGGTACCACCCACAAGGGGCCTTTCCCCCTTGATCACTAATTGAGAAAATGCCTTACAGTTGGAACTCATGGAGGCATTTCCTCAAATGAAGCTCCTTTCTCTGTGATAACTCCAGCTGTGTCAAGTTGACACAAACCTAGCCAGTACAATTGACCCCTTGTCAACTTGACACGCAAATAAATCACTAGTAAGCCTCAATCCTTAGTTCTTATTCAACCCCAAGATCTTAAATAACTTTAAAAGTCCCACAGTCTTTACATATTAAAAATTCAATCCTTTTAAAATATCTTTTAAAATTCAAAGTCTCTTAACTGTGGGCTTCATTTAAAAACTTCCTTCAAGAGAAAAATATCAGGGCACAGTCACAATCAAAAGCAAAAAATCAACCTCCAACCATCCAATGTCTGGGATCCAACTCACGATCTTCTGGGCTACTCCAAGGGCTTGGGTCACTTCTCCAGCCATGCCCTTTGTAGAACACATGTTGTCCTCTATGCTCCAGATGCCTGTACTCCATTGCTGCTGCTGTTCTTGGTGGTCATCTCATGGTACTGGCATCTCCAAAATGCGTCTGTCTTCATGACCCCCTTCAGTCCTGGGCCATCAATTGCAACCGAGGCTGCACCTTCACCAATGGCCTTCCATGGCCTCTCACAGTGCATCCATGGCCTCAGCTGCTCTGCATGACTCCTTCATGCCTCTAAAACCAGTACCACCTAGGTAACTCTTACACATTACCAAGTCCAGTCACAGCACAAGGTACAACCATGGCTATCTCTAGAACACAGCCTCCTTGTGCTTTCAGAAAACATTTCCCAGAAGATGTCACCTCAATGATGCTGGTGACTTCCTAAAAGTTTTAGATCTGCTGGAGAGGAGTTTTGGACCCCACTTGATTTCAGAGGTCAACATTCTTTTGTGAGCGTTGGTCACGTAGAAGGTGACAAATTTGACTTTTTTTCTTTTTTTGGCTTTTTCAAGACAGGATTTCTCTGTATAGCCCCCGCTGCCCTGGAACTCACTTTGTAGGCCAGGCCGGCCTCGAACTCAGAAATCCGCCTGCCTCTGCCTCCTGAGTGCTGGGATTAAAGGTGTGCGCCACCACGCCTGGCCAAATTTGATTTTGAAAAGTATAAATTAGGAATTTTTCCTGATGCAAAAGTTATATCTGATCTGAATTTAAATTGTGTTTCAGGTAAAATAATTCCTGTTAATATATCTAGTCTTCCATTCAAAGCAAATGCTAATAACATTTTAGACTTTTTTCATGGTTATACAGTTATACCTGATTCAGTTTCATTACAGTATAATAAGCAAGGATTACCTATAGGAGAAGCTATTGTTGCTATGACAAATTATAATGAAGCTCTAGCTGCTGTTAAAGAGCTAAGTGGTAGACCAGTTGGTCCCTGCAAAGTTAAGCTTAGTTTGCTTTAGAGGGCTTTTCTAAATAAACAGTTTTCTTCCACAGTATTCATGCAGTGAAAGTAAACATTTTTATAGAGATTAAAAATTTTATTTATAACTTGTGAATAGAAAAAAATGTGTTATATAAACCTGGTTTCTTTTTGCTTATAAATGTACTTCTTTTACCCCCTAATTTAAAATTAAATATATTTTGTTTTTGACAGGTGGGAGCGAATTTCCTGAATTCTTTGTTTTCTTTTGTTTATTTTTTATTTTGTTTTTAACCATATAAGGAATTGAACACTGATGTCTTAATCAGGGTTTCCATACCTAAACAAACATCCTGACCAAGAAGCAAGTTGGGGAGGAAAGGGTTTAATCAGCTTAAATTACACTTCGATGTTGTTGTTCATCAGCAAAGGAAGTCAGGACTGGAATTCAAGCAGGAACTGATGCAGAGGCCATGGAGGGATCTTCCTTACTGGCTTGCTTCCCCTGGTGTGCTCTGCTTGCTTTCTTATAGTACTCAAGACAACCAGCCCAGAGATGGTACCACTTACAAGGGGCCCTCCCCCATTCATCACTAATTGAGGAAATGCCCCACAGCTGGATCTCATGGAGGTACTTCCCCAACTGAAGCTACTTTCACTGTGTTAACTCCAGCCTGTGTCAAGTTGACATACAAAACTAGGCAGTACAATTAATTGACCCTTGTCAGCTTGACACACAAATACATCACTATTAAGCCTCATCCCTTATTTTCTTAATCTTCCCCAAGATCTAAATAACTTTAAAACCCCTGCAGTCTTTACATTTTAAAAGTTTACTCCCTTTAAAATATCCAGTGTCGTTTAAACTCTGAAGTCTTTTTACAATTAAAAGTCTCTTAACTGTGGGCTCCACTAAAATACTTTTCTTCTTTCAAGAGGGAAAAATATCAGGGCAAGGTCACAGTCAAAAGCAAAATCAAACTCCAGCCGTCCAATGTCTGGGATTCACTCAACATCTTCTAGACTCTTCCAAGGGCTTGGGTCACATCTCCAGCCCTGCCATTTATAGCACACAGCATGTCTTCTAGGCTCCAGCTGCCTGTACTCCACTGCTGCTGCTGTTCTTGGTGGTTATCTCATGGTACTGTCATCTCCAAAACATTGCTGTCTTCCACTATATCTGTGCTTCACCTATAGCCTCTCATAGCCTCTCTTCATGGTGCCAAGCCTCAACTCCTTTGCATGACCCCTTCAATCCTGGGCCATCAATTGCAACTGAGTCTGCACCTTCACCAGTAGCCTTCCACAGCCTTTCACAGTGCTGAATGTCAGATGTTCTTCATGACCCCTTCATGACTTCAAAACCAGTATTATCTGGGTGACTGACTCTTACATTACCAAGTCCAGTTGCAACACAAGGTACAACCTTCGCTGTCTCTGGAACACACTGCTCTTTGTGCACTTAGAAAACACTTCCCAGAAGATTTCACCTCAATGGTGCTGGTCTCTTTTTAATTACTGCTAATTTCTTAGCTCCAGCTAACCAGCATCAATAGTCCCAGTAACACTAAGGTTCCCTTTAGTAGTGCTAGTATCTTGTTAATCACAGCTGATTCTTCAGCCCTAGCTAATCAAAACCACAGAATCTTCACAATCAAAATAGCAACAGCCCTGATAAGAGTCTTTACTCTTCCCTCTGAAATTTCATAAACCAGGTCTCCATCTTCTGCACTGTTCCTCAACATTATCTTCCAATCTCCTACACAACATCCCACAGAGCTCTTAACATGGAATGGATCTTCTAGCCCAAAGTTCCAAAATCCTTACACGGTTCTTGGTAAGGTTGTCACAGGAATATCCCCTATGCTGGTACAATTTTGTCTTAGTCAGGGTTTCTATTCCTGAACAAACATGACCAAGAAGCAAGTTGGGGAGGAAAGGGTTTATTCAGCTTACACTTCCATGTTGCTATTCACCATCAAAGGAAGTCAGAACTGAAACTTAAGCAGGTCAGGAAGCAGGAGCTGATGCAGATGTCATGGAGGGATGTTCCTTACTGGCTTGCTTCTCCTGCCTTGTTCAGCTTGCTTTCTTATAGAACTCAAGACTACCAGCCTAGAGATGGCACCATGCACAAGAGGCCCTCTCCCCTTGATCACTAATTGAGAAAATGCCCCACAGCTGGATCTCATGGAGGTACTTCCCCAACTGAAGCTTTCTCTGTGATAACTTCAGCCTGTGTCAAGTTGACACACAAAACCATCGAGTACAACTGATTAATCAGATTTGGCACTTTTATTGCTACTTGCCTGTAAAAGTGTTTGTGGAGACATTGTGCTAATGTCTCCTATGAACTTTAACCAGTCCAAAAAATGAACTTACTGTGAAGTGAAATTTTCTCATGTGATGCCTCAGGAAAATCTCAAAATTTGTATTCACAACTTTGAAAAGTTTTATAAAAATAAAATTGCAATTGAAATAGTTATTAACTTGTATTTGTGTAACAAGAACAAAGAAGAATTGCTATGGGTATTATGAGCTTCTCAACAGCTATATTATGTAATTATATTATGTGCTGAGCAGGACAAATAATCTCTACTAATAATGTACAGGTCTATGATTTCTTCAACATCATTTTATCTTAGCACTGGGCTCTAGGTCTTGCCCTAATTAGATTGCAAAGACTAACACAAAATGTTTAGAATATAGTAAAATAATCTGTTTAGGGTAATGGGAACTCTCAGGCTCGGGAAGAATATGACAGTTTTTCTAGGAAGAACTTACTGGTGGTTCATTGTATTCAGTAGTTAACTCAGACTCACTAAATACAGATTTCTGAGTGAATTTTGACTTTTTTAATGCTCTTTTTAAAAAATTTTTATACTCAATTAGATTTTCTTTGTCCACAAGTACTAGTTGACAGTAGATACTTATATTAGCCAATAAGCACTTTATGTGTATGATCTCAATGTTTATTATATCTGTATTTTATAAATGAGAAATGAAGTTTAGAAAGTCAAACAAAGTGCCTGAAGTCAGACTATTTTAGGGAACCAATTTCAATACCAGCAGATCCCTGATTATACCCTGTCTATAAATATTTTTTATTGTGTCACTTTCTTACATCATGATAAAAATATGTTTAGGAGTATCAATTTGCTTTTAAAGTTGCATTAAAGAATGACAAAAAGTATGGTACTTAACTGTTGTTAGGTAAATTGAGGAGAAAGTGACTTAAAGAATTTATATTTGTTTCCAAGTCAAAACTACTTTTCTTTTTTTTTTTAAGATTTATTTATTATTACATCTAAGTACACTGTAGTTGTCTTTAGACATACCAGATGAAGGTGTCAGATCTCATTACTGATGGTTGTGAGCCACGATGTTGTTGCTGGGATTTGAACTCAGGACCTTAGGAAGAGCAGTCAGTGCTCTTATCTGCCAGGATATCTCACCGGCCTCTTTGTTTACATTTTATTTGTGATTTAAATAGTTTATAGAAAAGTTTTACACACTTCCTTCAACCAGACATTTCCCACACTGAGTAATTATGAACAAAGTTTATTTTTTAATTTGGTATATCATTTTGCTATTGTAAAAGTGTAGAATACTTTGAGTATTCTGAATTAACATTCAGTCACTTAAATCTGAAGCCTGCAAAAGTTTCTGTTTTTACTAGTAAATATCCTACTTATAAAATAAAACTGTAAATATTGTTAAAAACAAAAAAGACATAGTCTTCAAACTAGTAGGATTTTAAGGTAGGATGAAACATTTGGAATGTCTAAGCCAAGCACAATGAGACAACTATGATAAAGCTTAAAGTGAAAGATAATTGAACATGTAATTGTTTCTCAAACTGGCCTTGGGTGGAATGGTAGTAGCAGATAGAGATCAGCTGGTAAACAGAGGCACTGTGTCTTGATATTTGTTTTCTTATTCTTTTCTATGTGTGAGGGATTTGCATGTGTGTATGTGAACCATGTGTCTGTGGAGCTAAGGAGAGTTCATGAGATTCCCTGAAACTGGAACTACAGACAGTTATGAGCCCTACAACAGCAGTTTGTGCTTGCAACTGCTGATTCATGTCTCCANTTTGTAGGGAGGCTAGAATTCAAAGGTGGTATCTTGCTCAAATACTTATCACTTTTTTGAGGAAAGGTCTTTCACTGAAACTGGAGTTCACCAATTTGCTGGATGGACTGGCCAGCAAATCTCCAGGATCTTCCTGTACTTGCTTCCTCGAAGCTTTCAGGTTCATACGGTAGTGCAGCAAACACTTTACTAACAGAGCCATCTCTGTCACCTTCAGACTTATTATTTTGTAAGCTTCATTATAAACGTTTATTGTAGAAAACTTGTCTCCTAAATAGAAGAATGGGAACTATTATTACACATCTCTTTCTAATATTGCCTTGAGTAACATGTTGATTTAACTTCAATTGACTATCATACATTGTAGGTAATATTCTCCTTGTTTATCAACTCTTGGGAACTAAACACAACTGTTTCAGATACATCAGAGAATAGTCCTAAAGCTTCATGTTTTCATTACTCAGCTACAGTAATTTCGTGACCAGTTTTCTGTCTACAGACAGTTGGTATGCTGAGAGTGTATTCCTTTTAACAAGACACCCAATGTCAGTTTGCATTCAAGTGATAGTTTTTTTCTTTTCAGAATGTACATCAAAAAGTAAAACATACCTAGAAAGTAAATTTAAGAGCAGGGCGGGCGTGGTGGCGCACGCCTTTAATCCCAGCACTCTGGAGGCAGAGGCAGGGGGATTTCTGAGTTTGAGGCCGGCCTGATCTACAAAGTGAGTTCCAGGACAGGCAGGGCTACACAGAGAAACCCTGTCTCGAAAAATGGAAAAAAAAAAAAAAAGTAAACTTAATTCTGTGTGATATGTAAAACCATCCTAGAAGTGTTTATTCACCAAGCAAAGAATATTGTTAAAAAGCAGTGACTTTTGAACCTTATTCTATTAAGCAGTGACCTTGTCACTTTATTTTTACATTATGTATTAGCAGCTGATGTTCAGAACTATCAATCTGATAAACTTAATTTTTATTAGAGATGTAAAAGTATAGGCTTTTTAACATGTTGTTCGTTGCCTGTTTTGGAGGAATCAGGGGGTGCTGGGAATGAATCCCAGGGCCTCAAAATGCATTTTAGACTAATGCTAATCACCAGCCCAGTTTTCACATTTTTAATGTAGTTACATGATTACTGGTTGTGTTAATAGTCATAAAATAGCTTGATTTTTGCCTCGCTGCCCACAAAATGTGATATATAATATTCCTTTTATTATGTTCATCTTTGTGTTTTACACATTGACTATGTTGGTCCTGAACTCACTGAAGCCAAGGATTGTCCTGCTAAGTAGTTGGAGAACAGGCTTGTACCACCACACTTGTTCTTAGAAAAATTTCTGAAGAACAGCACCTGCCCACAATTGTTGGCTGTCTTAGACATTAAATTGGTGAGTCACTTGATGCTTGAGAGAAGTTACTATTTGTTGAGCAGCATCAGAAATAACATAGCTATTTCCTCCTAACATCCAATTTTAATACTGACCAAGAATATATAAAATGTCAGTAGCAACCTCACTTCCTTAATACCTACCTAGGGGCTTTAAAGCATTCTAAGCATTTCATCTTAGAAAGCACCAAAGTAATTTTAAAAGTGTTCTCAGGAAGCAATACTTTGTTGAAAATAAACTTTTCTGTTTGGATCATCACTTTGAGATTCATAAAAGCATGATTCTTTACCAAAAGAAAATGGTAAGATATAACAAACATTTTATAGCTTTAGGAGTAAAGTATATACATATTGACAGTGGTGGCTTGATAAGACAGTACAATGTGTTTAATGCTTTATGGTATTCTAAGATAAGGCAACATTTCTAACAAAGTACTTACCTTCCAATTATTAATAACTTATACAAGTAGAATTTGCAGAACAGTAGAGTGAGAGCAGTTTTGTTTTAAAATAAGAAAGGTTGAATGTGGACTTTTAAAATTAGAATGTAATCATTTATATGTACACTTATAAAACCTTATCAGTTATCTCATACCTCTATTGTCTTAAATTTTAGTTGAAAACACTAAATTTTCATACCAGATGATGAAATATAAGGTTATATAATAAAAGTGAAAGAAGCAGTGTTTTTACTTAAGGCATTAGGGCATAGGATTATTAACTGACCTCTTCTGGTAATCAGAATCTGGAATTTTATCCTAAAAGAATATGTGTGGAATTGTTAAATCTTTTGTTACTCACATACTTTTTGTACCTTTAATAGGTATATGTCTGTGTGTCACACACATATTTATAGTGTATTAAATCTGAAATGCTTAGAAATACAATCTTTTTTAATAGAACATATATAGAAAAACTATACTCTATATAGGATGATGAAAGAAAGACTATGTAATCCAGAAAAAAACTTTTTATCAGCATAATTTCCTTTAATTTCCCCTCTGACCCCAGTTTCATAGTAGCATTTCATTTTACAGTTTAACCTGTCAAGTGAGTATAAAGTGATTCTACATTTGCAAGTTTGCTGACATGAAAACAGAAATGTGAATTCTTTTTGTAAATTAGTTTTCATCTTCTGTAACATCTAATTCTTCATCATCTTCATCTTCTACTTGTTGATCCTTCCTTGTTCGGCAGGTGGATATCTGTTGAAAAATTATACATGAAAAAATAAAATTTTTTTTACATGTCTGGCATCTTTTTACCCGTTTTTATGAGAAAGGGACTATAGAACAAATATTTCAGAATAAGTTCCCTGTGATTTTTAAGGTTCAACTCTCTATATTTCTATATCTGATTTTAATAGTATCCTTCAATATCATAAAATACCATTACTGTGTATTGTGAATTAAATGGTAAGTTAAAGTAAGTTAAAATTAAACAGCCTTTCACTTTGATAATCATCAAAGTAGATGGTAGAACCAGGGAAGTCTGTTTGACAGCAGCAATGTTGACAATAGAAATGTGTTATGGATTGAAAAAATAGTTCTAGCTAAACATCTTTCGTTTCCCTCGGATATCTCACTTATAGCTTCTCTGAGGGTAATTTACACCACCCAGAATACACTGGGCAATGTTTGAACAGCAGAAGTGGTCAGGTTGTGGATGTGTGTTGCTACAAACAGATGCTGCTAAATATTTCTAAGAGTATACATACACTCTTAACTACCTGACCCCCAGAAACTTGATCTAAAGGTAGTAGGGCTAATATTAAAAATATTGACTGATATATATGATTCAGTTTTAAATAGAATTTTATATGGAATATAAACACTAACTTTATGGAATATGTATGTCAAGAGTAAAATAGAAGAAATGTTAATTTGGCAAGGGGGAAAGCTGAATGTAATAGAGTGTGCAGAATCCAATGACAGGAAGTTACCTATACAAATTTTACTTTTTGAGATTGTTTTATTCAGTTTTAAAATTGTGAGGCAAAGCAGATTTTGGTATATTACAGTCATTTTATGGGTTTGGCTATTCATCTTAAGAGCTATATTCTGAGTTCATGAGTTATGCTTAGAAAAATGCCACTTTTAGGTATAATTTCTAAATAGATTAAGCTCACATTTCGACTCTTAAGATTTGTGTTTATGTTAGATACAGCAAATCTACAAGAGCACTGTTCTACCTTTCCCATCCGCTTCTTCAGTGTTCTGCCACATAGAGTAAGTAAAGTGTGATTACAGAAACTTTTCATTTTCAGTAAAAGATGATATCCGGAGATAATACATTGTATGAGGTCACCTAACAAGGGAAATACTTTTAGCACTGAACAACAAAGACAACAACTTAAATTCCTTTATAGGTTTTTCTGTTTTGTTTTGTGTTTTTAAGCTCACCTGTCCAGTTCCAGATGTGCACTTAGTTGACAATGATCTCTGAAGAGGTGACTTTGAATTTGCTCTTACAATATCTAAACGAGATGGATAATCTGATAGATACAGAGAATTTCGGAAAACCTATTGCAATATAAAACAACATTTTAAATTGAATACTAAATGAACATCTAGGTAAGCAATAAAACATTTTAAATTGGACAGTAAGTGAACATCTAGATAACCAACTTATATTCTTAATTACAAATCTAGTTAAAATTAGAAAAGTAGGGTAAAAAATTGTACACGAACCATATAAATTGATAAACAGTGTAGAGCAGCCATGAAATAAATAGTCTGACAGGCAACTGTAATGCAGTGTGCTATGCACTTGTCCTTGGTCCTATTTGCTTTGTCTACCCTCAACAGTTACTGACTTCACTCCAGGTTTGCTATTTGTGCACAGTGCACACTGGAGCCACCCTAACCCTACAAGGATAACAGCAGCATTAGAATCCAGACTTGCAGTATTTCCAAATGTTGTCAATGTTTTCCAAGCCTTCTTATCTCTTATATGTACTCCATGTTCCTCAGGTATGAATTTTAAACACCTCCCTACAAACTTCCACTTCTTTTACTTTTTGTTTGTTTTGTTTTGTTTTCGAGACAGGGTTTCTCTGTGTAGCCCTGGCTGTCCTGGAACTCACTTTGTAGACCAGGCTGGCCTCGAACTCAGAAATTCACCTGCCTCTGCCTCCCAAGTGCTGGGATTAAAGGTGTGGGCCACCATGCCCAGCCTCCACTTTTCTTTGTTGTTGGGGTGGGTGGAGGGTTTCTCTGTATAGCCCTGGCTGTTCTGGAACTCACTTTGTAGACCAGGCTGACCTCGAACTCAGAAATTCACCTGCCTCTGCCTCCCAAGTGTTGGGATTGAAGGCGTGCACCACCACACCCAGCTCAGCCTCCACTTCTTAAGAATGCAATTGCCATTCTAATTTCTTCCAATGTGTATTTTTTCTTCACAAAAGTCCAAATTTACAAAGATATGGTTTCCACGGGTTCCCTCTCAATTGTCCCAATGTTTGTAATCCTTTAATAAAGTTCCTCATATTATGGTGACCTTCAATCTAAAATTATTTCTTTGCTTCTTTATAGCTGTAATTTTGCTTCTGTTATGAATTGTAATGGAAATATCTTTTTCTGATATTTTCTGAAGTGATCCCCCACTTTCAAAGGGTAACAACCATGGGTTGAGAACTCCTGGTGGGCAGTATAGACTATTTTACTTATAATCCCACCATTTTGAGAGGTACTTGGCATAATCGGTGTTGCAGTTAGTGCTGAGACATCTTAGGATGTAAGTAGCGTAGTTTTTCATTTTAAAATAAGGTTAATTTGCTCAATACTACTACACTCAATTGTGAAAGAAATTCACAAACACATCTACTATGTAGCCCTGAAATGTTTTGTCTATCTCTTCTCTACTTAGTAGTTAGCTTATTTTTTTTGAATATTTTTATTAGATATTTTCTTGATTTACATTTCAAATGCTATCCCAAAAGTTCCTTATACCCTCCCCCCGCCCTGCTCCCCTACTCACCCACTCCCACTTCTTAGCCCTGGTGTTCTCCTGTACTGGGGCATATAAAGTTTACAAGACCAAGGGGCCTCTCTTCCCAATGATGGCCGACTAGACTATCTTCTGAGTAGCTAGCTTATTGAGAGCAGTGATAAGTTACAGAGAGCAGTGTGACATACCTAGGCCTGCCAGAGCAAGGTGGAAAATCTTAAGGACTAAGTACATATCAGTTCACAAGTCAGGAATGATAGAGAACAGACTGACAAGATACTCCAGGTTTGTGGGAAAAGTGCACAGATCACTTGAACCTGTTACCAAAAGCAGTAATTTTTCCTTGCAGGAAATGGTACAAGCCTAAAGTGTAGTAGCTTTGAGAACAAAGCATTAAGAATCACAATGTGATAGACCTAAGAGTGGACTCCCACCTGTGCTGCAAAAAGAGCTGTCCGACACCTGGGAAGTTTCTTTACTATATTTCAGTTTTAAGAGAGGAAAAAATTATTTTTACTAAAGTTGATGGACCAACTAGCATAGTTAAAATACATAGATCTGTGCAAAGCAATGATTACTAAATATTTGCTATTTTATAATTGTCTTGTAAAAGTTCAGTTCAATAATTTTTGTTTTGTTTTGTTTTGTTTTTGTTTTCAAGACAGGGTTTCTCTGTATAGCCCTGGCTGTCCTGGAACTCACTTTGTAGACCAGGCTGGCCTCGAACTCAGAAATCCACCTGCCTCTGCCTCCTGAGTGCTGGGATTAAAGGTGTGCACCACCACGCCCGGCCAATAATCTTTTATTAACACATGGAAATGAGTGAGAATGAAATTCTAGCTTGAGTACTTGGAGAGAGCACTCAGTCATCTTTTAACCAAGTATAATGGAAAATCACAAAAGAGCAGTACTTTGGGTTACACATTTTAATATAGATCATTACCATAGAAACCAAAACTCTAAAACATGTACACACTAACAGAACTGAGTTTCGATGTAGGCCTACCTCTAGGTCTTCATCCTCATCAATTTTTTGTATATTTTGGTAGGCAGCAGTGAAGACCTCTAAAGCTTTTCCATGAAATAACATTTCAATTGTGATAAACTCAGATAATATGTTCTGAAAAACAAAAAGATTGGAATTTTTAAAAGTTTTTTTAAAGTTTATATGTATTTAAGAACCACAGAGTTTTATATTCTCCATTATATAGTCTTAGTATTTTATATTACTAAGACCTAGTTTTTGGACAGGAGAAAACATAACTGAAATAAAGGCTTTTTACAGCAAAATACTTAAATTGTGCAAAGTGTTGCTATACTCACTATTTTTCTTTTTTAAAAATTACTTGTATGAAGATAACTAAATTGTACACAACTATATAAGCCAGTATCATATGCCTATAAATATTTGTGTTAAAAAAATTGAAACTGATAAAAGATTCACTTCTGCAAATAGGCATGAAAGTGACCAACAGTATTTCTTACTTGATGATGTAGTCATAGGGGACTCTGTGGTACTAGCATGTACAACTGATTATCATAATGAATAGCACTATGTTTAGATACCATTTGGAATTTCATATTAACATTTCCAGAGATGTACAGGGACACCTTAAGAGAGATTGCATGGCTTCTACTAAGAGTAGGAGTTAATGCCTTAATTTTTAGTTTCCCTAAAATAGGGTTAAAAAAAAAAACCCACAAAGAAATGTTGCTATTGTGCTACTACTATAAAGGACATGAGCAGATCGAAGCATTTCAAGAAAGTTGCCCACCAAAGTCATTTTCAGGATATACAAAAAGAATGAATGTAAAAATAAGAGCTTCACATGCTTGTTAGAATGAAAATGACAAGATTAGAGGAAAGCTCAGACAAACCACCATTGATCTGGCCGTGGGTATTTAGCTGTGACTCTAAACCACAGGCAACACAAGAAACTGAATACATGTCCCTAAAACTGAAATCAAATGAACTTTCACAGCACCTAGAAAATAACTTAGTTTTGCATGCTTACATTGGTCAATCATTTTTATGTACATCATTAATCTTGTGATAAGATGCTGAAGTAGCACCATAGTCCATAATACGTAAGCTTCACAAACCCATCTCTGAGAAATTTCTATTCTGCACTTGATCCCACCAGTGAAATGCTTTCTAAAGAGGCATCTGGTTACTAATACAAATGATGGTTTGTGATAACTGGTCCAGTTTTACAAACAACAGAATTTTAGATAGGGGAAGTTAATAAAGCACCTCCTGTGCTGTGTGTTCTTTGAAAGTAATTGATAGAAAACTACAAATAAGGAGGATGCTCTGTGCCTCAGCAGCATGCCCGCCCCAGAGGCCTTAGAGTTTTTGTTATGCCCAGCTTTCTTGTTAGTAAAAGTATTTGTATGTTGGGAGCAACCCTGTTTAAATGTTAACTGCCTTGTTAGCCACAAGTGCTTACTTACAAAGTCTTGGCCTTAGTGGAAGAGTACTAGCTTACGTTGAGATTTCTGTGGGAAAAGTTGAGGCCTCTGTAGGAAAGTACTACCCCCAGTTAAGAACAAATATCTATAGATCTTGTGGATGGGTACCTAGCAACCCCTCTGTTCTGTTCCTCTGCTTTTGGGAACAGGTGCATTCTCCCAGAAACAAAGCGATTCTGTGTCATCCCTCTCCCCTTCTATGGGTATAAAATAAAGCCTGCTTGGGAAAAATAAAACTTGTCAGCTTGATCAGTCAGACTTGCTGTCTGTTCTTTGTATTTCTTGCCTCCCATTCTCTCCACAGGTGGTTCCTTAGACCCTGTTAGACTGTCCCGAGGGTAGGGACATTTGCAGTTTGTAATGAATGTGCCTGTACATACAGATTTTGTAGCCTTATTATTCTGGAACAGATTGAAGATCTACAAAAAGAATGTAATAACTTATAAAGGTTTGCATTAATGAGGATTACACAGAAAACCTTTGTTAAGGATTTGTGTAGATCTGATAATTGTCAAATTTTTATTTTTAAAGTATCCTTACAGAAGAATACTTTAAGAACGGTCTATTTAAGAACATTCACTTACAGTGCCAAAGTATAAATAAAAACTTTCAAATATGTTTGATTTAAAAAAAAAAGAAAAAAGTGTGTTCACAGTACCATCAGCACAGACAGCCAACACTGTGAAAAAGCAATGGCATCTATTACTTAGTAAGGAACTTGTATCTAGAACATGATAAAAACAACCCAGTAGTTAAAGACCACCCAATTGGAATATGCACAAAGGCCTGAACGGGCATTTCTCCAAGGAATATATACAAATGGTCAGTAAACATTATTCAGGATTGCAAATCAAAACCACAATGAGATACTACTTTACATACACCATTATGGCTACCATATGATCATTCTCCTAAGAAGAAAGTACTGAGGAGTCATCATATAAATGTGGACCCATCATACAGTGCTAGGAAGGATGTTAAATGATAAAGCCATCTTGGAACAGTATGGCAATTCCTCAAAGAGTTAAACATTTACTGTAGCATCAGTAATTTAATACTTTAATTTTTTCATTTTATATTCATACATATTTAAAATATGTATTTCATATAAGCATGAAATGCAAAAAATATTTCCACAAGAGTGTGTTTATGAATGTATAAACTTATAACTAAATGGGAACAATTAAAGTGGCCATTAACTGAGTAACATATAAACAATATTGTATAATCAAATTTGGCCAAAACCAAAGAGTGATGTGTGCTACAACATGGATAAGCCAGCACATATGGTAAGTGAAATGAAATACAAAAACTGTTCTATCCACGGTGAAATGGCCAGAATGGCCCAACTCACAGAGGAGATTAGTGGCTTCTTAGGGCTAGTAATCCGGCAGCGAGGTAAGGCTAAAGTGTACACAGGTTGGGTGATGAAAATGTTCCTAAACTTGTAATGGTTGCACATCTTTACACAGTTGTATATTTTTGAATTAAACCTACTATTTTATAGGACAAGTTTTCTCTTGCTCTTTTCTCCTTGTAAAAAACTTTTTGTGGAGATAGTAATGCAGAGGAAGAAAGGAACTTGGACACACTGTGTAGCTCCATCAATTCCAGAAAGTCCCTGGAAGTACACACTAAAGCTAGGATTTCTGCACTTACGTTCTTTGCCCCACTTGTATACTCAGAATTGAGCAGGGAAATTATAACACTCGAGGAGCTAGCTTACATGTAGGTGGGACACAAAAGTGAACCCAAAGGTCATAGATGGTATTTCACCTGAAAAACATTTACATGTCAATGGAAGGGTTAGCCAATAAGTGGTAATATTGGTAATATGGTAAAGTTACAAAAATAGCTGTTACAGTAAATCTTCAGTGAGAACAAAAATCCTTAATTTTTAATAGCATATAAGGTAATTATTAAGCAATATTTAGGATTTTTCTTTTCAAAGATAACTAAAACATTGTTACCAAAGACCTGCCGAAAAAGTCAAATCTGCAGGTTTGTCATGATAAAAGCAATTGTCAATATTTGGAACCAAACCAGTTCATCATTGTGGATACAAATTAATGTTACTGTCGTATTAGCAGTAATATTACTATGATAAAACACCGTGACCAAAAGCAAGATGGGGAGGAAAGGGTTCATTTGGCTTCTAGTTTCACATCTTAGTCCACTGAAATTAGTCAAGGTAGGAACCTGAAGGCAGGAGCTGATGCAGAGGCCATGTAACTGTGCTGCTTACTGGCTTGCTCATCACAGCTTACTCAGCCTACCTTTGTAAGTACCCAGGACTACCAGTCCAGTAATGGTACCTTAGAGTAACTGTTGGAAAAATTTTGTCAAAGCAATAGACCCAAGATGTAACCATTGTAATATCTAACAAAATACCCTTTTAACCAAAATTAAAAGAAATGATACTCATCAAAGGAAAATTCCAAGATGATGTCTCAATTCTATGCCCAAATGCAAGGGCACCCACATTTGTAAAAGAAACGTTGCTAAACGTCAAATCACATATTGAACCCCATACATCAATAGTGAGAGACTTCAACCCCCACTCTCACCAATAGACAGGATATCCAGACAGTAACTGAACAGAAATAATGGAACAGACATGACTCAAATGGACCTAACAGATACCTACATGGACTAAAGCTTGACTTCAACAACAACAACAACAACAAAAACTACAGACAGTATTCAAACTCATGGAAACTGAACAATTGTCTACTCAATATCCACTGAGTCAAGGAAGAAACAAACAAACAAAAAAATTAAAGAGCTTCTAGAATTCAGTGAATGTACAACATACCCAAACTTATGGGACACAATGAAATGAGTGCTCAGAGAAAAGTTCATAACCTTCATTAAGTGCCTTCATAAAGAAATTATTAAGATCTCTAATTTAAAAAAATAGGGTACAGATCTAAACAGGATTCTCAAAAGAGGAATCTCAAATGACTGAGAAACACTTAAAGAAATGTTCAACATCCCTTGCCATCAGGGAAATGCCAATCAAAGGACTCTGAGATCCCATCTTAGACCTGTCAGAATGGCTAAGATCAAAACCACAAGTGACAGATCAGGCTGTTGAGGATGTGGAGTAAGGGGAACATTCCTCCACCGCTGCTGGAAGTCTAAACTTGTATAGTCACTTTGAAAGTCAATATGGCAGCTTCTCAGAAAATTAGGACTAGATCTACATCAATACCAATTCCTGGGCATATAAACAAAGGATGTTTCACCATACCACAAAGATACTATTCAACTGTATTCATATAGCAGCTTTATTTGTAATAGCTAGAAACTGGAAACAACCCAGATGTCCCTCAACCAAAGAATGGATAAAGAAAATGTACATTTACACAATTCAGCTATTAAAAACAATGACATCATGAAATTTGTAGGCAAATGGACTGAACTAGAAAAAAAAATCACTCTGAGTGAGGAAATTCAGACTCAGAAATACAACCATGGTATGTACTCACAAGTGGGTTTTAGCCATAAAGTAAATGATAACCATGCTACAACCCACAGATGCAAAGAAGCTAAGTAACAAGGAGGTCTCAAGGAAGAGGAGGTGTGTCAATCTCCCTTAGAAGGGGAAATAGATAGAATCGACATCATGGGTGGGCAGAGGAAGGGACTTCATGGGGTTGAAAACAGGAGAGATCAGGTGGGATGATGGAGAGAGAGGAGAGAGAGAGAGAGAGCTGGGAAAGCCAACTGAAATTGGTGGGGTGAGATCTTTAGGATGAACTAGATACCTAGGGCATTGGGAACTACCAGGAATCCATGAAGGTTACTCTAGCTAAGACTCCAAGTAATGGGGGATATGGAGACTGAAGCAGCCATTTCCTGTTACCAGACAAGATTTGCAATAGAGGTATTGGGACATTGCAACCAGGGAGCATGCATGAAACTGACCTAAACTGACCTAGGCCCTCTGCACACATGTACAGTTGTGCAGCTTGGTCGTCATGTGGGACTCCTAACAGTGGGAACAGTTTGCTTTTGGGACCCTTTCCCCCTATTGGGGTGTCTTGTCTAGAGCCTCAATAGGAGAAAATATGCCATGTCTTGCTGCAAAACTTGATATGCCAAGGCTGGTTGATATCCATGGGAGGCCTCCCATTTCTTGAAGAGAAAGGGAGGAAAATTAGATTGGAAGGGGGGAGAAGAGGAGGGAGGGGAAACTGCAGTTGGGATATAAAGTAAATTAATTAATATAGCCCCTTTAATGTGCCATTGTATTCATAATTAACTTGATAAACTTTGGTCTATAATTCTTTTTAGTTTAAGAACTCTGGGCTAACAATCAGTATGCTATTTTTTCCTTAACTTTAAGGTTAGAGAACATTCTGTATTAAGTTAATTACCTTTATGTCCTTTATTTTCTGCTTTTCAAAATTGTCAATAGTTTCTTCCAAATGACGACTTGTGCGGGTAGCATCAATTGTGGCTCTCTGTAATTCAGTTTCTGCCTAAAAAAGTGAATGCCCCATAAAAGAAAAACCCATCAGAATCCATGTAGATAAATCTTTTGGTGAAAGTTACCACTTTATTCTTGGCTTTCTGGTCTAAAAGTGTAAACTATTCAAATTTACCTTTTACCAGCAAAAGCACTATATTAGATAGTATGCACAACACAGAGTTTTAAGTCTGTTAAGAGAGATTTAATCTCAAACAACAGTCTTTTCTTTAAAATTATTTTCCCTGTTGTCCTTGGATGTACTGTAAAACTACGTTGTTTTCTACTGCTTCCCTCTACTTTAATCTGTGGTGTTTATCTCACTGTCCTTTTCCCTCAAAGGAAAGACTTGTAATTGGTTACTGTTTTCGGTGCTCTCACATTGTATTATTCTGTAATACATATTATCTGACACAACTACTTTATAGATTAAATCAAGTAAAATAGATCTTTGAAAAGACTAAGAGTACACACCAAGAAGACCCACAGCTATAACGATTCCCACTACAGAGAATCAGACTTTTTATTATTACAACATGCAAGTGCTTGAGGCTAGGGAGACTCAAGTGTCCTACCACTGTTTATATTTAAGGGTTCTCCAAATGCAGGAAATATATAATTTTTAATTTTTGAGGCAGGGTCTCCTTAAAGAGCCAGTACTTGTCCTATGATTCTCTAACACAGGCTGATTGTGAACTCATGCCTTTTCCTCTTGACTGCTGAATAGGTGTGTATCACCATATCTATCTGTATCTATATATAGTTTTAGAATATATATAACATGGTCTATGCTGGCTGTAAGCTTACTACCTGGTGGAAGAAAACCTTGAACTTCTGATCTTCCTACCTTTCAAGTGATGGGATTACAGGCATGCACTATCATGCTCAGGTTAATCAGATTCTTAAGCTAATAGCATTACTTGTTTCATTTAGTTTATGATATATATGTATATGTATACTCACACATGCAAACATATATACATATATATATATATATATATATATATATATATATATATATATATATTCATGCAAATGCTAATATATTAAATGGCAAGTACCAATGTTTTGCTTTATACATGCACTCATACTATCCAGATCTGTGTTGTAAAATCAATTATCAGTTACTATCTAAATATTTCTATTTACTTGTGGATTGAAGACAGATTTAAAAAAAAAAAAAGCTGTTTTTTAATACCCTAGTTGTATATTAAGAATTTAGGCACATAGAGTAGGAATGGTACTGTTAAGTGCAGAAAATTCCAATTTAATCATAATATTTCTTTTTAAGCATCTTTTCCTTTAGGACAATAGTTATTACCAGATATTAAATGTCATCTTAAGCAGTACCAACAATTAAAAAACATACCTCAACTTTATGATTAAATTATTCCTAATAAGGTTTTGTTCCTTATACTAAAATTATATTTTCTCTAAAGTTATATATCATTTAATATGAACTTGTCATCAAAGTTTTGAGCTATAATACTCTGACATTTGGTTATTGCTTCTTTTTAAGAGAATCTGTAAGTTGAAACAAGTAAACAGGTTTACTCTCAGGATCCATTTCTTGACACACCAATTTATTGCCCACCTGCGACTGAAAATTTTCATAAAGGAAAAAATACATTTCAAAGAGAATTGCATACTATAAAGTCAAGTCCTATACCTTTAAAGAATTGCTCTTACAATCAGTGTAAGTACATATCTTTAAGAAACTAGGCACTTGAAGGTGTATCAACTTCTATCTGTATTTGTTTATATTTACCATATAAAGCATAGTTAAAAAAAAAGACTTTCAACTTAATCCTAACTAGTATTAAAAACCATTTAAAAACATTTCTAGGCTTTTTTTTAAACATAAAATTCAAATGTAGAGTTCCTGTGAAGTTTTGTTTTGCTTGATCTCTGATTTTTTTCTGAGAATACTCAGACTGACTCCTAATGATTAGAGTATGTGATGTACACTTTTGTGACTTTTATTTTGGATCTTATCTTTGTCCTTCTCATTTCCTTATGTTTTAGTTTAGAAATTTCTAGTTTCTTTAGGACTGGTTAACTTAGAAAAGCACAGGAAGCAGAAGAGCTGAGGCCTCGTGTCCAGCTGCTGAGCTGAGGCCTTGTGTCCAGCTGCTGAGCTGAGGCCTCGTGTCCCAGCTGCTGAGCT
Source organism: Mus minutoides (assembly GCA_902729485.2). Lineage (NCBI taxonomy): Eukaryota > Metazoa > Chordata > Mammalia > Rodentia > Muridae > Mus > Mus minutoides. The sequence goes on along the minus strand of LR753320.1, from coordinate 2,245,070 downwards.
GAGGCCTCGTGTCCCAGCTGCTGAGCTGAGGCCTCGTGTCCCAGCTGCTGAGCTGAGGCCTCGTGTCCCAGCTGCTGAGCTGAGGCCTCGTGTCCCAGCTGCTGAGCTGAGGCCTCGTGTCCCAGCTGCTGAGCTGAGGCCTCGTGTCCCAGCTGCTGNATGGGGAAGGGAGATGTTGGAGGGAGACACAGGCAAGCTAGAATGGGGAAGGGAGATGTTGGAGGGAGACACAGGCAAGCTAGAATGGGGAAGGGAGATGTTGGAGGGAGACACAGGCAAGCTAGAATGGGGAAGGGAGATGTTGGAGGGAGACACAGGCAAGCTAGAATGGGGAAGGGAGATGTTGGAGGGAGACACAAGCAAGCTAGAATGGGGAAGGGAGATGTTAGTGCTTTCTACACAGTTGCTAGCACTTCATGTGTTTGCTGGTCATCAATGAAACATATTCTAGTTCAGGAATTATTTTTTTTCTAGAAGCACTGTTTTATAACAAACATTCATATTTAGATACCATGTGTCTTGCTATGAACCTAATTATACTGAAATCTCTTAAAGGATTGACTAAAAGTTAAGACTATGATTTCATTTTTTTTTTTTTATGAAGGACATTGTAGGAAAATTTCCCCCCTTCCTTAAAAGTACTGCAGGTAGGGCACTGAGACATTAGCATTTACTTTTAAATTTACCCTGAAAACATCAACATATCTGAGTGGACTGGGGGTAGTCTGTCATGAGAAGCAAACAGACTGGGTTAGGAGGTGGGACTGCTTTACAGATGCCTTGTTTCTCTAGTGAGGAGGATTCCTAGTGGGATTCGTTTTGCCACTGACATGAAAATTCCCAACTTAGAACTAGAGATGTATAATTTCCATATACATTTACTTTTGTACTGCATACCCCACAAAACCTTTTTGTTTTAAAAACCAAAATCCAAAGGATACAATTACATGTCGATCAGATGGGTTTCGCTGGCGCGTCCTTTCTAACTGAGACAGCTGTTTGGCTTCTCGATTCCTTGCTGTTAATGTTGCTTTGAGATCATCCTGTAAATAAGCATTTTTCTTAATAAAACTTTCTAACTTAAGAAATAAAACATTCTCTCTTAAGAATGGAAGAACGTTTGTTTGATCCCTGTGAGCATACAAGTTATGAGTACTAAAGAGGTGTGTGTGTGTGTGTGTGTGTGTGTGTGTGTGTATACACATGAGATTCTGTGTATCTCATTGATATTTTCTCAAGATAAGACAGAATATGAATGGAAAATGAGTCATACAAATTACTATAATATTGGTTCTGGTGATGCTTACATGAGTATATGTATGAAAACCAAACACTGGAAAATAATATTTTTATTTTGTATAAATTTTACTCTAAGTTGATTTCAAAAGCAGTTTGTCAGATTTTTAAAATACAAGTCACCATCTTTTAAACAAAAATATGTAAACATATTCATCACATATTTTAAATGTTTCCACAATAATGATTTTTATTGCTAGATAGACTATTAATAAACTCAGCAAGCTTGGTAAAAATGGTTATTTTTAAAGATCTAAGAAAATCTTTTTCAAAGAATATAAAAAGAATAACTGTATGTTATTTTTTATTTGTTATGAAAAAGACAAAACCTCATACCTTTTTTATAATACCAAGTGGATAAAAAAAAAAGACTGACTTACTCGTTTCATCTTTAATATCGTCCCATAAGCTTTCAAAGGTTCAACTACTTTGGCTTCAAGTCTTTCAACCTATTGAAAATTATATAAAATATAACTGAAAAGAAACATAGAAATACCAAAATTTAAATCCTGAAATAAAGATCTATGCTGTTTAATCTGAAATCAATACTCTACAGATAAGTCGTCTTGAAATCTTAAGTTACAGTATAGTTACAGCTTTCAGGAGGTTTAAAGCAGTGCAGCTGCCATTGTTATGTCTTCAAGCACATTCTGCCAGACAGTACAGACACTGACCCTTAATTCATATAACTCAACTGCCCAGAAAAATTAAAAGCTGAAAAATACAGTGTTATTAGGAACATTTAAAGGAACACAACCCTCAAAAGCAAACAGCTTAGGAATTATTGTATTAGCTGAATTGTTTTAAACAGCCACTTACGATGTATCAAAGCCCAGAGAACAAGATAAATGGGCTTAGTGTTGCTGATCTGCCAAACTATACAACGGATCTCTTTTTATCTAGAATTAAATAGTTTCTCAAACTCATTTAAATTTTCATCACAAAGTAATAGCAATTCTTTTAATAACAATAATAAAAGGAACTGAAGAAAAAATTTTATACCAATACATATACAAGAAAGTGGTGAGGCGCTGAGACTTTGCCAGCGTGGGCAAGCAAATGCTATCTATTGCTTAGAACAAACATTTCACAGCAAATAAAAGGCTTTTTAAAATGGTACATGTTTACCTAATCAATCCATTTCATTTCATGTTAATTCTTTAGTTTCTGGAAATGATGTTATATGGAGTTTAGGAAAATGTAAAAAATAATCATTTAAATATTCAGAATTCTAAAATCAATGTTATGAGTCTTCAGGCCAGACTCATGTCCACCAGCTCTACTACCACACACTGTGAGGTCTATCCGTGTCTGTCCTAACAGTTTCCCTTGTCTTTCCCTTGCCTACCTTTGCCATGTTCATTAGCATCTCCACCATTTGGTAAGCAGGGAAACAGAGCAGAGCAAACGCAAATCAATCCACTTTGCTATTTGATAACTAGCATAAAAATTTTCTAGAAAGGGGAACTTATTGGTAAAATAGGGCTTTAGGATTATCTGTGAATAAAAACTATTTCTGAAACATTACATCTCCAGTTACCACGTATTACTGAGTATTTCCTGTTATAGAAGAAATGTATGCCAAGAACTCAACATTTTTTCTTACAGGTATCCCCGAGGGATTAGTACTCAAGTCTCAAGTTTTATATACATGATGATGATAAGTTCATAGATTATTTCTCTTTTTAATTTCAGTAAGTGAAAATTTGTTTTAGGCTTTAAACATAAGAAAGATCAATGGGGCTTGTTCCAAAACTAAAAAAAAAAAAAAAAAGCAATGGAATTTGCAAGTGTCAACTTTTGTTATTGTTGATTGGTACCTAAAAGAAGTACGTGAAAATACTTATGCAGTATTAAGAAAATATTGGATTTTAGAAAGATCTCCCAAGAGCAAAGCTCTGGTCACTCCAAGCAAACACACAGCCAGCATCTCAGCTGTATCACTTGTGTTATAAATCATAGCTTTCCCATTTCGTTCGACTTTCAAACCATGGGAAAATCAGCAACGTGTAGCCCATTTATTAGTAATTTGTGATCTTGTCATTCTCACCATTTCCATTTCTAGTCATTCTTTAAAGGCACTTGGCCCACATAGGCCATACAGGTGCTTTTCTTCCCCATCTGCTATATATGTCACCTTTTCTGAATGCCTGTTCCCTATTATCCTGTTGGCAAATGCTGCGGCAAACTCAAGACTTCAAACACACCTGATGTTTAGTGTGAAAGCTATCAGGTCACAGAAAGGTTCTATATAGCGAACCCACAGTGTTAAAAACAGGAAGGACATTTATCAAGGGTACATTCACCACTGCTGGGTAGGTTACAACGAAAAGTCCACAGTTCCTACACACTACTTTGGCTTATGACACCAGAACCTCACTTCATACCTCTGCCTGGCGGTAATCTTGAAGTTTGGCAAACTCATCAGCAAAGTCTTTCAGACCCTGCTTTAAATTTGGTGTCTCAGTAGAGGCATACAGGTTGATTTCATTCACCAGGAGGTCGGCTTTGTCTCGAAGCCTGGCAGTTTTCCGTACATAAGCAGCAAAGATTTGGCAAAGCTCTCCAAAATGTTTCTCCACATTTGTGACAGCATCCTGCAGTTGTTTGGTTTGAGCATCTCTAGAAAAGGGAGACACAGAACACTGTTCTTAAAACAGTAAGGTGTCCCGTTAATTTTACGTGCAAACATTCCCGGGGCATCCTGAAGCCCTGAAGGGCAACATTCCCAACTCTCCCAGAGGCCCGACCTTCTCTAGGACCTCACGCAGGCTCTGGTCCTGCCTAGAACCTTGCAGGCCCGGGAAAGGGCCCGGGCCCGGTGGGCCGTGAAGGGGCGGCGCTGCCGCGGCCTGGACACCTGCGGCCTCCCGGGCTCTGTACCGCTGCGGGGCCCGCCCAGCTCAGGGGGACCGATCGGCCGGGAGACTTTCTCGGCCCCCGCACTCGCCCCATCCCGGTGGACCGGCTGCAGAGCGCCGCGGGAACCGTGCGGCCTCCTCCCGCCTCAGCCGGCTTCCAGGCCCTCGGCCCGGCTCCTCTCTCCCACCCGGCCCTCTCCCTCGGGCAGCCTGCACGACGAGGCCCCGGCGGTTACCGGTCATCCAGATTGCGCCTCAACATCTTGCCTTTCCCGCCGCCCGGGACCCAGGATGGGAGCCCAACGAGCGCGGCTCCGGGCCGCCAGGGCGCGCGGGAGCAGGAGACGCCGCCACTTCTACCGGGAGCTGAGAGCGCGCAGTGCGCGCCGCCCCGCCTGCCCGGCGTTTCCGTGGCAACGCGGCGCGCGCCCCGGCGGTCAAGAGCAGGGCAAGGGAGACCAGAGGGCATTGGGCAGAGGGAACACCAAGCATCCTCCTTCAGCTCCTGCAGCTCTCTAGCCCTCCCAGGCTTCTGGGAGCGAAGGAGGAAAAACAACCCACCAGCAACCGGAAGGGGTACAGGAAAATAAAGGTGAATTGGGTTCAGACTTAATGTGATGCTTGTCCCTGTGCTTCTCTGTTGAATGAGACAACGTGTGGGCTCGTAGAAGCTGCTTTTGGAAAAGAACCGCTCTATAAGATAGATTTCTATAGCTGTGATAAGACCCCGACAAAAATCAAGTTGAGGAGGAAAGGATTTCTTTGGCTGACATATCCCAAGTCACAGTTCTTTAAGGAACACAGGGCAGGAACCTGGAAGCAGGAATTGAAGCAGAGGCCTATTTGATTGGCTGACCTATTTGATTGACTTTCTTATACACCCCAGGACCTCTTGCACAGGGGCAATACTGTCTACAGTATTACCGTGCCCTTCCATGACAATCATCAATCAAGAAAACAGCCTACAGGTCAATCTGATAGGGACATTTTCTGAATGTTCCCTCTTCTCGGGTAACTCTAACTTTGGTCAAATCAAATTAACCAAACAGAAACAAACAAACAAACAAACAAACAACAACAAACAAAACAACATCAACAAATCTAGGAAGTACACCAGTGCCCGCTGCGTCATCTTTACTGTCTTTAATCTCATCTGTCCCCCCCTGTAGTTAACTAAGTTTCTACTTTGTGAAAAAGATTGTTAGACCCAGTCGAGGTATGGGCCTGAATGAAGGTCCCCGATTGGAAGAGTGACAGATAACCCAGAACCTTCCTCTAGCTTCTGAGAGGGAGACTTCTCTTCCGAGTGAACTTGGGGTCTAACTTCTCAAATGTTTCTCAAATGCCCATAATTTCTGAGAATAAAGTCCTAGCCTAAGGCCAGAACAGTCTTTGCTCTTATAGTGCTCACAGCCTTGGTGGAAGGATAAAGCTAGCCAAGCAGTCAAACACATATAACACAACCCAGAAATGTGCTACGGTGTCAGGTTTCATTGTATAAACAAATTATAAGTCCTAGTGGCCTCCACAACTCCACTAGTCAGTTCAGGATTCTGTAAATGACACGGGTAGTTCTTCTTTGGTTCTGTGCAGCTGGGTTCTTTCCTGCCTTTCCGGGTAGCAATCTGTTACTAGCTGTATAATTTCACTAAATGCTATGGTGTTGAGCAAATAAATTCTGCAACTGGGAGGTAGGGAGCCAGATGTGTTCAACCCCCGACCCCCCCAAATCTCATCTTAAGACTAGTAGGAGTAAGAATTGCTCCCTCCTTTTTCTGGGCCTGAATGCCATGGTAGTGCATGTATCCTTGTGACCCCCCACCTCCACCACCATTGAGGTAGTCACATAGCCTGGTGGCTAAATTACAGGTGTAAGCACCTGGAATTCCTCTTCATGCAAATTAAGCATTCCCAGTACCTCAGTACCAACCAATAATGTACACTCACTCTGAAAAATCCCTACCCACTACCCAAGGTTTATATAGCCCTTATTTCCCTCAAATAAAGAGAGCTGTAACTCTGAAAAATGTCCAGCCAACAGAGTTCCTGCGGACCCGGGACCCGGGACCCGGGACCCGGGACCTGGGACCCACCCTGCCTGGTGATTCTTCATTTTTTTTCCATTTCAGCCTAGTGCACAACAGTGCCTGAGTACCCTGAAGGCAGAAGCAGAACTGGCCAGTTTGAATATGGTTTGAGTGTTCTCAGAGAGTTCATGACTTGAAGGCTTCGCTTGCTCCTTAATGTATGGTGGGAGGTGTGGACATTTAAGAGAGGAGCCTAAGGAACCTAGGGGTTATGGAGACTACCACTCTCGGAAGGGATTAAGGGGTGTGTGTGTGTGTGTGTGTGTGTGTGTGTGTGTGTGTGTGTGTATGTGTGTGGTTTTTTTTTTTTTTTTTTTTTTTTTTTTTTTGAGTCTCTTACGATTAGTTATCTGGAGAGGTTGTAGACCAGAGTCTTACCCCACCTGGATGTGACTTTTTCCCTCCACACCTGCTGCTACCATCATGACCAAATCTACTATTTGAAGACTATCAGAGCAGAGCCACTAGCACCATGCCCTTGAATAGCCAGAATTGTGAACCAAATCAACATGTATTTGTATACACTTGCTAGCCTGAAGTATTTTTGAAAGATTTATTTATTTATTTATTTATTTATTTATTTATTTATTTATTTATTTAATGTGAATGCCTCTTGAGTTTATATGCACCTTGTGTGCACAAGGAGGCCAGAGAGGGCATGGAACTGGAGTTGCAGGCAGTTGTGAGCCACCACGTAGGTTCTGGGAATGAAACCAACCTCTGCAAGAGCAATAAGCCCTCATAACCTCTGATCCACTGCTTCAGCCCACTAGCCACAGGTATTTTATGATGATAATATAAAGTAGACAGATACAGGTGGCCTAACATGTCATGCATGCAGCAGGGAACCTGTCAGCTGAGGCAAAACATGCCTTTTATTTTCCACCAGGTCAGCCTGAATTCTTCAGATAGCTTTACTACCCAGCAAGACATGGCAAGTCCCACTGTATACATGCCTTTAAAGTGTCTATTGGTTGATACAAGTTACATGGTCTACATTAAAATGGCACATTAATTATCATGGGCCCAGGGAATGGCTGCTTTTGCTTGTTATTCCATGTATCAATTGGACCTTCATGGCACCGAGAAAACACGTGCTTACAACAGGGCTTTGGTTTGACCTCACTGAAGAGCTTCAGTGAAGAGGAAGCATTTCAGTTAAGACCCGAAGAATGAGAAGGGGTTAGCTAGAAGAAAGGGGAATTAAAATTAGGCCAATGACAGAGAGGGACAGCATAGGCAAATTGTTTCCTTCTTTTCCAAGACAGCTCTTTTCTCCCTCTAGAATTGCATATATTGTATCTGTATGGATGTGACACCTGTCGATAATAAATTTGATGGCCTATGGCTTAGGCAAGAAATAGAAGGTGGGAGATCACGGAAGTAGAAAGGATTCTGAGAGAGTGCCAGGTAGGAGGTTTGCTTGGGAAGATGTGACAAGATGTATGCATGGTACCTAAGCATAGGAAGCCAGCCATATGGCAGAATGTAGATTATAATAAATGGGTTAAGTTATGATCCAGCCAGAGAAGAGCCTAGCTATATGGCTAAGGTATTTATAAATATATTTTGAGTCTGAGTCTTATTTCTATTTCTGGAAGCATGGGCTTGGGAGGAAGAAAGACCACACTTCTATACTCTTTCCGGCACACACACTGAACTTATTTCAGACTGGGTTTTATATGCGTTGTTCCCTATGCCTGGACATTCCTTCTCAGGTCTTTACATGGATGATCCACTTTTAGAATATATAGAATTATGCTTATAAAGCTCCTACAGAGGAAGGCTTTCTCTTTTTCACATCTCCAAGTTGCTTTAATCTCCTGTGATGTTTCCCCTTGATGCACATAGCAGTCTCAGACATTAACCTGTCAGTGTGCTGTTTTGCTATCTCATGAGAATATGCTCCATGGAATTAGTTTTCTATTTTGTTCTCATTATAGTGCTAGTGCTAGACCTGGGAGAGTGCCAGGTAGGAGGTTTGCTCGGGAAGATGTGACAAGATATATGCATGGTACCTAAGCATAGGAAGCCAGCCAGACTTCCTATGTTAGACTTATGTAGGAATTGTTGATGAGCTGAAGTTATCAACGGATACATGAATGAGTGAAACCCCCATGGCTGAGTGTTTTCTTGTGTGTGAGGAAGTAGGAGTGGAGGTGGCTGTGGGATTTGATGAGGGGATTGGTAAGGAGAGGTTCTGCAGAGCATTTTGGCTAATACTAATGAATTTTGACTTTGGTCCTTGTAAGAGTCAGGGTTCTCCAGAGGAAAAGAACCAGTAGGTTGTGTATGTGTATAGTACAATATATAAATTCATTATAAGGAAATGATCCAAGTGATTATGAGGGCCGAGAGATCTCAAGATCTGCAGCTCAGAGGTAACACGGGATAACCAGCGTGGAACACCAGTTCAAGTGTAAGAACTAGAAAAGCTGATGCTGCGTATATCACTATGGAAGCTAGAGGTCTAATCCTCAAAAGTGTGTTCCAGTCCTAGTCTGAGTGTCAGCAAAAACCAACGTAGCAGCTCACACCAGAAAGCAGGCTCTAACCTATTCAGATCTCTGATTAATGGAAGAGGGCTTATTTTAGTTAGGGTTTTACTTCTGTGAAGAGACACCATGACTAAGGCAACTCTTATAAGGACACTATTTAATTGGGGCTGTCTTTGAAGTTCAGTCCATTATCAAAGTGGGAGCATGGCAGTGTCTAGGCTGGCACAACATTGGAGAAGTTCTACATCTTCATCTGAAAGCCACTGGGAGAAGACTGGCTCCTAGGTGCTTAGGAGGAGGGTCTCATTGCCTACCCATACAGTGATACACTTCCTCCAACAAGACCACATCCACTACAACAAGGCCACACCCTCTCCAACTAGGTCACACCTCCTAAAAGTGACACTCCCTGGGCCAAGCATATTCAAACCACCACATTTCACTCCCTGGCCCCCATAAGCTTATTCAAACACATGTGTCTATGGGGGCCATACCTAGCCATAGCATATTAAAAAATAAATTTGGTCCAACTTTCAAAGTCTCCATAGTCTATAGCAGTATCAACAATGTTAAAAGTCCAAAGTTCAAAGTCTCTTCTGAGATTTGTCCAATTTTTTAACTATAACCCCCAAAGCAAGGCAGGTAATCATCTGGGCAAACTCCGAACTCTGCATCTCCATGTCTGATGTCAAAGCAGTCTTCAGATCTCCAGCTCCTTTTCCATCTTTGTTGACTGCAACAAACTTCTTTCTTCTGGGCTGGTTCTACTCCCTATTAGCAGCTTTCCTTGGCAGGTATCCCATGGTTCTGGCATCTTTAACATCTTAGGGTCTCCAAATCAACCTCAACTTTACAACTTCCTGTTCTAATATCTAGGATCCATATATGTTCTTCTGGGCTTCTCTAAAGGACTTTCATCATTTCTCCAGCTCTGCCCTCTGTAGCACTCTAGGCTCTAGTTGACTCCACTCCACTGCTGCTGATGTTCTTGGTGGTCATCCCATGGTACTGACATCTCTAATATGCTGGAGTCTTTTGACTGCAAATAGGCTTCACCAATAGCCTCTCATAGGCTCTCTTCATGGTGCCAAACCTCAAGTTCTTTGCACGACCCCTTCCGACCTGGACCATCAGCTACAACTGAGGCTGCACTTTAATCAATGTCCTTCCATGTCCTTTCACAGTGCCGAGCCTCAGCTGCTCTTCATGACCATACATTTCATATTTTTCCTTTCTCAGCTTGCTACACTTGTTCAAACAGTCTTCATGAGACTTAATCAGAGAATAAAGTCTCTGTTGAGTTTTTTGAGACTTTCTTTGTCAATGCAATTGATATGAATCTCTTTATTTAGCCTCAGGTAGACTTTTCAGATTAGGGCAAAAAAGCAGCCACAATCTTCAACAAAATATCACAAGAACAGTCCCTCAGCTACATGTTAAAATTCTTCTTCTCCTCTGAAACCTCTAGAGTCAGGCTTCCTCCTCCCCTCCCCTTCCCTCTCCTCCCCTTCTCTTTCCTATCCTATTCTACCTTACCCCAGTTGAGAAAATATTGCCACCAAACTAGCCTGTAGGCAAGTCTATAGGACATTTTCACCATTTTTTTTTGTTTGTTTGTTTGTTTTTGAGACAAGGTTTCTCTGTATAGCCTTGGGTGTCCTGGAACTCACTTTGTAGACCAGGCTGGCCTTGAACTCATAAATCCACCTGCCTCTGCCTCGAGAGTGCTGAGATTAAAGGCGTGCGCCACCACGCCCAGCACCATTTTCTCCATTCTTGATCAATGTGAGAAGGACCAGTCTAATGTCATCCTATCATCCCTGGACATGATGGTCCTGGGTCATATAAGAAATTAAGGTGATGGAGTCATGGGGAGCAAACCAGTGAGCAGCACCCTCCATGGGTCCTGTTTCAGTTCCTGCCTTGATTTCCTGCTCTGACTTCCCGACATTGGTAGATGATAACTTTAAGCCAAAACGAACCCTTTCCTCTGAAAATTGCTTTTCATAATGGTGTTAATCACAGCAAAAGAAACCTAAGTCGGATGCAAGGACATCACCCTACACCTCTCTCAAGATTCCTGTTTTACAAAGTTCTTAACACATGTAAACATTTCAATTCTGTTCCCTATTTAGAGGAAAGAAGGTGTTTGTTTTAGGGTAAATCCATCACTGAACATAGCAGTCCTGACTGAGAATTACTGTCTTGGGTTACAAGTAGTATAGGTTTTGCCTTTGCCAGTACAACTACATGATGCCTGCATGATTTTAAGTCAGCATAACATTATTTTTAAAAGCATTTAATGACTCTCATTTTGTTTAGTATGGCTGAAGAGGGGCCTGATGGAGACATGCTTAATTAACTTATACTCTTATAATTAAGTATTAGACATGGAGAAAAGGTCATGTTCCATATGCTAGACTTGCCATGGGTCATTAAACTTCCTAATCCTCTGTTTTGGAATTTAGAGGTGATAACACACTGTAAGTTAGAATTATTATAATTTAAAGAATGTTTTTATTTTGCTAATCTAAGCTTTCCCACTTAATGAGTGAGCCAATAGTGTCAGGAATACAAGGGTGTCTTGTTTAACATGCACAAGACCCTGGGGCTCATGCCAGCTCCTAATTCCCCCTCACCAAAGAAAAAAAATAAATGCAAATATTTAATAAAAAATTATAGTATATTTTATTTAGTTGCTAATAGTGGTTAATACTTAAAAATTATAACTTCTAAAAGAACTGGTCCTTAATTTTTTTTTTAATTAGACAAAGAAAAGAGGACATCTTACCTATAAGTCTTCCTTAAAGGAAAGTAGGTTAAACAAATTTCTTTTTTAATGTCAATGCATAGAAGTAGACATTTTCTCTAACAGAAGACATACATATATTAATATACTATATTAATATATTATATAACTACATATAATTATTATATATACATATAGTATTATTGTATGTATTATATATAATACATATAATATATATGTATTAGTAAATTCATGACTTTTGGGTTTGTTTTATGACTGGCCTGTCTAGTTTCACAAGGACCATTTTGTGTGACTATTGTTTTGGACTATCCATTAAAGCGTGGCAGAGTCACCAGTGGGCACACACCTATAGGCAGTGCTTCTCTCCTCTCTCAGAATTTATCAGTAGCACATAGTTTCACAGAAGAGTCAGCTCTTCAGAGCCTCTTCTCCATCCATGGCTGATTATAGACAGGTCCATTCTTGATGTAGGGAGCTGTGCTGCTGTGAGTCTGTGACTGCAATCTCTGTATCTTGCATAGTTGCTGCGTTTTACAGCCCATCCCCCTATTATCTAGTTCTTATATTCTTGGCCCCCCATCCTTCAGCAATGTTCTCTGAGTTTTAGAGGGGACAGTATAAATGTCTTGATGAGGACTAATGACTCATTTGCCACTTATTCTCAGAACCTTGTGCAGCAATTTGTCTCTGTACTCATCAGCATTCAGTGCTGAGATGCCTTTCTGATTAGGTTGTGTGTAACATTTGTCTATGGGTGTTAACATTAATATATAGAAGGAAATACTATGTAAATTTAGCTGAACCATATTCAATTTTCATCTAGACCTATGACCTCATGTACAATACATTTATACTACTAGGTGTTAGTATCAGGACCTCCGAAACATGTGACATCACATAGACAACAGTGCGACCTATACACCTGTTGCCAAGACAACGGCAACCATATTCCCAGAATACACTGGGCTCACCATCCACCTTAACCTGTAACCACGTCACCATGTATATAAGAGGAATGCCCCTCACCCTCTCTCTCTTTCACCCTTCTCTTTCCGCTGCCACCTTCCTTGCCCCTTTCCTTCCCAATAAACCTCTTACGTATGGAACTGTTTTGGCCTAGTGTGCTGTGTTCAGATGCGAGTCGCTATTCTAACACATCATTTGGTGCCCAAACCCGGGAATTCAGTGGTAGCATCAACAGCTGCAGCGGAGCGCCACAGCGGGGACCAGCAGAGGTGGTGGGATCACAGCCACGTGCAGAGTGGCCTGCTACCAGCCTGCAACCATGGCTGCCGTGAGTATGTGGGCTCTCCACTGCCACTCAGCTACAACCACCGCCAGTGGAGCAGGCCAGAACTCTCACTGTCCGGTGGAACTTCTGCCCTGCTCGCTGTGTGTGCCATCTGGGAGCAGAGGAACAGGCAGCATCCCAGCCCCTCAGTTGGTTGCCAGAGGAATCACAGACTTCCACCACGTGAGCTCCTGCTGCTGCTACCGCTACTTCTACCACATGAGCTGTGCTGCCCTGGTCCATCTTGCGGGGCTGGTTTCAGCCGGGCCCACACCTACCCACTCAGTTCCAGGTTTTTATTTACCAGTTTGCTATAATTTTCGTACAGACACCGACATGTTAATTGGTAGGGTCGGTCGGCAAGAAGGCGGGGAGTTAGAGGTGTAGGAACCCAGTCTGCTTTCTATTTGAGAAAGCTCACTCATGGAGAAAAGAGCATGTACTCTGACAAAGCCCAGCAACTTCTCTTAGGTGAAGAACCAATGTTGGGTCAGGTGTCCCTGTGGGAGAAGGACTAATTTCCCAGATAGGGCCTGGCCAGCTTTTTCTGTGCAGTAAGAGGTTTGTATTTTACAGCCATGCTTCCCAGCTGCCATACGAATTAGGACATCGACCCTTTGGATGACCATTCCCTTGAAAGTGGCTCTCCCTCCCCTCCGGGCTCTTGCAGCCATTTAAGAAACCCCTGGATCCAGGGTAGAGCCCTTTCTACAGTAAGTCCGGGGCTTACTGTGTAGACTCTAGGGTGCCCTTGTGACGACTTGGGCCTCTAGCCTGGCTGATTTCTTTTTGGTTGTTTAATTATTCTTGGGACACTGGTTCAAATAACCCAGTAGTCCCCCAATGGGTGCTGCAATGTCTTCAAACGTATCTCCAGGCACCCCACTGGGATGTCTCTTGGAAAATCTCAAATCTTTGAAGCTAACGTCTGACTGGAAGGCATCAAAATTCGTATACCTCTGCAATAAGGTACCAGCTAGATAATAGTTCCATATGGCCACTTAATGGTACCCTAGATCCAATTATTTTAAAGGATCTTAATGCATACTGCCAGCGAGCTGGTAAATGGAAAGAGGCTTTCTATGTCAAAGTATTCATCTATCTTTGCTCCAATCCCTCCATGTGCTCTTCTTGTTCCCCAACCCAACTTCTCTTATCCATGAAACCTACACAAGCTCCACCAGATGACGCTACAATGTTAGATCCAGCTAACGAACCACCTCCCTTCTGCTGCAGGCCTGTTTCCATGCTGCCGAAAACCCAAACTGCTGTCTCAGTTTCTCCTTCTCACCAGGATACCCCAGAGCCTGCTACCTCTACCTCTCCAGGGCCCTCCCCTTCTTCTGTGCCAGCTGCAGGTCGCTCCAAATGCCCTACATTGGCAGCTACCTTCACCGCCCCCTGCCAAGGCCACAGCCAAACCCCCAAGTCCTTCTCCCACAGGGACACCTGACCCAACATTGGTTCTTCACCTAAGAGAAGTTGCTGGGCTTTGTCAGAGTACATGCTCTTTTCTCCATGAGTGAGCTTTCTCAAATAGAAAGCAGACTGGGTTCCTACACCTCTAACTCCCCCGCCTTTATTTTTTATTTTATTTATTTTTTTTTTTTTTTTTTGAGGCTTAACTTAGATTTTTTTTTCTTTTTTTCTTTTTTTCTTTTTTTTCTCTTTATTAGATATTTTCTTCATTTACATTTCACATGTTATCCAGAAATTTTCCCTTACCCTCCCGCGTCCCCGCCCTGCTCCCCTACCCACCCCCTCCCACATAATGGCCCTGGCATTCCCCTGTTCTGGGGCATATAGAGTCTGTATGACCAAGGGGCCTCTCCTCCCAATGATGGCCAACTAGGCCA